>JARBWK010000019.1:16094643-16152340 GCA_030556195.1 Anolis apletophallus
TAGATAGATAGGTGGGTGGATGCATACATGGATAGATAGATGGGTGGGTGGATGCATACATGGATAGATAGATAGGTGGGTGGATGCATACATGGATAGATAGATAGGTGGGTGGATGCATAGATAGATAGATGGGTGGATGCATACATGGATAGATAGGTGGGTGGATGCATACATGGATAGATAGGTGGGTGGATGCATACATGGATAGATAGGTGGGTGGATGCATACATACATGGATAGATAGATGGGTGGATGCATACATGGATAGATAGATAGGGGGTGGATGCATACATGGATAGATAGATAGGTGGGTGGATGCATACATGGATAGATAGATAGATGGGTGGTGGATGGGTGGATAGATAGATGGGTGGTGGGTGGATGGATAGATGGATGGGTGGATAGATATATGGATGGATGGATGGATGGATGGATAGATGGATGGGTGGATGGATGGATGGAGAAAGATGGATAGGTGGTGGATGGATAGAAAGATGGGTGGGTGGATGGATGGAAGATGGATAGAAAGATGGGTGGGTGGGTGGATGGATGGATAGAAAGATGGGTGGGTGGATGGATAGATAGAAAGATGGGTGGGTGGATAGATAGAAAGATGGATGGGTGGGTGGGTGGATGGATAGATAGAAAGATGGGTGGGTGGATGGATAGATAGAAAGATGGGTGGGTGGGTGGATGGATAGATAGATAGATGGGTGGGGTGGATGGATAGATAGAAAGATGGGTGGGTGGGTGGGTGGATGGATAGATAGAAAGATGGGTGGGTGGATGGATAGATAGATGGGTGGGTGGGTGGATGGATAGAAAGATGGGTGGATGGATAGATAGATGGGTGGGTGGGTGGATAGATAGATAGATGGGTGGGTGGGTGGATGCATACATGGATAGCTAGGTGGGTGGGTGGATGGATTGATAGTTAGATGAATGGATAGATAGAAAAATGGATAGATGGATAGAAAGCTGGATAGATAATCCTGCCGTATGGTGGCTGCACCAGAGCACTGCATGCATACATCCCTATAGGCCAGGAGCTGCTCCTGCCTCTGTATCTACTGCCAGGCTTCCTTTTCTTGCTTTGAAAGAAAAGCAACCACACAATTCACTTTTTGAAAAGCTACTCCTGGCCCTTTAAGAAGAGAGGCCTGGGACGACGCGCATGCGTACTACGAGGCGTCTGAGCCGGCGCGAGCATTCCGCGGCTTCCTCCCAGCCCAGCCGAAGACGTGCCGCTCTTTGCGCATGCGTACTAGGCAGCAACTGATGCTGGCGCAGTTGCTTAGCAACGGCTGCACAAGCGGCGGTTGGAGGCGCCTGGTGGGTTGTGTCCCCCCCAGGAAGCAGGCTGAAGAGCCCCCCCCCCCCGCTTCATTGGTCCCTAGGAAAATAAGGCCACTGCTTGACTTTTACCCCCAAGGGGCAGGAGGTGGGTCTTTTGGGGGGGGGGGTTGGGGGGGGCACCAGAGCCCCTCCCCCATCAGCAATATGATATTATACAAGACTAATATTAAGGATGTATTAGAATTATGCTAATAATATGGGATGTTCTTGTGTAGAAATGTTGAGTTGACCAAGGGGTCTCTCTGTGCCAAGATTGGCCTTTATTGGTCATTGGATGAGTCACAGGAAGTGAGTGGAGGTACTTCAAGTCCCATCCTCCGTGGTCCATCCTCCTCCATACTGCACCAGGATGTAGAGTGGGTCATGGGCGCTCTGTGTGCCAAGATTGGTCTTGATCGGTCATTGGATGAGGGTCGCAATGCCCTCAGGAAGTGAGTGGAAGTACTTCAAGTCCCATCATCCATGGTCCATCCTCCCCCAGACCTCACCAGGATGTAGAGTGGGTCATGGGCGCTCTGTGTGCAAAGTTTGGTCTTGATCGGTCATTGGATGAGGGTCGCAATGGCCTCGGGAAGTGAGTGGAAGTACTTCAAGTCCCATCATCCATGGTTCATTCTACTCCAAATCGCACCAGGATGTAGAGTGGGTCATGGGCGCTCTGTGTGCCAAGTTTGGTCTTGATCGGTCATTGGATGAGGGTCGCAATGCCCTCAGGAAGTGAGTGGAAGTACTTCATCATCCATGGTCATCCTCCCCCAGACCTCACCAGGATGTAGAGTGGGTCATGGGCGCTCTGTGTGCCAAGATTGGTCTTGATCAGTCATTGGATGAGGGTCGCAATGGCCTCGGGAAGTGAGTGGAGGTACTTCAAGTCCCATCATCCATGGTCCAACCTCCTCCAAATCGCACCAGGAGGTAAAGGGGGTCATGAGGGTTATGTGTGCCAAGCTTGGTCCAGGTCCGTCACCCATGCTGGTCGCCGTGGTATGTGAAAGTGGCAACCTATCAGAAAGCTGCCACATACCCACACCTCCACACACGTACAAACCCTGGCTTTTATTATAGACTAGCTTGGGGACCCGGCGGTGACTGGATTATTTGAGAAACGTATTAGTTGGTCTTTAACAATTAGTTATGCGGCTCGCAGTGGTGTCAGGAAGTTAGTGAAGGCACTGCGAGTCCCATCGTCCATGGTCTACCCTCCTCCAAACTGCAGCAGGATGTAGAGTGGGTCATGTGGGCTCTGTCTGTCAAGTTTGGCCTTGATCCATCAGTATTGGGAGTTGCAGTGGTAGGAAATTACTGAAGGTACTGCAAATCCCATCATCTGTGGTCTGTCCTCCTCCAAACTGCAGGAGGATGTAGAGTGGCTCATGGGGGCTTTGTGTGGCAAGTTTGCTCTTTATAGGTGATTAGATGATAGTCGCAGCAGGCTTGGGAAGTGAGTGGAGGTACTTGAAATCCCATCATCCATGGTCCGCCCTCCTCTAAACTGCAGTAGGATGGACTGTTGGTCATGGAGGCACTGTGTGCAAAGTGTCATCTTTATTGGTCTGTGTTCAGGGCCGCAGTGGTCTGTGGGGAATGAAGCGTTCGAAAGTACTACAAATCCCATAATCTGGGCGGTACTTCAAGTCCCATCATCCATGGTCCTCCCTACTCCAAACTGCAGTATAATGTAGCATGGGTCATAGGGGCTCTGTGTGCCAAGGTTGGTTACTTTTAATTCAGGCCAACAACAATGTCCCATTAACTGAGGTCTAGTCGGGAAAATCGAGTTAATGAAGCCTTACTGTCAGTTTTGGGCCTGGTCTGTGATTTATAGGGGCTACAGGGTTGTTTGGGAAGTGAATCAGGTGAAGGTACTGCAAATCCCATCATTCATGGCCCATCCTGCCCTAACCCACACCAGGTTGTGAAGTGGGCCATTGGGCCTCTGTGTGCCAAGTTTGGTTTTGATCCGTCATTGCTGCGGGCTGCAGACATCCCCTGCCAGGCGTTGCTGTGGCTCAGTCCGGTGATCAGGAAAACGAAGGAACGAGAGAGTGCTGGTTCCTAATCTATGTCATTTCTTTCTGCTTGTGGGTAAACAGTATTTCTCTCCCTTTGTCCGTGTTGATGTCGAGTCCCCTTGGGGAGACGGGTGCGGGGGATAAATAAAGTTAATAATAAATAAATAAATATTCTGGTTGGCCTCCCCCGGGACATGCAAAATATCGTTGTCCTTCTTTAGGAGTCCCTTTCAAACCTATGATACTATATCTGTTATATACATAGATGTGTGAGAATCGTATGTATCTCTATATCTATGGCTGGATGGGTCTTTGTCAGGGGGACTTGGGTTATGACAGTTTGTCACTAAGGAGGCTGTCCAGACTTTGAACCGGTGCCTGGCCGCTGTGTCGGACTGGATGAGGGCTAGCAAATTGAAACTTAATCCAGACAAGACAGAGGTCCTCCTGGTCAGTCGAAAGGCCGAACAGGGCATAGGGTTACAGCCTGTGTTGGATGGGGTTACACTCCCCCTGAAGACGCAGGTTCGCAGCTTGGGAGTGATCCTGGACTCATCGCTGAGCCTGGAACCCCAGGTCTCGGCGTTGGCCAGGGGAGCTTTTGCACAGTTAAGACTCATGCGCCAGCTGCGCCCGTACCTTGGGAAGTCTGTTCTGGCTACGGTCGTCCACGCTCTGGTCACATCCCGAATAGATTACTGCAACGCACTCTACATGGGGCTGCCTTTGAAGACAGTTCGGAAATTACAACTAGTCCAACGGGCGGCAGCCAGATTACTAACTGGAGCTACATACAGGGAGCATACCACCCCCCTGTTGTGTCAACTCCACTGGCTGCCTATCCACTTCCGAGCTCAATTCAAAGTGCTGGTCTTGACCTTTAAAGCTCTATACGGTTCTGGTCCATCTTACTTGTCCGAACGCTTCAGCCGCTACATCCCACCTCGTAATTTAAGATCATCCGGGGATGCCCTGCTCTCGCTCCCGCCGACTTCTCAAATGTGGCTGGTGGGGACGAGCGAGACGGCCTTCTCGGTGGTGGCTCCCCATCTGTGGAATGCGCTTCCTAGTGACATACGATCAATTCCATCCCTCCTGACATTCAGGAAAAAAGTAAAAGCCTGGTTATGGGACCAGGCGTTTGCACACCAGCACAAGGCAGCATTTTAGACTGGATTTTAATGGAAAGTTGATGAATAGGGCTCAATACTTTTATGGACGGAACACTGTGGTTTTTGTTTGTTTGTTTTTTGTTTGTTTGGTTTTTTTTGTTTGGTTTTTAAAAAAAAACTTAAATGAATGTGTATGATATCTTGATGTAATTGTATTTTAATGTGTAATATTTTGGGGGGTTTGATACTGTGTTTATTGTGTTTAACTGTGTTGGCATCGAATTGTGCCTTTTGGAAGCCGCTCTGAGTCCCCGCTCGGGGGTTGAGAAGAGCGGGGTAAAATGCCGGAAATAAATAAATAAATTATGTTTTCTTGCCATGGTGAAGGGAGTTGGAGTGGTTGGCCTTCAGGCAGCCCTTCTCAACCTGGGGGTCGGGACCACAGGGGCGATCATGAGGGGGTGTCTGAAGGGTCTCCAAAGACCACCAGAAAGCACAGTATTTTGTGTTGGTCATGGGGGTTCTGTGTGGGAAGTTTGGCCCAATTCTATCGTTGGTGGGGTTCAGAATGCTCTTTGATTGAAGGTGAACTATAAATCCCAGCAACTCCAACTCCCAAAGGACAAAATCAATTTTTAGTCATGGCCACTTCTTGGGTTAGTAGGTGTCTTGTGGCCAAAATTGGTAGCAATTAGTCCAGCCTTTTTTGAGTTATGATGTCACTCAAAACGAACAGAGCATATATCTATCTATCTCAAATTAAAAATGTTTTTGGCTGGAGTTACACTTAAAAATGTTCCTGTTCCAACGTACATGCAAATTCAACTTAAGAACAAACCTACAGAGCCCAACTTGTCTGTAACTGCCAGTCTTCGGTTCTCCCCTTCTGGGCGCTTTCAGCTTCGGCCGCCATGGCGGAGTCTGAGGACATGGTGGAGGTTGAGCCCACGGTGAGGGAGGAGCTGGGCATCTCCCTTGCTGACCTGAGGAAGAGGATTGTTGAGGAGGTGGAGATGTTGCAGGAGGTGCAGCGGCAGGCAGAGCAGAATATGAAGTGTGCGGAAGAAATGAAGCTGAAGGAGACCTACATGCAAGAGCTCTTTAAGAACACCATGAAGTAAGTAAAGACCCTCCTTTGCTGATTTGAGTATTGACAGATCCGATTACCCGTATGGAGTTGAATGCACCAATCAATCTAAAATTTACTTAAAATCAAATGCCAATAGGGAAAAGGTTCAAGCAGTCGCAGAGATACAGTTCTCCACATTTACTTGATCTTTGCCTTCCTTCCTTCCTTCCTTCCTTCCTTCCTTCCTTCCTTCCTTCCTTCCTTCCTTCCTTCCTTCCTTCCTTCCTTCCTTCGCAGAGCTATTGAGAAGTTCAAGGTGTTCTGGAAAGACCTCTGTGCCTACTCAGACATGGAGTATTCTGAAACCGACTCGGAGGAAGAAGACCCTTCCAAACCCACGGAAGTCATTGAGACCCCCGACGAAGATGATGAAGACGACGACGTTATGGGCGCTGATTCCGGTCAGGGAGATCTAATAACAGGGAGCCAGGCTACGGTTCCAGGTTAGCAACCTCTTAGGAAGGCCGCACCCCCATCTTGCACATCTCTGTAAACAACAGAACAACAGAAAGGGGTTGTTTTTCTGTGTGTAGGCTATGGGAAAACTGTTGGAACCCCTACTACTTCCTGGACATCAGGGACGTCGAATGGCATGGAAAAGCTCTTCCCCCATTGGTTCCTCTGCCTGCCGGTTGCTCTGTTCTCCCCTCTGATCCCTGATACTTCTCAGGGACAGGCCTCTTTTTCCGAGCACATAGCAAACCCCGGGGCCCTCCTCTGCGCATGGAGAGAGGCAAGACGTCTGCTGTGAGTTAGTTAGATGGCTAGGCCCTGTTTTACTTTCTTATCTAGATATGTTGTTTTTTGAGTAAGTCTTTTTCAAGGTTGACTCGGTTGAGTTTCTGAATCTCAGTTTATGTATTTATTTATCTATTTACTATGCGTCTATACCACTCCCCCTGGTGGCCAGATGTTAAATTGCCTCTGTCTGTCTTGTGTGTTTTAGTGTCTAAATGTAATGTGTAAATTGTAATCCGCCCAGAGTCCCCTGCAGGGTGAGAAGGGCGGAGTAGAAATGAAGTAAGTAAGTAAATAAATAAATTTGCTCCAACTGCTGCTACCTCTCTGGTTGTGGATAACATGTCACTTGATGATGTTTCCTTAATTTTTTTCCATTGTAGTGGACACATGGAACAAATTGGCAAAGGATCAATCGCTGGTGAGTTTCTGGAGATGGAAGGTGGGACCAGGGTCGGGTCAGGAATGGATTAAGCCAACAATGCGATGCAGCAGCTAAAACTCTCTTTGCTGTCGAAGGCTTTTGTGGCCGGAATCACTGGGTTGTTGTGAGTCTTCCGGGTATCCAGGGCAGTGTGGAAGGGCCCTTGGGCTCGATGGAGGAATGGAGTCAAATGACAGGAAAGGAGATTCCACCTGTGTCATAAGTCTGTAAGAAGAGCTGTTTAATAGTGGAACTCTCTGCCTCAGAAGCCGCTTCCTTGGAGGCTTTTAAGCAGAAGCTAGGTGGCCATCTGTCGGGAGTGCTTGGATTATGTTTTTCCTGCCCGGCAGAACCAGGTTCTTTTCCCACTCTATGTTGAACATGGCCATTGCAGTGCCTCTTTGTCTCTCACCCAAATGTTCGAACGCTGAGTCCCATTTAAGCCTCTTAAAGCCGCAGAGCTGTGACGCTTCTGTCTCTCCGCAGCTCCGCGAGGCCTTCTTGGACTTGAGGAAGTCGGCGCAGGACATCCAGAAGAACTTCATGGACACGGTGATCAAAATATTGGGTAAGTCGGCCTTGGGTTGGCAATGGAGTGGGCGGCGTTGTGCAGCCTGGGGGCCATTTTGGTAGTCTTCCCAGGGATGGAAATAATAAATTCCAGACTTCAAAATAACTGGTGTGCTTGTATGCATTTCCAAAACATTGGAAGTCTTCTGGGCCTGTAGCTTTGTAGGGCATTCCCAGAACTGAACGGATAGCCAACGGAGTGGTTGAAAAGCAGAACAGCTTGAGTATCCCTTCTCTGGGGTCCTGAATTCCAAAATCCCAAATTGCTCACTAGCGACGCCTCTGCTTCTCTGTACGTTTTGAAGATGACCATCTGTTGGAAGACCTTGGATGGTGTCTTCCTGTCTGGCAGGAGGGAGTTGGCCCTGGGGTTAAACACCCGGTTTGGATGCGGCTTTCTCTCCCTCCGACGCAGGAGGGGAAAGAAAGCCGCATCCAAACCGGGTGTGTAACGAAGCATTTCCAAAATTTCGGGGATTGCGAAACATTTTTATGGAAAATTTCAGAAATCATTTCAGATTTGAAACACCAGTTCCCCCTACATCCGAAACGAGTTTTGAACTTTATTTTTTTTTTCAACCAGGCCTAGTAAACAGTATTTTTTGTCCCTTTCTCAGTGTTGATGTAGAGATACTCTGGTTGGCCTCCCCTGGGACATCAAAAATATCATTGTCCTTCATTAGGAGTCCCTTTCAAATCTATGATACTATATCTGTTATACACATATACTAGCCGTGCCCTGCCACGCGTTGCTGTGGCGTAGTGTTGTGGTATGGAAAATAATGTAATGAGAAACTGTTGGTCTGTCATATATGATTTTTGTGAATGTTTGTGGGTAAATAATATTTCTTGTTCGTTTGTCGGTGTGTGTGTACGTGTGAGTGTGTGTGTATCTCCAACTCCCACTAAACTTACTGTATGTTCCAGGCCCCAGGGAAGTACGTCTCGAGAGCGCAAGACGCAGGGCCTTCTCCATCTCGGCCCCTGTCTTGTGGGACTCCTTGCCTCCCCACTTGAGGGCCATGCGTGACTTGCGACCCTTTGCTCAGGCACTCAAGACCTGGCTTTTTAATGTTTAATGCAGTCTATTTGGTATTGGGTAATTTTTTATGCAATTGTTTTATGTAAATCGCTTGGAGCATTTTAATGGAGGGCAATTAACAAGTGAGAAACTGGTGATGATGATGTTGTATCTACTGACATGTGTGTGTGTGTATATATGTGTCTGTGATTGAACGGGTTCCCTGATCTATCATATCTGTCCGAACCATATTTGTTATATTCCATGGCTATCTATCTATCTATCTATCTATCTATCTATCTATCTATCTATCTATCTAAGTATTGCTGGATATCAGTCGGGAGGGATCGGATGGTGCCTTCTCTGTCTGGATGGGCCAACTATAAGCTTCTTTGATATATTATTTATGTATATAGGAAATGATATCTGTCTCAACCATACCTGTCATTATTATGTAGAGGATGGCCGTCTTTCGAGAATGATCAGATGTTGCCTTTCTTTCTGGGCCAAGGGGTTTGGGCTTGTATCGTCACAGGGTGTGGGCGGGGCCAGGGCTGCTTCTTTGCCAAAGGAAAGGAAGGAAGGAAGGAAGGAAGGAAAGAAGGAAGGAGGCTGGCGAGGGGTGAGGGAGAGGGGCGGGGCCAGAGCAGGGGCGGGGCCTCTCATTGCCCCTCCACCACATCCCTCTCCCTTGTTTGCCAAAGGAAAGGAAGGAAGGCAAAAGCTGGAGTGCGGCGAGGGACGGGGCTGGAGTAAAGGGTTGCGCCGGAGTGGGGGGCCTCACCCCCTACTTCTGATAAATGTAATTGTTTTGTATGGAGTTACACTTTAAAATGTTCCTGTTCCAACGTACATACAAATTCAACTTAAGAACAAACCTGCAGAGCCCAACATGTCTGTAACTGCCAGTCTTCGGTTGTCCCCTTCTGGGCGCTTTCAGCTTCGGCCGCCATGGCGGAGTTTAAGGACATGGTGGTGCAGGACATGGAGGAGACAACCATCAGGCTGGACAACCTGAAGCAGATGATTGATAATAAGCTGGCGATATTGGAGGACATCCGGCGGCAGAAGCTCCTTGACAACGCCAGCAAGTAAGTCTGGACCCTCCTTTGCCAATTTGAGTATTGACAGATTCGATTGCCCGTATGGAGTCGAATGCGCCATTGAATCTAAATTAAAACAAGGGAAACACCTTGTGGATGACGCATATTCAAAAGCTACCGTCCTTCCCATTAGAAAGTGGTGCGTGGATTTTTTCCCAACCTTTCCTTGATGAACGATCAGATGTCGTATGACTGTGCCTGCAAGTTGAGACGATGTTGATGCAGTGAATTTCCGTTGCATTTAAAGGCCATGACATAGAAACATATTTTAGTTAATATGGGTATTTCTGCTTGGAAAATGGGATTTCCTTCGCTTAGTCAAGGGAGATTCCAAACTGAGAGACCAATTGTTAAAATTTCTCAGTGCTTATTTATTTATTTATTTATTATATAATCTTTATTAAATTTTACATTCATGTTAAAAAAAGTATTAGCTTAAAGCATTATAGAATAAAAAGACAGGTATCTAAGAAAATTAATAGTAGAAGAGAATTGAGAGAAAGAGGAAGTTGAAGAAAACATGTAGCGAAGAGAAAGAAAGGGCGGTGAAGTTTGAAAGGAAGGAATTGGTATTTGAGAGATAACATACATTTAACTTTCTATCTTTGGACTATCCTTTATTCTAAATAAAAATACATTTATTGCATTGGCCTGGTGTGTGTGTTTGGGGGAGCTAACTACGGTCTGAGGTGCAACAGTTAGCTTCAGATCTCAACACCCCTGATCACACCACGGGCCGAAGACGCCAAAGAGCAGGCATGTCTGCCCTGACCCAAGAGGACTATCATGCTCTTCAGCAGGAGGTAGTGGATCTACGCTTGCTTTGCCGCCGAGGTTTGGCGGGGACCCTTCGTCCGTTCACATTTTCATTGGACAATGTACCACCTATCTAGAAGTCAGACAAACGGAATTTGCTATAGAGAGGGCCAAGGTGGTCTTCATTTACAGTCTCCTGGAAGGACCTGCGGCATCCTGGGCAACCACGTTGATCGACGGAAACACGGTGCGCACCGCACAGGCTTTTCTGGACCATCTCAAGGCTACATGGGGGCCGCCGGTCAATAAGAAACTGGCCGAAAGAAAATTGAGGCGGTTGACCCAAAAGGACACATCATTGGCACAATATATTTCCACGTTTAAAGTGTTGGCGTCTCAAGTGGAGTGGAATGATCCTGCCCTGCGGGCGCAGTTCTTGGACGGCCTGCACTGCGGTCTACAAGGCGAGGTCCTCCAGACGGCGGAACTTCCTGTTACCTTGGAAGGTATAATTACCTTAAGTTTGCAGCTGGATGCTAATCTGAGCGCACGGAAGCAGTGGTCTCGAGGACCGGCGGAACGTCCCGTCGCCAAGAGAGAGGTACCCAGGAACCTTGACCGAGTGTTCTACCGGCCTGCGCCTCCGGTTCCACCCGCGGATGAGGTGGAGCCGATGCAATTGGGACATGTACGCCCCAAAATTGATGCTGCGGAAAAGGCCCGGCAACAGAGACTTAACTTATGTTGGTATTGTGGATCTTCCGGTCACTTCTCTCGCGAATGTCCACTGAAGGCGCGGACCTGCCCGCGAGTGGCGTCCGCCTCCGTAAAGTTGCCACAGGGGAGCGAGGAGCAGGCACCACCGTCGGGGGAAGAGCCCGACTGAGTTTAGAGACGCTCGCCGGCTCAATCGCATCTCCTCCCACAGAGCCTCAGACCGGGATGTTGTTCCTGTTACTGGTCACCTTATGGTTGGCAAAGAAGGGTCCCGTGATGGTCCATGCCATGGTAGATTCGGGAGCTACCAATAACTTTATTGATCGGAACTATGCTGACTCCCTTGGATCACAATACCAAGATTTCAAAGACCCTTGGGTGGTACAAACAATCGACGGACAGCCCTTAAAATCGGGGCCAGTGAGTCAATGGACAGTTCCCACAAAGATGTGGATCCGTGAACACCGAGAGGACATTTCCTTCTTGGTCACCAAAGTACCCCATTTCCCAATTGTTCTAGGAGTGTCGTGGCTGACTTTACACAATCCTCAGATTTCGTGGGGACAAAGAGAGTTACAGTTTGCCTCTGAATACTGCCACAGAAACTGTTTGGTGGCTCAAGTTTGCCAAGCTCAAGAAGTAGAGCCTCTCATTACCTTGCCTAAGAAGTACTCCGACTTTTGGGATGTATTCAGTGAAAAAGAGGCAGAAAAGCTTCCACCCCACCGACCCTATGTCTGTGCTATTGATTTGGAACCCGGTGCACCTATCCCACTTGGATGGTTGTATCCTCTCTCGGAACCGGAGCAAGTGGCTCTCCGTGAGTTTCTGGATACCAACTTGCATAAGGGATTCATCCGGCCTTCTCAGTCTCCAGCGGGCGCCCCTGTGATCTTCGTGAAGAAGTCAGGAGAGTTAAGGCTATGTAATGACTATCGGGAGCTAAACAACATCACTATTCGGAACCGTTACCCTTTGCCTCTCATCCCCGAGTTGTTAGACAAAATGCGTGATGCACGGGTCTATACCAAGCTGGATCTACGTGTAGCCTACAACCTGGTCCGGATCCAAAAAGGAGATGAGTGGAAAACCGTGTTTCAGACCAAGTACGGTGCTTTTGAATACTTAGTGATGAGTTTTGGCTTGTGCAACGCTCCCGCCACTTTCCAACAATTTATGAATGACATCTTCCGAAACCTGTTAGATCGTTGTTTGTTGATTTACCTAGACGACCTGCTCATATTCTCTCCTGACCAAGCAACGCACAATCGACATGTCCGAGAGGTCTTACAACGACTGCGGGACCATGGACTATATGCCAAGTTAGAAAAGTGCGCGTTCGATTTGTCTACTGTAGATTTTCTGGGCTACCGTATCTCGCCACAGGGCATTGCCATGGACACTTCCGAAGTACAGGCTGTTGTACAATGGAAGGCTCCTAACAGTAAAAAGGACATTCAAAGATTCATGGGGTTTGCCAATTACTATCGAAAGTTCATCCCCGATTTTGCCAAGTGGGCAGACCCCATCACCCAATGTCTGAGGGGCAAGGCTTCCTTCCGATGGACCTCTGAGGCAGAAAGGGGCTTTCAGAGACTTAAATGATTGTTCACGTCCCAGCCGATTTTACAGCATCCCGATCCCCAGACTCCGTTTGTGGTGCAAGCGGACGCCTTAGATGTGGTGATTGGAGCGGTTCTGCTTCAACCCAAGGGGGATGACCTGTTACCCTGTGCATACTATTCCAGGCAGCTGACAGCACCAAAAAAGAACTATACCATTTGGGAAAAAGAGCTGCTGGCCATCAAAATGGCGTTTGAGATTTGGCTACACTGGCTTGAAGGGTCCCAATATCCTGTGAAAGTACACACTGATCATCGCAACTTAGAGCACTTAAGGACAGCGCGCAAGTTAAATCAGAGGCAGCAGAGATGGGCGCTGTTCTTTGAGCGCTTTAACTTCAAAATTCATTATGTTACACCAGCCCAGCCCAAGCAAGCCGATGCTTTATCCAGGAAGCCTGAATACACTCGGGGTCAGAAAGGATCTTCCGAGTCTCCGTTGCTACAGGAGGAGAACTTTGCGGCTACTGCAGAGCCGGCTAAGGTTGAAAAAAATCGCCAGAGAAAGGCAGAGTCAAAATCCAAAGTCCCCCAGAGAGAAAACTTTAACAGAGAGGATTCAGGCCAGGCAGGACTCGGATTTGTGGGTCCAAGAGCAGCTGGTGAAAGGAGTACAATTTCTCTTTCACCTAAAAGATAATCTGTTGTTCAGGCACACCCAAGTTTATGTCTCTCCTGGGACAGAGAGAAGGGAAATCCTCAGGTTATGCCATGACAGCCGACTGGAAGGGCATTTTGGATTATTCAAGACTATGCAATTGGTGCTGAGAGATTTCTGGTGGCCCAAGATACGCCGTGAAGTAGAAAAATACATGAGTACCTGTCCTGTGTGTCATAGGGCCAAACATCAAGTAGGGAAGCCAGCGGGCTTGTTACAACCCTTACCGACACCTCACCGTCCATGGGAAGTGATTTCGGCGGATTTCATCACGGATTTACCGGTGTCCCAGAGGTACACCTCAGTCTTGGTTGTTGTTGATCTATTTACCAAGATGGCCCACTTTGTTCCATGTATAGGAGTGCCCATGGCCAAAGAGACTGCAGATCTGTTCCTGCATCATGTCTTTCGTCTACACGGTCTGCCACAGAGTTTAGTTACAGATCGAGGCAGCCAGTTCACTTCGCAGTTTTAGAAGGCCATGCAGTGACTGTTGGGGATTGAGGCCAGAATGTCATCGGCTCACCATCCCCAGACTGATGGACAGACAGAGAGAACCAACGCTACCTTGGAACAATGCCTGTGCTGCTACCAACAAGACAATCGGTCATCGTTATTGTCATTAGCAGAGTTTGATTACAATAACTCTATGCAGGGGTCCACCAAAGAAACCCCTTTCTTTGCAAACTATGGATACCACCCACGTTTCTATCCTCCGTTGGTGAAGTCCGGAGATGTGCCTGCAGCTGAGGATTGGCTACAGGAGTTGACAGCAGTACAAGAAATACTTCGGGCTCAGTTGGAGCAAGTCAAAGTGGATTACAAAAGGGTAGCTGCTCAACATCGCCAGGAGGGTCCGGTGATCCAGATAGGGGATCGGGTGTGGTTGTTCACTAAGCATCTACCTATACAAAGACCCTGTCAGAAATTAGACACACGTTTTGTGGGCCCTTATCGAGTGGTGGCTCAGATTAACCCAGTAGCATTCAAGTTACAGCTGCCCAAGGGAATACGGATTCACCCTGTATTTCATCGTTCCTTGCTTCGCCCCGCTCACGAGGTGCGCCCGGATGCTGTTGCGAGATGGCGAAGAGGAGTTCGAGGTGAAAGACATTTTGCACGATCGCATGCGGCGCCATAAGTTGCAATACTTAATAGAGTGGACTGGTTTCGGTACTGAAGACCATTCCTGGGTCAACGCTCGAGATGTACAATCTCCAGAGTTAGTGGCTCGCTTCCATCGAGCCTACCCATCAAAGCCCTGTCCTGGCGGGCGGCCTAGGAGGGGCCCTGGAGGGGAGGATAGTGTGGTGTTCCAGCCTGGTGGGCATCGACAGCCCCCAGGGGTGCCAAGGCAGGTGCCAGCTCACCAGGGGCAAAGTGAAGATGTGCTAGCTGACCAGGGGCAGAGTGATGATGAAGATTGGCCAGATGGGTATGGGTCTCCAAACGAGAGTTTGCAATGTTTGTATTCCTGTCCTTGTATTTTTGCTCCAAGTAGGTCTTTTTTCTCTCTTATTCTGCTACGTCGTATTCTTAGAGTGAGTATGAATATTATGGGAAACAGGGACATCCTTGTCTTGTTCATTTTTTATTTCAAATGATTCTGATTCTTTCCCAACCCCAAGAAGAGTGTCCCTACCAGAGGAAGCCAGCTCAAAAGAAACAAGGAAAGAAATGACAAAACAATACAAGAACACAGAGCTGACGTAATAAATAACAGGGGATTACAGACAACTACAAGAGGGTCTGAGGGAAGGCTCTCCTCTGCTGCTTTACAAAATCTATCGGAGATAGGAGCCATAACAAAGAGTGCCCAGCGACTGGTTGCTGTGAGGCGGGGAAAGCCAAGGACTGTAGTCAAGGAGCCCGTCCCGTCCCCATCCCTGCCCCCCCATTGTGTTTTTGTGTTCGTTGGCCACCTTGTTGAGGGTGTCTTCAGTTTTATGTTGCGTACTGTGTTCGTGGAGGGAATCTTCCTTCCTTTTTGGTTCCACCGCTGTTTTAAAGCAATAAAATGGGCCTGTTTCTGCCTAAATGACGACTCCATCGGCAGGGTGGAAGGAAAGAAAGAAGGAAGGAATGGTGGCTAAATGGAGAGAAGGAAGGAAGGATGGATGGATGGATGGATGGATGGATAGAAGGGAGAAATGATGAATGAAAGGATGAATGGATGAGAAGGAGGGAGGAACCAAAATGGATAGAAGGAAGCCAGGAAGGAAGAATTGATAAATAGATGGAGGGAAGGAGGAAAAGAAGAAAGGAAGGCAGGATGGATAGAAGGAAGAAAGTACAAATGGAAGAAGGGAAGGATGGACAGATAGCTGGAGGGAAGGAGAGACGGAGGGAAAGAAGACAGGATGGAGAGAAAGAAGAAAGGATGAATGGAAGGAAGGAAGGAAGAAAGGATGGATGGAAGCCAGGAAGGAAGGATGAATTGCAGGGAGTGATGGAAGGATTGAAGAAAGGCAAAGTGGTAGGAAGAATAGATAGATTGAAGGCAGGAAGGAAGGAAGACAGGATGGGTGGAAGGATGAATGAATGGAAAGAGGGAAGGATGGATGGAAGGAAGTATGGAAGGATGGAAGGAAGGGTGGCCGTCTGGAATGAAGAAAGGATAAAAGGAAAAGAATGAATGGAAGGAGGGAAGGATGGAAGGTAGAAAGGAAGGATGAATAGATGGAAGGCAGGAAGGAAAACAGGATGGAGGGAAGGATGGATGTGTAGATGGAGGGAAGACAGGGATTATTTATTTATTTATTTTCGGCATTTTACCCCACTCTTCTCAACCCCCGGGGGGGGGGATGACTCAGAGCGGCTTCCAAAAGGCACAATTTGATGCCTACACAACAACACAGCATAAAAGCACAGTGTAAAAACCCTCAAGCATTAGACACTAAAATACATTAAAATACAATCACATTCACACATCCTACGCATTCACCTATGTTAAAACAGTGTTCCGTCCCTAAAAGCATTGAGCCCTATTCACCAAATTTCCATTAAAATTAATCTAAGGTGCTGACCTGTGCTACTATGCGAACGCCTGGTCCCACATCCAGGCTTTCACTTTCTTCCTAAATGTCAGGAGGGATGGAATTGATCGTATGTCACTAGGAAGCGCATTCCACAGACGGGGAGCCACAACCGAGAAGGCCCTCTCCCTCGTCCCCGCCAGCTGCACCTGAGAAGCCAGCGGGAGCGAGAGCAGGGCCTCCCCAGATGATCTTAAATTACGAGGTGGGACATAGCGGCAGATGCGTTCTGGGCCAGAACTGCATAGAGCTTTAAAGGTCAAAACCAGCACTTTGAATTGAGCCTGGAATTGGACCGCCAGCCAGTGGAGCCGACACAACAGGGGGGTGGTATGCTCCCTGTATGTAGCTCCCGTTAGTAGTCTGGCTGCCGCCCGTTGGACTAGTTGTAGTTTCCGAACTGTCTTCAAAGGCAGCCCCACGTCTTCAGCAGCCCCACGTGCGCGTTGCAGTAATCTATTCGGGATGTGACCAGAGCGTGGACGACCGTAGCCAGATCAGACTTCCCAAGGTACGGGCGCAGCTGGCGCATGAGTCTTAACTGTGCAAAAGCTCCCCTGGCCACCGCCGAGACCTGGGGTTCCAGGCTCAGCGATGAATCCAGGATCACTCCCAAGCTGCGAACCTGCGTCTTCAGGGGGAGTGTAACCCCATCCAACACAGGCTGTAACCCTAGATGGAAGATAGGCAGCAGGGATAGATGGAAGGAAGGCAGGATGGAAGGAAGGAAGAATGGATAGGTGGGTGGAAGGCAGGATGGATGGATGAAAGGGTGGATAGGCTGGTCATCCTGATAGAGACCCCGGCTGTAACCATCGCAAATGACAACGCGCCACACTTGCTTTTTTTAAAAAAAACAAACAGAAGTTTTATTAGTTTTATTTCGCTTTTAATAATATATTTATTCTTTAAAAAATAAAATAAAACAACAACACTATTTTGGTTTGAAGGTGGGCAATTGGTCCTTCCCTTTTCAAAGCCCTCCCTCTTGCTGGAAACAAGACAAAAACACACACCCACAAATGCCATTGGATCCTCTATTGAGAGTCAATTTTTCTATACACTTCCGCAACTGTTCTGCCTGGACCTCTAGTTATATTGGTTTCGCAAAAATAACCATCGTGGTCCTTAAAATGCTACCTAATAAATAGATGTACAGTATGTATGTATGGATAGATGGATGGATAGGTGGATGGATGGATAGAAAAATTGATAGATGGATGTATGGATGGATAGGTGGATGGATGGATACATGGATGGGTGGATGGATGAATAGTTAGATGAAAGGACAGATAGATAGAAAGATGGATAGATGGATAGATTAATGGGTAGATGGATGGATAGATAGAAAGATGGGTGGATGGGTAGATAAATGGGTAGATGGATGGGTGGATACATGGATGGGTGGATGGATGAATAGTTAGATGAAAGGACAGATAGATAGAAAGATGGATAGATGGATAGATTAATGGGTAGATGGATGGATAGAAAGAAAGATGGGTGGATGGATAGATAAATGGGTAGATGGATGGGTGGATAGATCTTTGGATAGATGGATGGATAGAAAAATTGATGGATGTATGGATAGTTAGATGAATGGACAGATAGAAAGATGGGTGGATAGATTGATGGATGGATGGATAGAAAAATTGATAGATGGATGTATGGATGGATAGGTGGAGGGATGGATAGTTGGATAGATGGGTGGATGGATGCATTCATGGATGGATGGTTAGATGAATGGACAGATAGAAGGATGGAGGGATAGATGGATGGATGAATAGATAGCTGAGTATATAGAAAGATGGATGGATAGATGAACGGACAGACGGATGGATAGAGAGAGATATGGATAGGTGGATGGATGGATAGATATATGGGTGGATGGATGGATAGATGGATGGATGGATAGATAGAAATGGATAGATAAAGAGATGGATGGATAGAGAGAGAGATGAATAGATGGATGGACAGTTGGATGGATAGATAGATGGATGGATAGGATAGTTAGAAGGATGGAGGGATGGGTGGGGCCATTTTGGCACCGGGGCAAGAGCGAAACGCTGGCAGATCCTTCACCGCAGACAAGGAATGCCCGCCTGCCATTGGGTTCTGGGCATCAGGTAAGCCCCAAGCCTTGGCGAGTACTTTCCATTTGCCTTGGTCGGGTGAATTAAGTCACCTGGTGCCTCACCAAACGACCAATCCCATTGGTCCGTAGTATTGAGCCATGGCGGTTCAAGTGGGGTTAGGATGGATTCATTCCTCGGGATTTAGATGTGTTGTAAGGGGGTCTTGCTGGGAGTTCAAGTCCAAATGAGTAGAGTTTCCCAGAAGCCCCATCCCCACGTTTCTGCCCCTACAGATGAAGGGAATACCCCTTCCTGGCTAAGAAGACCGCCCTCTATGAGGCCCATGGAGGACCCCACTGCCGAGACCTTTGTGGACGTGGACAAAGGCGTCTGTGTCGACTTCCTCTCCCTGATGTGCTTCTTCCTCCTCCTCATGATGGTGCGCTGCGCAAAGCTGATTGTGGATCTTTATACTGTCCTATGGTGGTTGCATCAGAGCACTACATACATACATCTCTATAGATCAGTAGCTAATCCTTTCTATCATTATACTGCCCTATGCTGGTTGCAACAGAGCACTACATACATACATCCCTATAGGTCAGTAGTTAATCCTTTCTATATCTATACTGTCCTCTTGTGGTTGCATTTGAGCACTGCATGAATACATATCTATCGGCCAGTAGCTAATCCTTTCTACGAAATAACCGATTGTGGTTGCATTTTAGCACTGCATACATACGTATCTATCGGCCAGTAGCTAATCCTTTCTATCTATGTAATACCCACTTGTGGTTGCATCTGAGCCCTATTAGCCAGTAGCTAATCCTTTCTATCTATGTAATACCCACTTGTGGTTGCATCTGAGCCCTGCATACATACATCCCTATAGGTCAGTAGCTAATCCTTTCTATATCTATACTGTCCTCTTGTGGTTGCATTTGAGCACTACATGAATACATATCTATCAGCCAGTAGCTAATCCTTTCTATCTACGAAGTAACCGATTGTGGTTGCATTTTAGCACTGCATACATACGTATCTATCGGCCGGTAGCTAATCCTTTCTATCTATGTAATACCCAGTTGTGGTTGCATCTGAGCCCTATTGGCCAGTAGCTAATTATTTCTTCTGCTCTCTTGTGGTTGCATCTGAGCCCTGCATACATACATCCTTATAGGTCAGTAGCTAATCCTGCCTATCTATATACTTCTCTATGGTGGTTGCATCAGAGCACTACATACATACATCCCTATAGGTCTTCGCCACAAGATCAAAGAAGCACACCTATCTAGGCCTCACCTTCTCAGAGACAGGCAAATGGCTAGACCAAGGCCACTCCTGCACAATAAAAGCGAGTGCCCGTTCCAACCAATTGCTACGGTTGGTAAATCACCATCATCCCGGATCTCTTGGCCCCATTCTATAAGTGTACTCAGCCAAAATCATCCCTTTACTGCAAATAAAGCCTGAAAATCATCCCTTTCTCCCACTGGCTTTGGTGCAGACACCTCTTTTGTGCTGCATTAGTCCACCAATCATCCCTTTACTGCTCTATGGAGCCGAATTATGGGGACCTTTTTCAATGCCCATGTTGGATCAGAACCAAACACAGTTTTTAAGACGGGTGTTGGGAGTTAATAAAAGCACGCCAGCAGCAGTCAGAGTTGAGACGGAGATGCACCGAATAGAAAGCCTTGCTTCGGCCAGAGCCTTTAACTACGGTAGCAAAATCAAAAACACTGAAGTTCACAGACTCCCCCGCTGCTGTCTAGAACAGTGTTTTTCAACCTTTTTTGAGCCGTGGCACATTTTTTACATTGACCAAATCCTGGGGCACACCACCAATCAAAACGACACAAAATGACACTCTAAGACAGTAATACATATAGTTAATGTATTTATACACTCAGTGTGAAACCTGGGCCCGTTTCGATGAACACAACACAGATATCCTGGCAGGAATGGCAGAAAGACACACACAAAGGTCTTGCTCAACAGCTGTCAGTCTCTCTCTGTGTTCTTATGCATCAATAAGGAAGGAAGGAAGGAAGGAAGGAAGGAAGGAAGGAAGGAAGGAAGGAAGGAAGGAAGGAAGGAAGGAAGGAAGGAAGGAAGGAAGGGAAGAGAGAAGGAAGAATGGAACCAAAGAGCAAAGAAAGGAAGGAAAGAAGGGAAGAGAGAAGGAAGAAAGAAAAGGGAAAGAAGGAAAATAAAAAGAGGGAGGGAAGGAAGGAAGGAAGGAAGGAAGGAAGGAAGGAAGGAAGGAAGGAAGGAAGGGAAGAGAGAAGGAAGAATGGAGCCAAAGAGCAAAGGGAGGGAAAAAAACAGAGAAGGAAGAAATAAAAAGGGAAAGAAGGAAAAGAAAAAGAGGGAAGGAAAGAGGGAGGGAAGGTTGGCCACAGCAATGCGTAGCGGGTACAGCTAATAAATTTATACAGCGTGTGTGTGTGTGTGTGTCTATATATATATATATATATATATATGAATGGTGGGAGTTGTAGGCCAAAACACCTGGAGGGAGGGCCCAAGTTGGCCCACGCCTGCCTCAAGTGAGCAAACCCTGTTAGTTTTCGGCCCCTGCTTAAAGGTGCCTCAACCCTGTGTCCAGAACGCCCCTTGACCCGCCTTGGCTGAGTGCGAGGGAATCACGGGAGTGGTAGTTTGACACCATCCTGAGCCTCCCCAAACTACAAATCCCGGGGTTTCCCAGCCTTGAGCCCTGGAAAACCAAGGGTTGCTTCACTGCATGAATGTTATGGTATAGATCTGGGGGACCCGGGGAAGTCCCATCCCAGGATCTTCTCTCTCTCCGAGCGGCTGTTTCCGCCTGACGCAGTCCCCACCTTTCGGCTCAAACCCTTCTGAGGCCGAGGAAGGAGCGGAGGGGAGGACGAAACCCAAGAAGGCAAATGGTGCGTCCGGCGGCACAAGGCTTCCCAAAAGGAGACTGTTTGCGGGACTCAGGCAAGGGATCGAGCCCCGGCTAGGGCTTCCCGGTAGGACAGGAGGGCTCTCTCTCTTCTATCTCCAATTTCCCACGGCGCACCTGATGATCGCTCACGGCACACTGGTTGGGAAACATTGGTCTAGAAGATCAACTTAAAAACACTGCCCAACCTACTTGGGCAAATAAATTAACCCACTCACTAAGATCATGTGGGCTACCCCAGACTCCTTGAGCAATAATACCATCAAAGTTAGAGCGGAAGTGAAACAGAGAATTGTAGACATTCAAGCCCAAGAGGACCTTGCGTTCCTCGCTAGTGCAGGCTCCTTGAAATGGCTAGCGGCACTGAATCCCACCTACAGTCGTGCCCCCTATCTGACGGCCAATCTACCAAGACAGGCAGGCCCGGATTACCCATAAGGCCAGCCTAGGCCATGGCCTCGGGCGGCAGGTTTTGGGGGGCAGCGGATTCGACCCCCCGAAAACATAAATTTTTTTTTTTTAAAAAACGCCCCCTCGCAGCGCTTTCCCCCCGCCCTCCCGAGAGAGTCATCATACCTTAGGAGAGGGCGGGGGGAGAGCGCTGCGGGGGGGGAGGAGGAATGGCGCCCTTCCCTCGCCTGGGCCACTCCCTTGCAAAGGAAGGAGGCGGCGAGGAGGAGGAAGGGAAGTCCCGCACTCCTCCTCGCGCCCTCCTTTTGGTTGCGGGAGGTGGAGGAGGCGGCGGACAGAAGCTCCACGAGCAGTGCCGCGCGGCTTCCGTCCACCTCCTCCGCCTCGTGTGACCGAAAGGGAGGGGCGAGGTGGACGGAAGCCCTGGGGCCGGTGCCGGGTGGCTTCCGTCCACCTCCTCCTGGGCCTTCCTTCCGGTCGCGGGAGGAGGAGGCGACGGAAGCCGCACGGCCGGGGCTGCTGCCGCATATGCACAGCAGCGCCCTGGGTGCATGGCTTTCAGCGCCCTGGGGGCTGTGGCTTTCTGTGCCCTGGGGGCGTGGCTTTCCGTGACCTGGGGGCGTGGCTTTCAGCGCCCTGGGGGCGTGGCTTTCCGTGACCTGGGGGCGTGGCTTTCCGTGCCCTGGGGGCATGGCTTTCCGTGCCCTGGGGGCGTGGCTTTCCGTGCCCTGGGGGGCGGCGCGGGGCGTCTTGGGCCTCGGGCGGCCGAAGAGGCCAATCCGGGCCTGAAGACAGCGAAGAGTGGCTCTGACAAGGGCAAGGTTTGAACAGAATGAATCAATGGTTAGATATGGTAGATATTCTTTTACAAAGCTAGTAAAAGTAGGCAACGATATATTGCCTCAATTGGGATTGATTGCGGAGGGGGTGAGGATACATGAGGAACAAATAGATGGTGATATAGGCTTGGGATTTGACCAAAATGAAGCAGAAAGGCAGAGGTGCCAGGAGAGTATTTGTTATTCTATTACGGAATGGTTGTTTAATGCAGTGTTTCCCAACCGGTGTGCCGTGGCACTCTAGTGTGCCGTGAGCGATCATCAGGTGTGCCGTGGGAAATGGGAACCTCCAATCCCCTTTCTTCCTCCTCCTGCCGAACACTTTTCTTCTCCACCCTCCACTGGCTCCCTTCTTCCCAGCCTCGCTCTGCTCACTTTGCCTCACTTTGCTCTGGGGCGAGTCTGCGCAGTAGCGCCTGGGGGCACGGCTTCCTCCCTCCCCCTCCTCCTGAACACGCTCACGCTGCCCCTCGGATCAAAATGGTGGCAGAAGCGGCAGTGTAGAAGGAAAAGTAAGTGTTGGGCAGGAGGGGGAAGAAAGGGGAAGGGGGAGGAAGAGGTCTCTGTCAAAAGCTGGCATGCGCAAACTTGGACCTTCCAGGTGTTTTGGACTCCAACTCCCACCATTCCTAGCAGCCTCAGGCCCTTCCCCCCCCCCTCAGCCACTTAAGCAGGAAAGGGCCTCAGGCTGTTAGGAATGGTGGGAGTTGAAGTCCAAAGGACCCAGAGGGCCGGAGTTTTCCCATGCCTGTTTTAGGGACTTTAAAGTGGTGAGCCTCCTTCCAGCATTGTGATTCTGGATAGAAAACAAACAACATAACATAACATTGTTTGAGTCCACAGTGCTCTCTGGGTGTAGGTGAACTACAACTTCCAAACTCAAGGTCAATTCCCAAGCAAACCCTTTCAGTACTTTCTGTTGCTGATGAGAGTTCAATATGCCGAATTTGGTTCAATTCCATTGTTGCAAGAGTTCAGGATGCTCTTTGATTGTGTATTAACTATAAATCCCAGAAACTGTAACTCCCAAATATCAAGGTCTATTTTCCCGAAACTTCATCTGTGTTCACATTTGGGCATATTTGGTCCTGATACAACAATGTTTGAATCCACAGTGCTCTCTGGACATAGGTGAACTACAACTCCAAAACCCAAGGTCAATGCCCACCAAACTCTTACAGTATTTTCTCTTGGTTATGGGGGTTCTGTGTGGGAAGTTTGTGTCTTTCTGCCATTCCTGCCAGGATATCTATGTTGTGTTCATCGAAACAGGCCCAGGTTTCACACTGAGTGTATAAATACATTTAAAAACATATTAACTATATGTATTAATGTGTTAGAGTGTCATTTTGTGTCATTTTGGTTGGTATTGTGCCCCAGGATTTGGTAAATGTAAAAAATGTGCCGCGGCTCAAAAAAGGTTGAAAAACACTGGTTTAATGTACTGTTGCCCATTCCGGAACCACTGTTCAACGCTTGATACATGTATTTCTTTTGCATGGTTTGTTCTGCTTGATATGGTCTTGTGGCTAATGCAGTAAACTATACTATACTATAGGTCATTAGCTAATCCTTTCTATATCTATGATAGGGAGCATCGAAAGCCTCATTGCCGGCAGCTGATCTGGCACGCAGAAGGGAGTTCCACAGTTCCTGGATGCACCATTGGACCAGCATGGCTGGGTAGCGGGATCACAGCAGCAGCCTCAGTAGAAGATATGTTCCTGCCTTGCTTTCCTTTCCCATTTCCTAACCTTTTAGCTAATCCTCCAATAAAAGAAACCTCTATTTGCAACTTTTTTCCGTTTCCATAATGATACATTGTGTCCCTTTCTGTCTCTAACATAACTGTAACTTAAAACTTTTCCCAGGCCATGGAACACTGCAGGCCTGCCCAGGATGCCTTTGTGGCGTCTCGGGAAGGCCAGGGCCACATTCCCCCAAACCGTGGATACTGGGACCCCAGACCCTTGCGGACCCCGGTATCCACGATTTGGCAGATCGTCTCCATTTTGGGCAAGACCACCCTAAATTCATGTGTGCTAAGTTTGGTCTTTATTGGTCATTGGGATGAGTGGGATGAGTCCCTCCTAAGAATCCTCATTCGCGAAGTAATGCCGAGAGATTATTATGGAATTACAACTCCTTATATAAGGGAAGACATTATTATTATTATTATTATTATTATTATTATTATATACTAGCTTTATTATTATTGTTATATACTAGCTTTATTATTATTATGATTATTATAATACTAGCTTTATTATTATATACTAGCTTTATCATTATTATTGTTTTATACTAGCATTATTATTATTGTTATATACTAGCTTGGGGACTCGGCGCTGCCCAGGTTATTTGAGAAAGGCATTGTGTGCCGAGGTTGGCCTTTATCCATTATTTATGTGGTTCGCAGTGGTCTCAGGAAGTTAGTGAAAACACTGAGAGTCCCATCGTCCGTGGTACATCCGCCTCGAAAGAGTACCAGGATGTAGAGTGGCTTGTGGGGGCTCTGTGTGCCAAGTTTGGTCTTGATCAGTCCCACTTCAAGTCCCATCATCTCTGGTCCATCCTCCTCGAAACTGCACCAGGACGTAGAGTGGGTCATGGGGGCCCTGTGTGCCAAGTTTGGTCTTTTTTGGCGGTCGCAGGGGTCTTTAGGATCCAAAGGTTTGGAAAGAACTACAAATCCCATCATCCACTGTCCATCCCCCCCCCCAAAAAAACCTCACCAGGACATAAAGGGAGTCATGGGGGTTGTGTGTGCCAAGTTTGGTCTTGATCAGTCATTGGTTGAGTGTCGCAGTGGCCTTGGGAAATGAGTGGGATACTTCAAGTCCCATCATCCGTGGTCTGCCCTCCTCCAAACTGGTCCAGGATGTAGAGTGGTTCACGGGGGCTCTGTGTGCTAAGTGTGGTCTTCATCGGTCTTTGTTGGAAGTCGTAGTGGTCTTTGGTATCCGAAGGTTTGGAAAGTACTACAAATCCCATCATTCGCTGTCCATCCTCCCCCAAACCAGACCAGGACGTTAAGGGGGTCTTGGGGATGATGTGTGGCCAGTTTGGTCTTCATCGGTCTTTGTTGGAGGTCGCAGTGGTCTTTGGTACCTGAAGGCTTGGAAAGTACTACAAATCCCATTATCCTCTATCCATCCTCCCCCAAAGCGGACCAGGATGTTAAGGGGGGTCTTGGGGGTGATGTGTGCCCAGTTTGGTCTTCATTGGTCTTTGTTGGAGGTCGCAGTGGTCTTTGGTATCCGAAGGTTTGGAAAGTACTACAAATCCCATCATTCGCTGTCCATCCTCCCCCAAACAAGACCAGGACGTTAAGGGGGTCTTGGGGATGATGTGTGGCCAGTTTGGTCTTCATCGGTCTTTGTTGGAGGTCGCAGTGGTCTTTGGTACCTGAAGGCTTGGAAAGTACTACAAATCCCATAATCCTCTATCCATCCTCCCCCAAAGCGGACCAGGATGTTAAGGGGGGTCTTGGGGTGATGTGTGCCCAGTTTGGTCTTCATTGGTCTTTGTTGGAGGTCGCAGTGGTCTTTGGTATCCGAAGGTTTGGAAAGTACTACAAATCCCATCATTCTCTGTCCATCCTCCCCCAAACTGGACCAGGACGTTAAGGGGGTTTTGGGGGTGATGTGTGCCCAGTTTGGTTTTTATCTGTCTTTGTTGGAGGTCGCAGTGGTCTTTGGTATCCGAAGGTTTGGAAAGTACTACAAATCCCATCATTCTCTGTCCATCCTCCCCCAAACCGGACCAGGACGTTAAGGGGGTCTTGGGGGTGATGTGTGCCCAGTTTGGTCCAGGTCCGTCACCTGTGAAAGTGGCAGCCAATCAGAAAGCTGCCCCATACATACATACATACATACATACATACATACATACATGCAAAGACTGGCTTTTCTGATAGACTACCTTGGGGACCCAAGTATATATTATTGAGACCTGGCCACAGGGTTGCATTTGGCTTTGAAAGAAAAGCAACCACACTATTCAATGTTTCAAAAAATTGAACTACTGGCCCTTTAAAAGAGAGTGACGCGCATGCGTACTACGAGGCGTCTCAGCCGGAGCGAGCATTCCGCTGCTCCCTCCTAGCCCAGCTGAATGCGAGCCGCGGTGTGCGCATGCGTAGAAACTCAACGGACCTTGCGTTCTATTTCCATTATTCTCCTAGCCGCGCATGCGCATGATGAGGAAAGGTTGTGTTCTGCAGAAGAGGTGGTTGAAAAGCCAGAGACTAGGTTGTGTTTCCCACCTGTAAACAAACACCCTGTAGAAAGGGTCTCTGGCCCCATCTGAGGCCCCCTCCCCTCTCCCACTGGATTGGTCCCTAGGAAAATAATGCCACCTTTTGTTTTTTTCCCCCAAGGGGAAGAAGAAGGTGGGTGTTTTGGGGGGGGGGCACCAGAGCCCCTCCCCCAGCAGCAATATAATATTATACAAGACTAATATTAATGATGTCTTAGTATTATGCTAATAATATGGGGTGTTCTTATGTAGAAATGTTGAGTTGACCAAGTTTGGTCTTTATTGGTCATTGGATGAGTCCAAAGTGCGTGAAGGTACTGCAAGTCCCATCATCCGTGCTCCACCCTCCTCCGATCCATTCTACTCCACACAGCACCAGGATGTAGAGTGGGTCATGGGGGCTCTGTGTGCCAAGATTGGTCTTGATCAGTCATTGGATGAGGGTTGCAGCGGTATCGGGAAGTGAGTGGAGGTACTTCAAGTCCCATCATTCATTGTCCATCTTCCCCCAAACCTCACTAGGATGTAAAGGGGGTCATGGGGGCTCTGTGTGCCAAGTTTGGTCTTGATCAGTCATTGGATGAGGGTCACAGCAGTCTTTGAAAGTGACTGAAGGTACTTCAAGTCCCATCATCCATGGTCCATTCTACTCTAAACAGCACCAGGATGTAGAGTGGGTCATGGGGGCTCTGTGTGCCAAGATTGGTCTTGATCGGTCATTGGATGAGGGTCGCAATGGTCTCGGGAAGTGAGTGGAGGTACTTCAAGTCCCATCATCCATGGTCCATTCTACTCCAAACAGCACCAGGATGTAAAGTGGGTCATGGTGGCTTTGTGTGCCAAGTGTGGTCTTTATTGGTCGTTGGTGTAGGACACAATGGTCTCAGGAAGTGAGTGAAGGTACTGCAAATCCCATCATCCATGCTCCGTCCTCCTTAAAACTGCAGCAGGATGTAAAGTGGGTCATGGGGGCTCTGTGTGCCAAGATTGGTCTTGATCAGTCATTGGATGAGGGTCGCTGCGGTCCCGGGATGTGAGTGGAGGTACTTCAAGTCCCATCATCCATTGTCCATCTTCCTCCAAACCTCACTAGGATGTAAAGGGGGGTCATGGGGGCTCTGTGTGCCAAGATTGGTCTTGATCAGTCATTGGATGACGGTCGCAGCGGTCTCGGGAAGTAAGTGGAGGTACTTTAAGTCCCATCATCCATGGTCCATTCTACTCCAAACAGCACCAGGAGGTAGAGTGGGTCATGGTGGCTTTGTGTGCCAAGTGTGGTCTTTATCGGTCGTTGGTGTAGGTCGCAATGGTCTCAGGAAGTGAGTGAAGGTACTGCAAATCCCATCATCCATGCTCCGTCCTTATTACTGCAGCAGAATGTAAAGTGAGTCATGGGGGTTCTGTGTGCCAAGATTGGTCTTGATCAGTCATTGGATGAGGGTTGCAGCGGTCTCGGGAAGTGAGTGGAGGTACTTCAAGTCCCATCATCCATTGTCCATCTTTCCCCAAACCTCACTAGGATGTAAATGGGGGTCATGGGGGCTCTGTGTGCCAAGATTGGTCTTGATCAGTCATTGGACGAGTGTCACAATGGTCTCGGGAAGTGAGTGGAGGTACTTCAAGTCCCATCATCCATGGCCCATTCTACTCCAAACAGCACCAGGATGTAGAGTAGGTCGTGTGTGCTCTGCACAGTATTTTGTGTTGGTCATGGGGGTTCTGTGTTGGATGTTTGGCCCAATCTAATTTATTTATTTATTTATTTATTTATTTCGATTTGTTTGTTGCCACTCCCGTCTGGCTGGGGTCGGCTTACATATGGTCAAAACACAATAAAATACAACACTATAAAAACAATTAAAAACATCAGAATTTACACCAAGGTTAAAAGCATACAGTAAGAGGCGGTCCCTTAAGTACACTGGCCGCAGACCGTTCAAGGCCTTAAAGGTTAGTACCAGCACCTTCAAGGTGATCCGGTACTCAATCGGAAGCCAGTGCAGTTCGCGCAGGACAGGCGTCACGTGGCGGGAAGATGGTAGACCTGCCAATAGCCGAGCTGCAGCGTTCTGCACCAGCTTCAGCCTCTGGATCACTGACAAGGGAAGGCCAATGTAGAGAGCATTACAGTAGTCCAATCTTGAGATGACCGTGGCTTGGACCACTGTGGCTAGGTCATGGCGGGACAAGTAGGGAGCCAGCTTCCTCGCCTGCCGAAGATGGTAGAAAGCTACTCCACTGACGATGGAGATATGTTTCTCCATCGTCAGTTGGGAGTCTGGTGTAACTCCAAGACTCTTAACGGATGACGACGGACAAAGTGTCACGCCGTCCAGGGTTGGGTTATTCTATCGTTGGTGGTGGGGTTCAGAATGCTCTTTGATTGTAGGTGAACTATAAATCCCAGCAACTACAACTCCCAAAGGACAAAATCCATTTTTAGTCATGGCCACTTCTTGGGTTAGTAGGTGCCTCGTGGCCAAAATTGGTAGCGATTAGTCCAGCGGTTTTTGAGTTATGATGTCACTCAAAACAAACAGAGCATTTATATATATAGTTAGACACACACACACACACACACACACACACATATATATATATATATATATATATATATATAATAAAAAATTTGGCTGGAGTTGCACTTAAAAATGTTCGTGTTCCAACATACATGCAAATTCAACTTAAGAACAAACCAACAGAGCCCAACTTGTCTGTAACTGCCAGTCTTCGGTTCTCCCCTTCTGGGCGCTTTCAGCTTCGGCCGTCATGGCGGAGTCTGAGGACATGGTGGAGATGGAGTGGGACGGGACGGAGGAGCTGGGCGTCTGTCTGGCCGACCTGAAGAAGATGCTTGATGAGGAGGAGGAGAGGTTGAAGGAGAAGAAACAGCGCAGTGAGCTCAGGATTCAGTGCCTGAAAGAATTGATTCAGCAGAATACCTACATGGTTGAGCTCCATGAGAACGCCGTGAAGTAAGTCAGGACCCTCCTTTGCCGATTTGAGTATTGACAGATCCGATTCCCCGTATGGAGTCAAATGCACCATTGAATCTAAAATTTAATTAAAATCGAATGCCAAGAGGGAAAAGGTTCAAGCATTCGCAGAGATACCGTTCTTCAAATATACTTGGTCTTTGCCTGCCTGCCTGCCTGCCTGCCTGCCTGCCTGCCTGCCTGCCTGCCTGCCTGCCTGCCTGCCTGCCTGCCTGCCTGCCTGCCTGCCTGCCTGCCTGCCTGCCTGCCTTCCTTCCTTCCTTCCTTCCTTCCTTCCTTCCTTCCTTCCTTCCTTCCTTCCCAGGGCTTTAGATAAGATAGAGGTGTTCTGGAAAGACCTCCGTGCCAACTTAGGCATAGAGTATCCTGAAACCGACTCGGAGGAGGAAGACCCTTCCAACCCCACGGAAGTCATTGAGACCCCCGACGAAGACGAAGAAGACGACGACGACGTTATGAGCCTTGATTCAGGTCAGAGAGATCTCACAATAGGGAGCCAGGCTACGGTTCAAGGTCCACAACCTCTTAGGAAGGCGCACCCCCATCTTGCCCATCTCTGTAAACAACAGAACAACAGAACGTGGTTGTTTTCTGTGTGTAGTAAATAAACAATAACGGGGAGGGGTTGCAACAATGCAACACACACTCAGAGACACTAGGTTTCACCAAAATATCAAAAGATCATGTTATTTCAAATATATATACATATACATATACATATATATATATATATATATATATATATACACACACTTTTCAACAATTCATCACAATGGTATACAGCAGGGCTGCCCAACTACTACGGCCCAAGGGCCGGAATTCCGGTCACTGATCACCTGGGGACCGAAGGTCCGCCCCCGGCTCCGCCCCGCCCGGCTCCGCCCCCGCCCCGGCTCGGCCCCCTCTCCTCCCCCAGCTCCACCCCCTCCCGGCTCCAATTTACTTACAATTTACCTTGAGTTGTGGAGTTGTAGTTCACCTCCATCCAGAGAGCACTGTGGACTCAAATAATGATGGATCTGGACCAAACTTGGCATGAATACTCAATATACCCAAATTGGAACACTGGTGGATTTGGGGGAATGTTTCCCAAATACCGTTGAGTTATTTGAGTCCACACTCAAATTGGGACACACCAAAAAAACCCAAACACCTCAATGCCGTCGCAGGGCTTGATGGGGCCTCCTTTCCCAGAGGCGGGTGGAGGAGGCCCAAAGAGCTCCCTCCCTCCCTGAAGGGAAAACAAGCCGCGGGGGCAGGCGCAAAGGAAGCCACGTTGCGCCTGCACGCGGGGGAAGGCAGCACACCCAGGGGGGGGGCGCGGAGGAGGGGGGAGGAAGCGTCGCCAAAGAAACCGCCGCTTAGGGACCCTCCCCTCACCCAACGTCCCACTGTTTTTAGATTGATTGATTCGAGCCAGGCCCTTCCTTACCCATACTGCGGGAGCCCCGCCACAGGGCCGAAGCGCCAACACCGCCGCCATCCCCGAAGAGCCCCGCTGGAGCCAAGGCCAAGCTCAGGCCGGGCGCGGCAGCTCTCCCATCCGCGGGGCGGGAAGCGAGGGCCCTCCACAGGAAGAGGACGGAGCCAGGACCGGCTTTCCCTGCATCACTCCCCTCCTCCCTCTCTCTAAGGGAATGGGGGTTGACCTGGAAGCAGCCGCGAGGGAGGAGGAGGCGCGCGCCCAGGCCGGCCGCAAATCCCGCGGGACCCGAGATTTCGGCAGCTATCGCGAGACTACGCAGCCACAGACGGGATTTCGACCTCCCTTGAAATCCCGTCTGTGGCTGCCGTAGTCTCGCGATGCTTGCCTAAACCCGGAAGTAGGTTTTGTTTTTTTATTATTATTATTATTAATTTGTATTTTATTAAAACAAGTTAGGGGGCCGGAGGGAAGGGGCTCGGGGGCCGTGTACGGCCCCAGGGCCGCCTCTTTAACTCCTAATTAGCGAATAGAACAGGTGCGTTTTCTGTAGAAGAGGATAATAATGCAAGGTAATATACAGCTCCAAAACAACCCCATAACTCTCATATAATGGGAAGGTATACTCCAAGTTATAATAATTTTAACAACAGCATAATAGCATAACAGCATGATAGCATCATATGAATGATAACATAAATATACATACCAAAGCCATAGAGCAGTGGTTCTCAACCTTTCTAAAGCCGTGACCCCTAAATACAGTTTCTCATGTTGTGGTGACCCCAACCATAAAATTATTTTCATTCCTACTTATTTTATTATTTACCACATTTGTACCCCACCCTTCGCAACCCTGAGGGAGGCTCACAGCAGCTTCAGCAACAATTCAATGAGATAAATTTATTTATTTATTTATTCCAACATTTGTACCCCACCCTTCTCAACCCCTGCATGCAGTAGATACATATTTACATTAAAAACCAAAGAATTTTTAAAAATCTAAAAACAATTACATCAATTATTAAAATCACATAATCCACAACTGTAATTTTGCTACTGTTATGAAACGTAGGGTAAATATCTGATATGAGGATGTATTTTCATTGTTACAAATGGAACATAATCAAAGCATAGTGACTAATCACAAAAACAATAAATTGGGGGAGTAGAAACAACGGATGATGGGATTTGCAGTACCTTCAACTGATTCAGCTCTGACTTCCACAGACCACCGAGACCTTCACAAATTACAGAACTGGACCAAACTTGGCACAGAGAACCCGCATGACCAACAGAAAACACTGGAGGGGTTTGGGAGGACTTGACAGTGAGTTAGGGAGATGTAGTTCACCTACATCCGGAGAACACTGTGAACCCAAACAACTATGGATCTGGACCAAACTTGGCACAAATGCTTAATATGCCAAAATTTCAACACTGGTGGAGTTTAGGGAAAATAGGCCTTGACGTTTGAGACCTGCTTGAATTTATAGTTCACCTGCGACCAAAGAGCATTCTGACCCCCAAGAATAATGGAATTTAACCAAACTTGGGATAGAGAACTCCCATGACCCACAGGAAATACTGCAGGGCTCTGGGAATACAGACCTTGGCATTTGGGAGCTGCTGGGATTTATAGTTCACCTGCAACCAAAAGCATTCTGACCCCAAGAATAATGGAATGTTACCACACTTGGGATAGAGAACTCCCATGACCCACAGGAAATACTGCAGGGCTCTGGGGAATACAGACCTTGGCATTTGGGAGCTGCTGGGATTTATAGTTCACTTGCAACCAAAAGCATTCTGACCCCCAAGAATAATGGAATTTAACCAAACTTGGGATAGAGAACTCCCATGACCCACAGGAAATACTGCAGGGCTCTGGGGAATACAGACCTTGGCATTTGGGAGCTGCTGGGATTTATAGTTCACTTGCAACCAAAAAGCATTCTGACCCCAAGAATAATGGAATTTAACCAAACTTGGGATAGAGAACTCCCATGACCCACAGGAAATACTGGAGGGCTCTGGGGAATACAGACCTTGGCATTTGGGAGCTGCTGGGATTTATAGTTCACTTGCAACCAAAGAGCATTCTGACCCCCATGAATAATGGAATTTAACCAAACTTGGGATAGAGAACTCCCATGACCCACAGGAAATACTGGAGGGCTCTGGGGAATACAGACCTTGGCATTTGGGAGCTGCTGGGATTTATAGTTCACTTGCAACCAAAGAGCATTCTGACCCCCATGAATAATGGAATTTAACCAAACTTGGGATAGAGAACTCCCATGACCCACAGGAAATACTGCAGGGCTCTGGGGAATACAGACCTTGGCATTTGGGAGCTGCTGGGATTTATAGTTCACCTGCAACCAAAAGCATTCTGACCCCAAGAATAATGGAATTTAACCAAACTTGGGATAGAGAACTCCCATGACCCACAGGAAATACTGCAGGGCTCTGGGGAATACAGACCTTGGCATTTGGGAGCTGCTGGGATTTATAGTTCACCTGCAACCAAAAAGCATTCTGACCCCCAAGAATAATGGAATTTAACCAAACTTGGGATAGAGAACTCCCATGACCCACAGGAAATACTGCAGGGCTCTGGGGAATACAGACCTTGGCATTTGGGAGCTGCTGGGATTTATAGTTCACCTGCAACCAAAAGCATTCTGACCCCAAGAATAATGGAATTTAACCAAACTTGGGATAGAGAACTCCCATGACCCACAGGAAATACTGCAGGGCTCTGGGGAATACAGACCTTGGCATTTGGGAGCTGCTGGGATTTATAGTTCACTTGCAACCAAAGAGCATTCTGACCCCAAGAATAATGGAATTTAACCAAACTTGGGATAGAGAACTCCCATGACCCACAGGAAATACTGCAGGGCTCTGGGGAATACAGACCTTGGCATTTGGGAGCTGCTGGGATTTATAGTTCACTTGCAACCAAAGAGCATTCTGACCCCAAGAATAATGGAATTTAACCAAACTTGGGATAGAGAACTCCCATGACCCACAGGAAATACTGGAGGGCTCTGGGGAATACAGACCTTGGCATTTGGGAGCTGCTGGGATTTATAGTTCACTTGCAACCAAAGAGGATTCGGAACTCCAACAATAGTCTTCTGTGCTGGCCAAGCAAGTGGGTGGATGGGCAGGGAAGGCAGGATGATCATCCCCTTCCCCCAGCGCCTCGCTTGCTGCCTGGTTTCTTGCAAGTGAAGCGCCCACCCCCCTCCGAAAGAATAGCAGCCTGGCGGAGGACATTGGGAGGCCCTCCCGCACCTGCAAATGCTTCTGAAGCCGTGGCAGCGTTTGCAGGCATGGGAGGGCCGTTGATCGCCTTCTGCTGGAATGGGGATGGGCTGCCACTGGGCTGCAGCTGCTCCTGCGGGCTTTCGAGGTAGCCTCTCCTCCGTCCCTGGGCCTGCTCGCACAATAGTGCCAGAGGAGAGGCCCCGCCAGGCTCGCAGGATCAGCAGCGGCCTAGCAGCAGCCCATCACCACCCCAGTTTGAGACGGCGGAAGGTCCTCCCACGCCTTCAAATGCAGCAGCAGTTTAGGAGGTTTGCAGGCACGAGAGGGCCTTCCAGGCTGCTCTGTTCTCCGCCTGGCTGTTGTTCCTGCGGGATCGGGAGGGAGCTCCCACCACCCTCGGGCTTGCTAGCTCAGTGGCGAGTTGGCGGTGTGGAGGAGAGGTCCCCTCCGGGCCCGCAGGAACAGCTGTAGCCAGCACCATTCCGACGGAGGGCAATGGAGGGCCCTCCGCGCCTGCAAACGCAGCGGTGGCTTTACAGGTGTGGAAGGGCCTTCCACCCTCCGTCGGGCTGCTCCTGGGCTGTAGTTCTTCCTCTGGGCCCGAAGGGGACCTCTCTTCCACGGTGCCAACTCGCCACTGTCCGAGCAAGCCCGGGGTGGTGGGAGGCCCTCCCGGGCCTGCTCACAAAGAAACCCCGGCCCCTTCCCAGCACCCGCATGAGCAGCAGCATCCCTCCACCAGGGGTCAAGGGTTAGGCTAGGCGAGGCTGCCGCTGCTTCCACGCACCCGGGAGCCTCTGCCTCCGCCCCTTTAGCCGCCGCTCCAGGAGGGCCTTCAATGGTCCCTGCTGGATTGATGCTGGGCTGCCACTAGGCCCCTGCTGTTCTTGCAGCCTCAGGGAGCCTCTCCGCCAACCGGTCAGTGCGATGCAAAGGGAAGAGATACAGGGATCTCTTCCCTTGCCTCCAAGCGCCTCCCTGGGATTCATCGCTGCCAGAGGAGGAGGAGGAACCCATCCGTGCCGCGCAGAGGGGCGGGGCCTAGGAAGGGATGCCGCGACCCCCGAAAATGGCCTGGCGACCCCCCCCAGGGGTCGCGACCCCCAGGTTGAGAACCACTGCCATAGAGGTAAGATCATACTTCCATGGCTGGACCAGTGGCCGAAGCAAAGTACGGTCTCAATGGGAGAGAATAAATACCACCATAATCCGAAAGGGATAATCCGCTTCAAGGGTAGGAGCCCATCCCGGGCTAAGAATATGCTGTATACCATTGTGATGAATTGTTGAAATGTATATATATATACTTGAAATAACATGATCTTTTGATATTTTGGTGAAACCTAGTGTCTCTGAGTGTGTGTTCCTTTTCTGTGTGTTGGCCAGGGGTGCTCACACTTTTTCAGCATGCAAGCTACTCTTAAAGCAACCAAGTCCAAAAGATCTACCTGCCCCGCTGCGCGCTCCCGCCGCCGCCAGCACAAGATTGCCACCACGCATGCCCCTCCTGCTGTTTTCCGCCCGCGCAGCTCTTGCTTCCGCCTGCGGGCATTGCAGGAAGGAGAATGCTCGGGGCGAGGCATCCAGAGGGAGGGCTCCGCCCTGGCTGTCTCGCCGGCATCGGAGGCTGCACAGCTGCTTCTGGACGAGAGAGAGGCAGGGCGCTCCCTCCAGAGGCGAAAGAAGCGCTGTGTGGGCGGAAAACACCAGCAGGAGCATGTGTGGTGGCAAGTGCGTGCGGCGGCAAGAGCAAAAGCCAGCAGCAGGAGCGCGCGTGTGTGCAGGGTGTGCGCACGCATGGCAGGAGCACCCCATCCAGCTGGTGAGGGCCGAAGATCTACTAGTAGCTCCCGAGCTACCTAATGAGCACCCCTGGTGTAGGCTATGGGAAAACTGTTGGAACTCAACGACACCCTGGACAAGGTTGTAGTCCTCATCAGGGACGTCGAGTGGCATGGAAAAGCTCTTCCCCTCTTGGCTCCTCTGCCTGCCGGTTGCTCTATTCTCCCTCCGATCCCGGATACTTCTCAGGGACAGGCCTCTTTTTCCGAGCACATAGCAAACCCCGGGGCCCTCCTGTGCGCATGGAGAGAGGCCAGATGTCTGCTGTGAGTTAGTTAGATGGCTAGGCCCTGTTTTACTCTCTTATCTAGATATGTAGTTTTTTGAGTAAAGTCTTTTTCAAGCTTTACTCGGCTGAGTTTCCGAAGCTCGGTTGCTCTGCTGCTAGCACAAGAAGCTTCTAGTTTGCTCCGACTGCTGCTACTGCTCCGGTTGTGGAGAACATGTCACCTAATGATGATGTTTCCTTTCTTTTCCCATTGTAGCGGACATAAGCAGAATGGCAAAGGAGCAACCGCGGGTGAGTTTCTGGAGACGGAAGGTGGGACCAGGGTCGGGTCAGGAATGGACTAAGCCAGTGTTTTTCAACCTTTTTTGAGCCGCGGCACACTTTTTACATTTACCAAATCCTGGGGCACACTACCAACCAAAATGACACAAAATGACACTTTAACACAGTAATACATATAGTTGACATGTTTTTTTAATGTATTTATACACCTGGACCTGTTTCGATGAACACAACATAGATATCCTGGCAGGAATGGCAGAAAGACACAAACTTCCCACACAGAACTCCCACAACCAAGAAAAAACGCTATAAGAGTTTGGTGGGCATTGACCTTGAGTTTTGGAGTTGTAGTTCACCTATATCCAGAGAGCACTGTGGACTCAAACAATGTTGGATCACGACCAAACTTGGCATGAATACTCAATATGCCCAAATGTGGACTCAAACAATGTTGTGTTGTTGTTTGTTTTCTATCCAGAATCACAATGTTGGAAGGAGGCTCACCACTTTAAGGTCCCTAAAACAGGCATGGGAAAAACTTCGGCCCTCTGGGTGCTTTGGACTTCAACTCCCACCATTCCTAACAGCCTGAGGCCCTTTCCTGCTTAAGTGGCTGAGGGGGGAAAGGGAAAGGGCCTGAGGCTGCTAGGAATGGTGGGAGTTGGAGTCCAAAACACCTGGAAGGTCCAAGTGTGCCCGTGCCAGCTTTCGACAGAGACCTCTTCCTCCCCCTCCTGCCCAACACTTACTTTTTCTTCTACACTGCCGCTTCTGCCGCCATTTTGATCCGAGGGGGCAGCGTGAGCATGTTCAGGAGGGGAGCGGGGAGGGAGGAAGACGTGACCCGTGCGGGCGCTACTGCGCAGACTCGCCCCAGAGCAAAGCGAGGCAAAGTGAGCAGAGCGAGGCTGGGAAGAAGGGAGTCCGAGTGGAGAAGAAAAAGTGTTCGGCAGGAGGGGGAAGAAAGGGTATTGGAGGTTCCCATTTCCCACGGCACACCTGATGATTGCTCACGGCACACTAGTGTGCCACGGCACACTGGTTGGGAAACACTGGACTAAGCCAACAATGCGATGCAGCAGCTAAAAATCTCTTTGTTGTCGAAGGCTTTCGTGGCCGGAATCACTGAGTTTTCCGGGAATGCAGGGCAGTGTGGAAGGGCCCTAGGGCTCGATCCAAATGACAGTAAAGGAGATCTCACCTGTGCCATCAGTCTGTAAGAAGAGCTGTTTAATAGTGGAACTCTCTGCCTCAGAAGTTGCTCTTTGGAGGCTTTTAAGCAGAAGCTAGGTGGCCATCTGTCGGGAGTGCTTGGATTGTGTTTTTCCTGCCCGGCAGAACCAGGTTGGACAGGATGGCCCTTGGGGTCTCTTCCCACCCTATGTTGAAGGTGGCCATTGCAGTGCCTCTTTGTCTCTCACCCAAATGTTCGAAAGCCGAGTTCCATTTAAGCCTCTTAAAGCCACAGAGCTGTGCCGCTTCCGTCTCTCCGCAGCTCCACGAGGCCTTCTTGGACTTGAGGAAGTTGGCGCAGGACGTCCAGAACTTCATGGACGTGGTGAAAACAAAGTTGGGCAGCTTGGACGGTAGGTCGGCCTTGGGTTGGCAATGGAGTGGGCGGCGTTGTGCAGCCTGCGGGCCATTTTGGTAGTCTTCCCAGGGATGGAAATAATCACTTCCAGACTTCGAAATAACTGGTGTGCTTGTGTGCATTTCCAAAACATTGGAAGTCTTCTGGGCCCGTAGCTTTGTAGGGCATTCCCAGAACTGAACGGACAGCCAACGGAGTGGTTGAAAAGCAGGGGAAAGAAAGCCGCGTCCAAAGTCCCTTTCAAATCTATGACACTATATCTGTTACTACAAGCAACAAACTGGGAGAAGATGGAATAAATTCAAAAAGTATATATTCAACCCAAATGGGTAAGCATATATATACACACATACATACATACACTAGCTGAACCCGGCACGCGTTGCAGTGCCCTATTTAGGAGATGTGAGGAAGTGTGGGTATGTAAGGGTTGGTAATGTTGTGACAATGTGTTTTGTGTGTGTATATATATGTTTATGTGTGTGTATGTATGTGTATGTATGTTTGTGTGTCTCTGTGTGTGTCTGTATGTGTCTGTGTATGCATGTGTGTGTGTGTCTGTGTATGTATATGTGTTTGTGTATGTATGTGTATGTTTGTTTGTATGTATTTGTGTGTGTATGTGTATGCATGTGTGTGCGTATGTTTGTGTGTGTGTATGTATGTGTCTGTGTATGTACACTTCCCCCTATCTTTCCCCCTCCTCTCTCTGTCTGATTTCCCCTTTTTGTCTCTCGCTTTCCCGTCTCTCTCTGTCTCACTCTTCCCTCTCTCTCTCCACCCCCACATCTATCTCTCTCTGATTCCCCTCTTATCTTTCCTTCCCCCAGAGGCGGCCCCAGGGATTCCGCGACCTCCTACGGTCGCGTGGCGCCATCGCCTGGGGGCGCCGCCGCCGACTCCGCGCCCCACCGCCGCCACACTGCCCTGCGCCGCCGTCCGCGTGCGCCAAGAAGCACCTACAGGCGCTATAGCGCCTGTAGACGCTCTGCGCGCACGCGCACTCCTCCCTGTGCGCCTGCGCTGGCTCCAAAGCGGCAGGCGCGTGGGAGGGAGTGCGCGTGCGCAGAGAAGCATCTACAGGCGCTATAGCGCCTGTAGACGCTTCTGCGCACGCGCACTCCCTCCCAAGTGCGCCTGCGCGCTGGCTCCAAAGCGGCAGGCGCGCGTGGGAGGGAGAGGCGTGCGCAGAGAGCATCTACAGGCGCTATAGCGCCTGTAGACGCTTCTGCGCATGCGCACTCCTCCCAAGCGGCAGGCGCGCGGCAGAGAGTGCGCGTGCGCAGAAAAGCATCTACAGGCGCTATAGCGCCTGTAGGTGCTCCTGCGCGCGGAACAGCGGCGCAGGGGCAACGCATGCGCGCTGGCTCCAAAGCGGCCGGCGCTTTGGGAGCGAGTGCGCGTCGTTGCCCTGCGCCGCCGCCGAAAGGGGCCGAGCCGGCGGCGGCGGCGCGAGGGTGGCGCGCGGGGCGGAGCGCGGCAGCGGCGGTGAGTGGCGGCGGTGAGTGGCGGCGGCGGGGCGACAAATTTTTCGCTTACCCCCCAAATTAGGTCGGGCCGCCCCTGCTTCCCCCTCTCTCTCTGTCTTAGGACTCCCCCTCTGTCTCTCTCAGTCTCTCTCTCTCGCCCTGCCTCCCGCCCTGGCGCATGGGAGAGCAGGCCGGAGATCGGCGATCCGCCCTCCGCCGCGGCCCCCGTGGTTGCAGCGGAGGCGCCTGAAAGAAGGTAAGCCCGGGAGCTTACCTTCTTTGAGGCGCGGTCGCTGGATCCACGGGGGGCGGCGGTGGAGGGCGGTTCGCCGATCTCCGGCCCTGACTCCTGCCCTGGCGCGCATGGGGAGGCAGGGCCGGAGATCGGCGATCCGCCCTCCGTCGCCGGGGCCCCGCGATTTGGCGGCGGCGCCTGAAAGAAGGTAAGCCCGGAGGTTACCTTCTTTCAGGCGCGATCGCTGCAACCGCTGGGACACGGGCGGAGGGGGAATCGCCGCGCGCCGGGCCTGCCTCCCGCCCTGGCGCACAAGGCCAGCGTCGTACGGGTCCCGCAACAGCCTGAGGCCACCCACGGGACGCGTACGACGGTGCCGCGAGCAGGCGGTTAGGGCGCTGGCGGTCTGGCTGCGAAGGTTCAGGGTGAGTGGGGAGAGAGGGAGATGGGTTGGTGTGTTGGTGTGTTGGGGGTTTCGGAGTGCGCCTGCGCGATTGCTCTCCCTGTGTTCTGCGCTCGCGGCCAGCGCAGAACGGGAGGCAATGGGCGGTTTTTGGGGGGCTGTCGTGGTCTGGGGAATGTGTCTTGTTGGATTGGTGTTTCTGGGGGGCATAGTTTGGCCGTGCATAAAGTCCTTTGCACGACCACTCTCTTTTATATATATATATAGATATATATATATATATACACACACACACACACTGTATATAGGGTCTATATATATATATATATATATATATATACAGTATATATATAGGGTCAATCAATAATATTAATACACAGTCTGAATTTACCTATATAATATACACCCTACTCACGCGATACCATCTACTGTGAACAAAATTTTCCACATGGTGTTGTATCCATAGTCTGTAATAAACTGGTGGGGACCGTGTCTATACAAGACTGGGTAAACACAATCGAACAGTATGGCAATAAACACCATATAAACAATAATGAACGTGTAGACTTTATCAATAGCAGATAGACATCATAATATTACCAATGTAAATAGTAGCATACATATAATATATAAGCATATAAGTCAAAATACGGCCGACACACTCAAGTGAGGAAGGCAAAAGAGTCACAGTCTCTGAGACCCGTGAGTTGCAGTTCCAGTCCTGGAAGTAAACAATATGTAGGAAATATGTATCCATAGTCCTCTGTGTTCAAATGCAAATTGCAACAAATATTGTATATAAGGTTCGCTGTTGTCCGGAGAGTCAGGTAACTCTCAACTGTATTAATCACACAGCTGTAGTTCAGCAAGTTCAGAGCACTCCTGGTAAGTGCGAAACTGAAAAAAGACCCCCAATCGGGGTATTTGTAATCCACAGGGTAAAGTCGCACCAAAGCGATGAGGAGGCGGCGAAGAGTAGCGGTAGAAGGCCAAATTGGCCAAGTAATCTGGCTGTGGTGCACTACGATAGGTGATCCACCTAGGGGTTAGATATTTCACGGAACCAACCCGTTTTGAAGAAGGACAATGATATTTTGCATGTCCCAGGGGAGGCAATTTGTGAATGTTTGTGGGTAAAGAATATTTCTTGATCGTTTGTCGGTGTGTGTGTACGTGTGAGTGTGTGTGTATCTCCAACTCCAACGAAACTTACTGTATGTTCCAGGCCCTAGGGAAGTACGCCTCAAGAGCGCAAGACGCAGGGCCTTCTCCATCTCGGCCCCTGTCTTGTGGAACTCCTTCCTCCCCACTTGAGGGCCATGCGTGACGTGCGACCCTTTGCTCAGGCGCTCAAGACCTGGCTTTTTAGCAGAGCTTTTAATGTTTAATGCAGTCTATTCGGTATTGTGTAATTTGTTTATGCCATTGTTTTATGTAAATCGCCTGGAGCATTTTAATGGAGGGCGATTAACAAGTGAGAAACTGATGATGATGATGATGTATCTACAGACATGTGTGTGTGTGTATATATGTATGTGTCTGTGACTGAACGGGTTCCCTGATCTATTATATCTGTCTGAACAATATTTGTTATATTCCATGGCTACCTACCTACCTATCTACCTATCTATCTACCTATCTATCTATCAAAGTATTGCTGGATATCTGTCGGGAGGGATCCGATGCTGCCTTTCCTGTCTGGATGGGCCAACTATAGGCTTCTTTGATATATTATCTATTATATAAAGGAGGACCCGTCATCGAACAACTGACAGAGACAGAGAAACCTTCCAAGGCAGAGACACCAAACTTGGCAACAAAAATAGGCCTCAGGCAAGGAAGGTTTTTAGCAAAGAAACTCCCCCCCCCAAAACCTAGGAGGCCCCAAAACAACGATTAAAAAAACTACAAACACCCCACCCCTCCCAAGCATTCCACAACATACTACCACCCACAATGCCACCACACACCCACTAACTCACCAAAAAAGTAATACCTACACACAACACAACACGCACATAACACAACCTTGCGTCTACTGCTCAACCCATTTGTATGCCATTCCTTCCTTCCACACAGGCATAAGCTGACCCAAAAGACAAGCCATGCCTCCTAAAAGAACAGCATCGGACGACACACTCGCAATGCTACATACATCACACAAAAAGGGCAGAACAAACGCCAGAACAGAAAGACACTGCACTACACTAGCTTTTGCCATCACCATAAACAAGGCTCAAGGACAAACACTACAAATCTGTGGCATAGACCTTGACACAGAATGCTTCTCCCACGGACAACTCTACGTAGCGTGCTCCAGAGTTGGGAAACCACAGAAACTCTACATCAACACAGCAGACGGAAAGACAAAAAACATTGTATATCCACAAGCTCTGCAGAACGCCAGGAACACCACACACCGACAACTCCACAGGACTTCAACATCCCACCCACCAAAACAACCCACAACGACACAGCCATGACCCCACCAAGACCATAAGTAACATCAATTCCAACCCTTACATACTCAGACTTTCTCGCATCTCCTAAATAGGGCACAGCAACGCGTGCCGGGTACAGCTAGTTTATGTATATAGGAAATGATATCTGTCTCAAGCATACCTGTCATTATTATGTAGAGGATGGCCGTCTTTCGAGAAGGATCAGATGGTGCCTTTCTTTCTGGGCCAAGAGGTTTGGGCTTGCGTCGTCACAGGGTGTGGGCGGGGCCAGGGCTGCTTCCAGCAGGACCAGCATGGTGTCTTTGCCAAAGGAAAGGAAGGAAGGAAGGAAGGCAAGAGGGAAGGAGGCTGGAGTGCGGCGAGGGAGAGGGGCAGGGACGGGGCTGGAGTATAGGGTTGCGCCGGAGTGGGGAGTCGCACCCCCTACTTATGATAAATGTAATGTTTCCTTCCTTTCTTCTCTACATCTATCTTTCCTTCCTCAGGAGAGCACTGTGAACCCAAAACACTATGGATCTGGACTAAACCTGGCCCGAATATTCAATATGCTGAAATCTGAGCACTGGTGGAGTTTGGGGAAAATAATAGACCTCGACTTTTGGGAGTTGTAGAGCATGTATATGTGTGTGTGTGTGTGTGTGTGTGTATATATATATATATATATATATATATATATATATATATATATATGGAATTACACTTAAAAATGTTCCTGTTCCAACGTACATACAAATTCAACTTAAGAACAAACCTACAGAGCCCAACTTGTCTGTAACTGCCAGTCTTCGGTTGTCCCCTTGTGGGTGCTTCCAGCTTCGGCCGCCATGGCGGAGTCTAAGGATGCAATGGAGGAGGTGGTCATCGATCTGGACGACCTGAAGCAGGAGATTGATGAGCAGCTGGAGATGTTGAAGAACATCTGGTGGCATTTCTTTGGGAACTGCGGCAAGTAAGTCAAGACCCTCCTTTGCCGATTGGAGTATTGACAGATTCGATTACCCCTACGGAGTCGAAAGCACCATTGAATCTAAATTAAAACAAGGGAGACACCTAATCCTTCCCATTAGAAAGTGGTGCATGGATTTTTTTCCCAACCTTTCCTTGATGAAGGATCAGACGGCGCATGACTGTGCCTGCAAGTTGAGACGATTGTGATGTGGTGAATTTCCGTTGCATTTAAAGGCCATGACATAGAAACGTATTGTAGTTAATATGGGTATTTCTGCTTGGAAAATGGGATGTCCTTAGCTTAGTCAAGGGAAATTCCAAACTGAGAGGCCAATTGTTAAAATTTCTCAGTGCTTATTTATTTATTTATTTAAAATAATCTTTATTAAAATTTACATCAATGTTTAAAAAGTATTAGCTTAAAGCAGTGTTTTTCAACCTTTTTTGAGCCGTGGCACGTTTTTTACATTTACAAAATCCTGGGGCACACCACTAACCAAAATGACACAAAATGACACTCTAACACAGTAATACATATAGTTAATATGTTTTTAAATGTATTTATACACTCAGTGTGAAACCTGGGCCTGTTTCGATGAACACAACATATATATGACGTATTCCTCTCACATATTTATACATGGCTATCATGTCTTCTCTCAGCCTTCTCCAGGCTAAACATGCCCAGCTCTTCAAGCCGCGCCTCATAGAGCTTGTTCTCCAGACCTTTGTGAAATTTCACCCTGAGTGAAACTTGCTTCCAGTTAACTATGGATGTCATGAAGCCGTTATAAACAGTTCCTTAGGGAGGATTAGGCAACTCTCAAAAAATCTAGTAATATAGTTAAAAAAACCCACACATTTCCAAGCGGAGAGGCTCAATTTGTTTCTTGGAAACCTGTGAGGGGGTGCTAGGAGGGGGGAAAGTGTGCCAATTTCCCACAGCACACCTGATGATCGCTCACAGCACACTGGTGAAACACTGGCTTAAAGCATTATAGAATAAATAAATAAATAAAGCATTATAGAATAAATAAATAAGTACAGCATTATAGAATAAAAGACAGGTATCTAAGAAAATTAATAGTAGAAGAGAATTGAGAGAAAGAAGAGGTTGAAGAAAAAGTCTAGCAAAGAGAAATAAAGGGAGTCCTTACATTATCTTTTTGAAATCTATTTGGTAAAAAAAACCCTGCTAGTTGTTCTTCTCATAATGTTTCTGTAATATTTTGAAAATAAAAGTCTATGTCCAATCCCAATTTACATTATCAAATGCCTTTTCTGTGTCCAGAGTCAGAAACATTCCTTTGTTTTGATTTTTAATTTCGTAGTATTCAATTAGATCTATAACTTGTCCTTACATTATCTTTTTGAAATCTATTTGGTAAAAAAACAACCCCTGCTTGTTCTTCTTTTATTTAGCTATTTAATAGTTTTTAAGTCTTTCTGCCAATATGTTACTAAAATTTTGTAATCTGTATTATATTTGGAAAAGAGACCCGAAATCCCGCGAGAGGAAAAAAAGTAGAGGGAGAGGGAAGAAATCCCGCGAGAACACAATGATAAGAACGGGAAAAGGAAGAAGGAAAAAGGCGAAAAAGGCCAAAAAGGCCAGCAGAGGAAGCAAGGAAACGGGAATTAGAAGGAACTACGAGATTCAAGGCTGGAGAAAAAGTACCCGGAAAGAGAAAAAGGGAATAGATAAACAAACCAGAAAGGAAATACGAAGAATAAGGTAAGACAATGTACAATCTTGCTACTTTCTAAAAAATAATACTAATAAAAGGAAACAAACGAAGAACAGAAAACAAAGAAAGGCAGTAAATAACAGATAATAATAATAATAAAGAAATAATTAAATAAAACAATAATAATAATAATTAGGAATAGAGACAAGAGGTAAGAAACAAGAAATGAAAAGACAGAATATAAGTGACAACAACCAGCAGACAGTGACAAAAGAAAGAGCGTCAAATACACCAAGAGGTAAACAGAGGAACGAAAGGTGCCATTTACAAAATCTAAAGAACTAAGTGATAACAAAGGGAACCCAAGAGGAGTGTCCCTCCCAGAGGAAGCCAACTGAAAGGAAATGATGAAAGAAATTTAAAAAATACAAGCGGTGTCAGCTCCACTCTCTGCCTGTCCACTTACGAGCCCAATTCAAAGTGCTGGTTTTGACCTTTAAAGAGAAGGGTGGGTTAGAAATAAATGAAATAAATAAATAAATAATTCATTTATGAATGCTAACGAACCGGGATGGTGGCTAGCAAACAAACTTAGAAAGAGAAAAGAGGCAACATATGAAACAAGATTAAAAGATAAAGAAACAAATAATATAAAGGAAGAGGAAACAAGGAGGCACTTGTACGAATTCTATAGAAAACTGTATCAAGATGGAAAAAATAGAGGAAGAGAAGATATATCAATATCTAGGAAAGCAAAGAATAGAAAGAATTTCGGAAGAACAAAGAGAAAAATTTAATAGGGAGATATCGGAAAAACAAGAAATAAAATCAGCAATAAAAAATCTGAAAAACAATAAAGCTCCGGGCCCAGATGGCCTCCCAGCCATAGACTTGTCAGAACTCAGTCTCATAGCCTGTGGACGGAGGCTCTGAATCTGGGCCATGACATGTCAACACAAGAGGAGACCCCTGCTCCCTTGACCCTGAGAAGAATCGCTCCCAGAATTGGCGGGAGGAAAGCGCGGGGTTTGTGCCGGGCGGGAACTGTCTGTCTGAATATGGGGGAGGGAAGAGATAAGAGAACGTGCATCGCTGTCACCAGCCACTTTTGGCTTCAACCACGTTTGGATTCCCTTTAGTAAAGTTTTGAGTAATATCCAGGACGTCTCCTGTGAGTTATTTCGAACGGCTATTGGGTTACCTGACAATACTACGAAACATTTAGTCAAGAACTAATCCCCTATCTTAAAAAAAGTCATGAATGAAATAAGATTATACAAAGAAATGCCAAGATCGTGGAAACAAGCAAATATTTCTGTAATCCACAAAGAAAATTCAGATCCGGAGGAAGCAAAAAAACTATAGGCCAATAGTGTTTGTTTGTTTGTTTATTTATTTATTGTATCAGAAGCGAACTGAGAGTACAGTAGTAATAATATGTCTTTTAAAAAACATGGATTTTTTCCATCACGTAATAGTCGCCCCTTTTCTCCACGTTTTCCCTCTCTCCAGATTTCACTTTTGAAAATGTTGGCGTTGGAAGAGCCACCCGGCCCGACCCCTTTGGAGATGGAGACACGGCCTTTGGCCCACGACAACACCCCTCTCTGGGAAGCCCTCCCTGCAGGGATTTCCCAACACAAATAGAAAGACGTCTCTCCTTGCCTCTCTCCAAACAACACCAAGATTTCACACTTGTTGAACCAGACCTTGGCAAGGTTCCCCTTTGGATCCAGCTCTGACGCTGCAACTATTATGCGAGGAAATACCGCACGAGTCCCTTTGCAGAGCTGATGTGGGACTACAACTACGAGCGTCGGAGGGAAGGAGCTCCTCTGCTGTTGCGGAGCCATCGAGTGCCGCGGCCGGTTGCTGTGTGGCGGGGAATGCCAAGGACAGGAGTCAAGGAGCCCCCCCCCCATCCCTGCCCCCCCTCCCCCACCACCCTTTGTGTTTTTGTGTTCGTTGGCCACCTTGTTGAGGGTGTCTTCAGTTTTATGTTGCGTACTGTGTTCGTGGAGGGAATCTTCCTTCCTTTTTGGTTCCTCTGTTGTTTGAAAGCAATAAAATTGGCCTGTTTCTGCCTAAATGACGACTCCATTGGCAGGGTGGAAGGAAAGGAAGAAGGAAGGAATGATGGATAGAAGGGAGAAATTATGAATGGAAGGATGAATGGATGGAAAGGAGGGAAGGAGGGAGGAACCAAGATGGATAGAAGGAAGGAAGGAAGGAAGGAAGGAAGGAAGGAAGGAAGGAAGGAAGGAAGGAAGGAAGGAAGGAAGGATAGATAGATAGACAGACAGACATGGAGGGAAGGAGAGATGGAGGGAAAGAGGAAAGGATGAATGGAAGAAAAGAAGGATGGATGAAGGGAAGGAAGGCAGTATGGATAGAAAGATGGGTGGCTGGAATGAAGAAAGGATGGATAGGAAGAAAGGATTAATTGAAGGGAGTGATGGAAGGAAGGATGGATTGAAGAAAGGCAGGGGGTAGGAAGGATAGATAGATTGAAGGCAGGAAGGAAGATAGGATGGGTGGAAGGAAGGATGAATGGAAGGAAGGCTGTCTGGAATGAAGAAAGGATAGAAGGAAAAGAATGAATGGAAGGAGGGAAGGATGGAAGGTAGAAAGGAGGGATGGATAGATGGAAGACAGGATGGATGGAAGGAGGGAAGGATGGATGTGTAGATGGAGGGAAGAAAGGGATAGATGGAAGGACGGCAGGATGGAAGGAAGAATGGATAGGTGGGTGGAAGGCGGGAAGGAAGGCAGGATGGATGGAAGAAAGGATGGATAGATGGATGGAAAGGAGGGAGGATGGATGGATGGAAGGCGGGCTTTATCCCAGCCTCAGAGGCAGGCAAATCCCCTTTGAAGAAACCTTGAGAAGGAAACTCTGTGCTGAGGGTCTGTTGTTGCCGTGTGCCTCCACGGCATTTCCATCTTCATTCATTCGAGGATCCACCGGACAAAAGCAGGCTGGTCATCTTGATGGAGACCCTGGCTGTAACCATCGCAAATGTCAACGCACCACACTTCTTTTAAAAAAAAAACCCCCAGAAGTTTTATTAGTTTTATTTAGCTTTTAATAATATATTTAAATTTTCTTTTTTTAAAAAAAACTCACAATTTTGGTCTGGAGATGGGCAAATGGTCCTTTCTTCCCCTTTCAAACCCTCCCTCCCACTCCTCCCTTTGGCTGGAAACAAGACACACACACACACACACAAATGCCATTGGATCCTCTGTTTAGAGTCAATTTTTCTATCCATTTCCACAACCGTTCTGCCTGGACCTCTAGTTTTATTGGTTTCGCAAAAATAATCATTGTGGTCCTCAAAATGCTACCTAATAAATAGATGGATGGATAGATAGAAAAATTGATAGATGGATGTATGTATGGATAAGTGGATGGATAGAAAGAGATGGATAGATGGTGGATGGATGCATACATGGATGGATAGTTAAATGAATGGACAGATAGAAAGATGGATGGATGGATAAATGGGTAGATGGGTGGTTAGATAGATGGATGGATAGATGTTTGGATGGATGGATATAAAATTTGATGGATGTATGGATAGGTGGAGGGATGGATGGATAGAAAGAAGGATGGTTGGATACATGGATAGATAAATGGATGGATGGATAGAAAAATTGATGGATGGATGGATAGGTGGAGGGATGGATGGATAGATGGATAGATGGGTGGGTAGATGGATGGATGGATGGATAAATGGGTGGGTGGATGGATGAAGGGATAGGTGGATGGATAGATAGATGGATGAGTATATAGAAAGATGGATAGATGGATGGATGGACGGACAGACGGATGGATAGAGCGAGAGAGATGGGTAGAAGGATGGATTGATGGATGGATGGATGGATAGAAGGATGGTGAAATGGAGGGATGATGAATGAATAGCTTAACAAACGGGAATATGATCTGGGCGACGACAGCGATGCGGTTCCACCTGGGAGGGAGGGGTCCTTCAGCCTCCTTACCTGTCCTGGGTGAAACCTGACGCACCCGCACCTTGTGAAGTATTCATGAGCATGCTTTCGCTGACAGAAGAGCAGAGCTGAACAACCGCATGGCAGGGACCCATTTTGGCACCGGGGCAAGAGCGAAGCGCTGGCAGATCCTTCCCCGCAGACAGTAGTAGTTACTGAAATGGACATCCAAGGGCCACCTCTGTGTTGATGGAGGCAGGCAGGATTTCCCCGGGTACTAGTTGTGGGGGTCGGGAGCAGGTGAGGGTTTTGCCCTCCTTTCTGCTAGAGATCCCTGTGTACAACTAGTGGGCCACTGTGTGACACAGAATGCTGGACTAGATGGGCTGAGGCCCGATTCAGCATGGCTCTTCTTATGTTCTTATGTTCTTATGACAAGGAATGCCCGCCTGCCATTGGGTTCTGGGCACCAGGTAAGCGCCAAGCCTTGGCGAGTACTTTCCATTTGCCTTGGTCGGATGAATTAAGTCACCTGGTGCCTCACCAAACTACCAATCCCATTACTCCGTAGTATTGAGCCACGGCGGTTCAAGTGGGGTTAGGATGGACTCATTCCACAGGGTACAGATGTGTTGTAAGGGGGTCTTGCTGGAAGTTCAAGTCCAAATGAGTAGAGTTTCCCAGAAGCCCCATCCCCACGTTTCTGCCCCTACAGATGAAGGGAATACCCTTCCTGGCTAAGAAGACCGCCCTCTCTTAGGCCCATGGAGGACCCCACTGCCGAGACCTTTGTGGACATGGACAAAGGCGTCTGCGTGGGCTTCCTCTCCCTGATGTGCTTCCTCCTCCTTCTCATGATGGTGCGCTGCGCAAAGCTGATTGTGGATCCGTACACTGCCATCCCCACCTCTACCTGGGAAGAGGAGCCATTCGACTGACACGTAAAATAGACCATTAGTTTATGTGCATATACCCAGCGTATATACTAGCGTATATACCCAGCATCTCATGGGTTTGCATTCTCTTGGTGGCACTTTCTTTCCTTCCCCCCATTCTCCCTCTCTCTTTTTCTTCCTTTCTTCCCTTACTTTCCCTTATACACCTTGCAAATGATAAATCCCATAGCATTGAGTCAGGGTTCTACCTGGACATTGCATACATACATATCTATCGACCAGTAGGTAATCCTTTCTATCTCTATATCGCCCTCTTGTGGTTGTATTTTAGCACTGCATGCATATATACCGTATCTATCGGCCAGTAGCTAATTCTTTCTATCTATATACTGCCCTACTTGCATTGCATCTGAGCCATACATACATCCTGGCCAGTAGCTAATTCTTTCTATCTATATTATTAGCAGTAGCTAATTCTTTCTATCTCTATACCCCCCTCTTGTGGTTGCATTTGAGCACTGCATGCATACATATCTATCAGCCGGTTGCTAATCCTGTCTATCAATGAAATACCCACTTGTGGTTGCATCTGAGCCCTATTGGCCAGTAGCTAATTCTTTCTATCTCTATACCCCCTCTTGTGGTTGCATTTGAGCACTGCATGCATACATATCTATCAGCCGGTTGCTAATCCTGTCTATCAATGAAATACCCACTTGTGGTTGCATCTGAGCCCTATTGGCCAGTAGCTAATTCTTTCTATCTCTATACCCCCTCTTGTGGTTGCATTTGAGCACTGCATGCATACATATCTATCAGCCGGTTGCTAATCCTGTCTATCAATGAAATACCCACTTGTGGTTGCATCTGAGCCCTATTGGCCAGTAGCTAATTCTTTCTATCTCTATACCCCCCTCTTGTGGTTGCATTTGAGCACTGCATGCATACATATCTATCAGCCGTTGCTAATCCTGTCTATCAATGAAATACCCACTTGTGGTTGCATCTGAGCCCTATTGGCCAGTAGCTAATTCTTTCTATCTCTATACCCCCTCTTGTGGTTGCATTTGAGCACTGCATGCATACATATCTATCAGCCGGTTGCTAATCCTGTCTATCAATGAAATACCCACTTGTGGTTGCATCTGAGCCCTATTGGCCAGTAGCTAATTCTTTCTATCTCTATACCCCCCTCTTGTGGTTGCCTTTGAGCACTGCATGCATACATATCTATCAGCCGGTTGCTAATCCTGTCTAGTTGCATCTGAGCCCTATTGGCCAGTAGCTAATTTTTTCTATCTCTATACCGCCCTCTTGTGGTTGCCTTTGAGCACTGCATGCATACATATCTATCAGCCGGTTGCTAATCCTGTCTATCAATGAAATACCCACTTGTGGTTGCATCTGAGCCCTATTGGCCAGTAGCTAATTCTTTCTTTCTCTATACCCCCTCTTGTGGTTGCCTTTGAGCACTGCATGCATACATATCTATCAGCCGGTTTGCTAATCCTGTCTATCAATGAAATACCCACTTGTGGTTGCATCTGAGCCCTATTGGCCAGTAGCTAATTCTTTCTTCTCTATACGCCCTCTTGTGGTCGCATTTGAGCACTGCATGCATACATATCTATCAGCTGGTTGCTAATCCTGTCTATCAATGAAATACCCACTTGTGGTTGCATCTGAGCCCTATTGGCCAGTAGCTAATTCTTTCTTTCTCTATACCGCCCTCTTGTGGTTGCCTTTGAGCACTGCATGCATACATATCTATCAGCCGGTTGCTAATCCTGTCTATCAATGAAATACCCACTTGTGGTTGCATCTGAGCCCTATTGGCCAGTAGCTAATTCTTTCTATCTCTATACCCCCTCTTGTGGTTGCATTTGAGCACTGCATGCATACATATCTATCAGCCGGTTGCTAATCCTGTCTATCAATGAAATACCCACTTGTGGTTGCATCTGAGCCCTATTGGCCAGTAGCTAATTCTTTCTTCTCTATACCGCCCTCTTGTGGTTGCATTTGAGCACTGCATGCATACATATCTATCAGCCGGTTGCTAATCCTGTCTATCAATGAAATACCCACTTGTGGTTGCATCTGAGCCCTATTGGCCAGTAGCTAATTCTTTCTCTCTCTATACCCCCCTCTTGTGGTCGCATTTGAGCACTGCATGCATACATATCTATCAGCCCTATTGGCCAGGTTGCTAATCCTGTCTATCAATGAAATATCCACTTGTGGTTGCATCTGAGCCCTATTGGCCAGTAGCTAATTCTTTCTATCTCTATACCCCCCTCTTGTGGTTGCCTTTGAGCACTGCATGCATACATATCTATCAGCCGGTTGCTAATCCTGTCTATCAATGAAATACCCACTTGTGGTTGCATCTGAGCCCTATTGGCCAGTAGCTAATTCTTTCTTTCTCTATACCGCCCTCTTGTGGTTGCCTTTGAGCACTGCATGCATACATATCTATGAGCCAGTTGCTAATCCTGTCTATCAATGAAATACCCACTTGTGGTTGCATCTGAGCCCTATTGGCCAGTAGCTAATTCTTTCTCTCTCTATACCCCCCTCTTGTGGTCGCATTTGAGCACTGCATGCATACATATCTATCAGCTGGTTGCTAATCCTGTCTATCAATGAAATACCCACTTGTGGTTGCATCTGAGCCCTATTGGCCAGTAGCTAATTCTTTCTTTCTCTATACCGCCCTCTTGTGGTTGCCTTTGAGCACTGCATGCATACATATCTATCAGCCGGTTGCTAATCCTGTCTATCAATGAAATACCCACTTGTGGTTGCATCTGAGCCCTATTGGCCAGTAGCTAATTCTTTCTTTCTCTATACCCCCTCTTGTGGTCGCATTTGAGCACTGCATGCATACATATCTATCAGCTGGTTGCTAATCCTGTCTATCAATGAAATACCCACTTGTGGTTGCATCTGAGCCCTATTGGCCAGTAGCTAATTCTTTCTTTCTCTATACCGCCCTCTTGTGGTCGCATTTGAGCACTGCATGCATACATATCTATCAGCACCTAGCAAAGCCTGTATATCAATGAAATACCCACTTGTGGTTGCATCTGAGCCCTATTGGCCAGTAGCTAATTCTTTCTTTCTCTATACCCCCCTCTTGTGGTTGCATTTGAGCACTGCATGCATACATATCTATCAGCCGGTTGCTAATCCTGTCTATCAATGAAATACCCACTTGTGGTTGCATCTGAGCCCTATTGGCCAGTAGCTAATTCTTTCTTTCTCTATACCCCCTCTTGTGGTTGCCTTTGAGCACTGCATGCATACATATCTATCAGCCGGTTGCTAATCCTGTCTATCAATGAAATACCCACTTGTGGTTGCATCTGAGCCCTATTGGCCAGTAGCTAATTCTTTCTTTCTCTATACCCCCTCTTGTGGTTGCCTTTGAGCACTGCATGCATACATATCTATCAGCCGGTTGCTAATCCTGTCTATCAATGAAATACCCACTTGTGGTTGCATCTGAGCCCTATTGGCCAGTAGCTAATTCTTTCTTTCTCTATACCGCCCTCTTGTGGTTGCCTTTGAGCACTGCATGCATACATATCTATCAGCCGGTTGCTAATCCTGTCTATCAATGAAATACCCACTTGTGGTTGCATCTGAGCCCTATTGGCCAGTAGCTAATTCTTTCTTTCTCTATACCCCCTCTTGTGGTTGCATTTGAGCACTGCATGCATACATATCTATCAGCTGGTTGCTAATCCTGTCTATCAATGAAATACCCACTTGTGGTTGCATCTGAGCCCTATTGGCCAGTAGCTAATTCTTTCTATCTCTATACCCCCCTCTTGTGGTCGCATTTGAGCACTGCATGCATACATATCTATCAGCTGGTTGCTAATCCTGTCTATCAATGAAATACCCACTTGTGGTTGCATCTGAGCCCTATTGGCCAGTAGCTAATTCTTTCTTTCTCTATACCCCCCCTCTTGTGGTTGCCTTTGAGCACTGCATGCATACATATCTATCAGCCGGTTGCTAATCCTGTCTATCAATGAAATACCCACTTGTGGTTGCATCTGAGCCCTATTGGCCAGTAGCTAATTCTTTCTTTCTCTATACCGCCCTCTTGTGGTTGCCTTTGAGCACTGCATGCATACATATCTATCAGCCGGTTGCTAATCCTGTCTATCAATGAAATACCCACTTGTGGTTGCATCTGAGCCCTATTGGCCAGTAGCTAATTCTTTCTTTCTCTATACCGCCCTCTTGTGGTTGCCTTTGAGCACTGCATGCATACATATCTATCAGCCGGTTGCTAATCCTGTCTATCAATGAAATACCCACTTGTGGTTGCATCTGAGCCCTATTGGCCAGTAGCTAATTCTTTCTATCTCTATACCCCCCTCTTGTGGTTGCATTTGAGCACTGCATGCATACATATCTATCAGCCGTTGCTAATCCTGTCTATCAATGAAATACCCACTTGTGGTTGCATCTGAGCCCTATTGGCCAGTAGCTAATTCTTTCTATCTCTATACCCCCTCTTGTGGTTGCATTTGAGCACTGCATGCATACATATCTATCAGCCGGTTGCTAATCCTGTCTATCAATGAAATACCCACTTGTGGTTGCATCTGAGCCCTATTGGCCAGTAGCTAATTCTTTCTATCTCTATACCGCCCTCTTGTGGTTGCATTTGAGCACTGCATGCATACATATCTATCAGCCGGTTGCTAATCCTGTCTATCAATGAAATACCCACTTGTGGTTGCATCTGAGCCCTATTGGCCAGTAGCTAATTCTTTCTATCTCTATACCGCCCTCTTGTGGTTGCATTTTGAGCACTGCATGCATACATATCTATCAGCCGGTTGCTAATCCTGTCTATCAATGAAATACCCACTTGTGGTTGCATCTGAGCCCTATTGGCCAGTAGCTAATTCTTTCTATCTCTATACCGCCCTCTTGTGGTTGCATTTGAGCACTGCATGCATACATATCTATCAGCCGGTTGCTAATCCTGTCTATCAATGAAATACCCACTTGTGGTTGCATCTGAGCCCTATTGGCCAGTAGCTAATTCTTTCTTTCTCTATACCCCCCCTCTTGTGGTCGCATTTGAGCACTGCATGCATACATATCTATCAGCCGGTTGCTAATCCTGTCTATCAATGAAATACCCACTTGTGGTTGCATCTGAGCCCTATTGGCCAGTAGCTAATTCTTTCTTTCTCTATACCCCCCCTCTTGTGGTTGCATTTGAGCACTGCATGCATACATATCTATCAGCTGGTTGCTAATCCTGTCTATCAATGAAATACCCACTTGTGGTTGCATCTGAGCCCTATTGGCCAGTAGCTAATTCTTTCTTTCTCTATACCGCCCTCTTGTGGTCGCATTTGAGCACTGCATGCATACATATCTATCAGCCGGTTGCTAATCCTGTCTATCAATGAAATACCCACTTGTGGTTGCATCTGAGCCCTATTGGCCAGTAGCTAATTCTTTCTTTCTCTATACCGCCCTCTTGTGGTCGCATTTGAGCACTGCATGCATACATATCTATCAGCCGGTTGCTAATCCTGTCTATCAATGAAATACCCACTTGTGGTTGCATCTGAGCCCTATTGGCCAGTAGCTAATTCTTTCTATCTCTATACCCCCTCTTGTGGTTGCCTTTGAGCACTGCATGCATACATATCTATCAGCCGGTTGCTAATCCTGTCTATCAATGAAATACCCACTTGTGGTTGCATCTGAGCCCTATTGGCCAGTAGCTAATTCTTTCTTTCTCTATACCGCCCTCTTGTGGTCGCATTTGAGCACTGCATGCATACATATCTATCAGCCGGTTGCTAATCCTGTCTATCAATGAAATACCACTTGTGGTTGCATCTGAGCCCTATTGGCCAGTAGCTAATTCTTTCTTTCTCTATACCGCCCTCTTGTGGTTGCCTTTGAGCACTGCATGCATACATATCTATCAGCCGGTTGCTAATCCTGTCTATCAATGAAATACCCACTTGTGGTTGCATCTGAGCCCTATTGGCCAGTAGCTAATTCTTTCTATCTCTATACCGCCCTCTTGTGGTTGCCTTTGAGCACTGCATGCATACATATCTATCAGCTGGTTGCTAATCCTGTCTATCAATGAAATACCCACTTGTGGTTGCATCTGAGCCCTATTGGCCAGTAGCTAATTCTTTCTATCTCTATAGTTCGATCTCTGACGACGGTCCCTACCGTCCCAAAAATAGTGATCAGGCCCTTACCGCCGGTGTCTTTCAGAGTTTTTTTACAGACAAGATACTGAGTCTCCGCCGGGACCTTCCGGACACAGTTGATACAGCAAGAGAGCTAGAGACTCCGTGGCCCTCCGCCGGGCCCACCCTCGACCGGTTTCGGCCACTGGACGCAGATGCTGTTGATAGGATAGTGGCTGCAGCTCGCCCTACCACCTGCTCCCTCGCCCCTTGCCCCTCCTGGCTTGTTAGATCTTGCCTGGAGGGGTTACGTGGGCCTCTGTTGAATATCATAAACAGCTCCCTTGAGCAAGGAGTCTTTCCAGAGTGCTTAAAAGAGGCGGTGGTGGCTCCATTACTGAAGAAACCATCATTGGACCCCGCGGTTCCCTCCAACTACCGCCTAGTGTCGAACCTTCCGTACCTGGGCAAGGTGGTTGAGAGGGCAGTAATGGAGCAGCTGCAATCCTTCCTAGATGATGCAACATGGTTAGACCCCTTCCAGTCCGGCTTCCGTTCGGGGCACGGGACGGAGACGGTCCTGGTCTCCATCACAGACCAACTCCGCTGCCAGCTCGACCAAGGCGGGTCTGCGCTGCTCGTGTTATTGGACCTCACGGCAGCGTTTGACACGGTCGACCACAATCTTTTGATCCACCGCCTGGCCGTGGCTGGAGTGAGGGGGACGGCCCTTAAATGGCTGACCTCCTTCCTCCACCAGCGGTCTCAGCGTGTGAGGAGGGGTGAGGTGGTCTCCGAGGACTCCCCACTGGTTTGTGGGGTCCCTCAGGGGGCCATCCTCTCCCCTCTGTTATTTAACATATACATGCAGCCGCTTGCACAGCTGGTGCGGGAGTTATGGGCTGGTCTGTCACCAGTACGCTGATGACACCCAGCTCATTCTGAGGATGGAGGGCAGGCCGAGTCCGCCCCGATAATTTCCAGCATTGCCTCGAAGCCGTTACTGGATGGCTGCGAGCCAGTAGGTTGGGGTGAA
>JARBWK010000019.1:16152440-16602389 GCA_030556195.1 Anolis apletophallus
CCTACTAACACACTGAGGCCCTTCTTCCACAGACTGAAAACTCTCTCAGACTGAGGCCTTTTTCCCACTGAGGCGAACTAACACAGAGGCCTTCTCATACAGACACCTACTACCACACTGAGGCCCTTCTCCCACAGAGACCTCTCACAGACTGAGGGCTCTCTCAGACTGAGGCCTTTCTCCCACTGAGGCAAACTAACACAGAGGCCTTCTCATACAGACACCTACTAACACACTGAGGCCCTTCTCCCACAGAGACCTCTCACAGACTGAGGGCTCTCTCAGACTGAGGCCTTTCTCCCACTGAGTTGAACTAACACAGAGGCCTTCTCATACAGACACCTACTAACACACTGAGGCCTACTACCACACTGAGGCCCTTCTTCCACAGAGACCCCTCACAGACTGAGGGCTCTCTCAGACTGAGGCTTTTCCCACTGAGGCGAACTAACACAGAGGCCTTCTCATACAGACACCTGAGGCCGACTACCATACTGAGGCCTACTAATGCTCTGAGGCCCTTCTCCCACAGAGACCCCTCACAGACTAGGTCGGACTGGCGCTCTATGTCCAGGATCCATTGCTTAATAAGATCCCTGGCTTGGTCCCATCTCATGCTTAGCAATTGTCCTTGGGAGAAACCTAGCGTTGCGATCTTTGCTGCTACTGTTTTAATCCATGTGGACTGGAAGTCGTCCCTCATGATTAGGGGGGCAAGACCACATGGGGAGAAGCATAGGTGTAGCCAGTAATTGAGTATAGCTGTCCATATTCTCGCTTCCACTTTCACGGAGCCTGTCTCCAATCGCAGGGTAAGCTACTAATAGGAGAAAACCCAGTGAGGCAAATGGGGCCCAACTGGGCCACCCCCTTAGCAGCCGTTGGCCGTTTGTCTGGTTCTCTACAGATGCAGAGTCCTAATCCTTTTCTTCAAAGTATTGCCATTCTCACATGTGTCTTTCTTTCTCTCATTTTGTCAGCCATCCAACGCATCTCCCATTCCACGCTTCCTCTACATTGGCCTAGTCTACCACCTCAGAAATGGGGAATTGCCCTGGGACGAAGAACCAATCCCTCCCGCCCGACTTCCCCACGTTGCTGACTCCCAGCACGAGACCCCAAAGGCCCCTGCATCCCTCTGCAGTCCCTCTCCTCATGGCAGCTGGGAGTGAGGTCCTTTCCGGTTTGCATTTGAGGAGAGACTGCCGAGGGACCTTGTGGGGCCAGGGAGCTTAATGACAGAAGACCCTTCCCACGAATGTCTCGGCAGCAGCGTGACCCAACACCAGTGATGAAAAGAACAAAGACACACAGACCAATGTTGTTTCTCTCTTCCATGGGAGGCTTTTCTTTATAGCAAAATAATGTGGTTGTGCTATTTCCACAAACAAGGTTTCCATAACACGAACCAAGTTCTTTAGACGTCCTTCCATGCTGGGCTTCTTTCTCGTGCAGGTAAACCGCTTTGCTTGCACAGAGCCTCCTCTCACACAAGTCACACAGGAGCTTCACACAAGTAGCTTTTACACACCCTTTGAATTATTAAGAGGCTACTGATGTTTATACTTCCCCAAATAGGAAAGATCTCTTCTATAACTATAACTTCCTCCCCTGGAACTCTAGGAATTACATTTTTGGTATGAAGGTTGCTGGAGGCATCCCAACCTCGTCTCTTCCCTCCCTCAGTTCCTAACCCACAATTGTTGTTCGTAATGTAGGAAGTCAGTTCCAGGTCTCTTTCTGAAAGCGTTCCCTTCCTTCTCTTCCGCTTGCCTCCTCCTAGGGAGAACCACAGCGAGATCAAGCGCCGGAGGAGGAACAAGATGACAGCGTACATCACGGAGCTCTCGGACATGGTGCCCACCTGCAGCGCCTTGGCCCGCAAGCCGGACAAGCTCACCATCCTCCGCATGGCCCTCTCGCACATGAAGTCTCTCCGCGGCACCGGCAACACTTCCACTGACGGCACCTACAAGCCCTCCTTCCTCACCGACCAGGTCTCTGTCCCTGATTCGGTTATTTATTTATTTTATTTTATTTACGACATGTATATGCCGCCCTTCTCACCCCGAAGGGGACACAGAGCGGCTTACAAGTAAAATGTAAATACAATATATTATATTATTGCCATAGCACAATATTAATATTATATATTACATTGTACTATAACATTATACTGTAATATTATTAGTAATATTACATGTACTATAAAATACTGTATATAATTATAATATATTATTATTAGTAGTAGTATTATATTGTATTACATTATAATATTATCAATATTATATGTATATACATTATATTATGGATAACTTTCCCACATTGGAAAAGAATAATCCTGTATAATGTTATGAATAGCTTTTCCCTATTGTAAGAAGCCAAAAACGATGGAAAAACTATGGAAAGATTGGAATAAAGATATTACAAAATTTATCTGGAAAAATAAAAAACCAAGAATACATTATAAAAACATGATAGAAAGGAAGGAAAAAGGAGGACTGGCCACGCCGGATTTAAGATGGTACTTCGAGGCGAGTGCCCTACTTTGGGCCAGAGATTGGGCAAAATTGGGGAAAAGAGAATTACTAAATTGAGAGGGGACGGATTTGAGAGGGGTTGGCACTCATACCTATGTTATGACGGAGCAAAAAGGGGAAAAAACATTTGGCAACCATTTCATAAGATCATCAATATTAAAAATATGGGATGAACGCAAAAATGAATTGTATGAGAGGACGCCCATGTGGGAATCCCCCTTGGAGGCGGACCAAAGAAGACGCCTTGGAGAGCATGACTGGCCCAAGTCCAAAGAAATATTAAGGAACGAAGGAGGAGAGCTAATAATAAAATCACAGCAGGAACTAAACACAACAGACCAAAAAAATTCATGGTTTAAATATTGGCAAATTAAAAAAAGAGAAAGAGAAAGGATTCGCTCAAGAAAATAAATTCTGGGACAGCATAATGAATTCCGAGAAAATTTTGATAAGTAAAATACGACATTGAAACTAAAGAAATCAATTGAAGAAGAAAAAAGAGAAAAGAGGAGGAAAATGAAGGAAAGAAAGTAGGAAGAGAAAAGAAGAAAACTTCAGGAAGATACCAGGGAGTCCACATTTCTATCTCTTATCTCTCAAATACCATTTTCTTCCTCTTTCACCACTTCAACGCCCTTTCTTTCTCTTCGCTACACTTTTTCTTCAACCTCTTCTTTCTCTCAATTCTCTTCTACTATTAATTTTCTTAGATACCTATCTTTTTATTCTATAATGCTTTAAGCTAATACTTTTTAAAAACGTGAATGTAAAATTTAATAAATATTATTTTAAATAAATAAATAAATAAGCACTGAGAAATTTTAACAATTGGCCTCTCGGTTTGGAATCTCCCTTGACTAAGCTAAGGAAACCCCATTTTCCAAGCAGAGACACCCATATTAACTACAATACGTTTCTATGTCATGGCCTTTAAATGCAATGGAAATTCACTGCATCAACATCGTCTCAACTTGCAGGCACAGTCATGTGACGCCTGATCGTTCATCAAGGAAAGGTTGGGGGAAAATCCATGCACCACTTTCTAATGGGAAAGACAGTAGCTTTTGAATATGCGTAGACCACGAGGTGTCTCCCTTGTTTTAATTTAGATTCAAGTGGTGTAATCGAATCTGTCAATACTCAAATCGGCAGAGGAGGGTCCTGCCTTACTTGACCATGTTCTCCATGAGTCCGTCCTTGGAGGCCACCTCAGCCTCCTTCTGCTGCTGCTCTTCTTTCTGGTGCTGATACTTCACCATCAACCGCCAGAATTTCTCCAACGTCTCCAGCTGCTTATCAATGACCTGCTTCAGTTTGTCCAGACGGATGGCCCTCTCCTCCATCTCCTGCTTCATCATGTCCTCACACTCCGCCAGGGCGTCCGAAGCTGAAAGTGCCCAGAAGGGGACAACCGAAGACTGGCAGTTACAGACAAGTTGGGCTCCATACCACAACACTACGCCACAGCAACGCGTCCCAGGGCAGGGCTAGTATATGTATATAACAGATATAGTGTCATAGATTTGAAAGGGACTCCTGAAGAAGGACAATGATATTTTGCATGTCCCAGGGGAGGCCAACCAGAATATCTCTACATCAACACTGACAAAGGGACAAGAAATACTGTTTACTAGGCCTGTTTGTTAAAAAGAAATGGTTCAAAACTCATTTCGGATGTAGTGGGCACTGGCGTTTCGAATCTTAAATGATTTTTGAAATTTTCCAGAAAAATGTTTTAAACATCCGGTTTGGAAATCCCCCTCCCGAAATTTTGGGGCCATGCTTCTCCCTCCTAAACACCTGGATTGAATGCAGCTTTCTTTCCCCTGCTTTTCAACCACTCCGTTGGCTGTCCGTTCAGTTCTGGGAATGCCCTACAAAGCTACAGGCCCAGAAGACTCCCAATGTTTTGAAAATGCACACAAGCACCCCAGTTACTTTGAAGTCTGGAATTTATTATTTCCATCCCTGGGAAAACTACCAAAATGGCCCACAGGCTGCACAACGCCACCCACTCCATTGCCAACCCAAGGCCGACCTACCTCCCCGAGAGGCCAAGCTGCCCGACTTTGTTTTCACCACGTCCAGGAACTCCTGGATGTCTTTTGCCAACTTCCTCACGTCCAAGAAGGCCTCGTGGAGCTGCGGAGAGACGGAAGCGGCACAGCTCTGTGGCTTTAAGAGGCTTAAATGGGACTCAGCTTTTGAACATTTGGGTGAGAGACAAAGAGGCACTGCAATGGCCATGTTCAACATAGGGTGGGAAGAGACCCCAAGGGCCATCCCGTCGAACCTGGTTCTGCCAGGCAGGAAAACATAATCCAAGCCCTCCCGACAGATGGCCACCTAGCTTCTGCTTAAAAGCCTCCAAGGAAGCGGCTTCTGAGGCAGAGAGTTCCACTATTAAACAGCTCTTCTTACAGACTTATGGCACAGGTGGAATCTCCTTTCCTGTCATTTGAAGCCATTCCTCCATCGAGCCCTAAGGCCCTTCCACACTGTCCCGGATACCCGGAAAACTCACAACAACCCAGTGATTCCGGTCATGAAAGCCTTCGACAGCAAAGAGATTTTTAGCTGCTGCATCGCATTGTTGGCTTAATCCATTCCTGACCCGACCCTGGTCCCACCTTCCATCTCCAGAAACTCACCAGCGGTTGATCCTTTGCCATTCTGCTTATGTCCGCTACAATGGGAAAAGAAAGGAAACATCATCATTAAGTGACATGATCTCCACAACCGGAGCAGAAGCAGCAGTCGGAGCAAACTAGAAGCTTCTCGTGCTAGCAGCAGAGCAACCGAGCTTCGGAAACTCAGCCGAGTCAAGCTTGAAAAAGACTTACTCAAAAAACTACATATCTAGATAAGAGAGTAAAACAGGGCCTAGCAATCTAACTAACTAACTCACAGCAGACATCTTGCCTCTCTCCATGCGCACAGGAGGGCCCCGGGGTTTGCTATGTGCTCGGAAAAAGAGGCCTGTCCCTGAGAAGTATCGGGGATCGGAGGGGAGAATAGAGCAACCGGCAGGCAGAGGAGCCAAGAGGGGAAGAGCTTTTCCATGCCATTCGACAACCCTGATGAGGACTACAACCTTGTCCAGGATGTCGTTGAGTTCCAACAGTTTTCCCATAGCCTACGCACAGAAAGACAACCCCATTCTGTTGTTCTGTTGTTTACAGAGATGTGCAAGATGGGGGTGCGGCCTTCCTAAGAGGTTGCGGACCTTGAACCGTAGCCTGGCTCCCTGTTATGAGATCTCCCTGACCTGAATCAAGGCTCATAACGTTGTTGTTGTCGTCTTCGTCGGGGGTCTCAATGTCTTCCTCCTCCGAGTCGGTTTCAGGATACTCTAGGTCTACTTTGGCAATGAAGTCTTGCATAAGCACATCACAGTTTTTGCCAGCCCTGGGAAGGAAGGAAGGAAAGAAGGAAAGAAGGCAAAGACCAAGTAAATGTGAAGAACTGTATCTCTGTGAATACTTGAACCTTTTCCCTGTTGGCATTTGATTTTAAGTAAATTTTAGATTCAATGGTGCATTCGACTCCATAGGGGTAATCGGATCTGTCAATACTCAAATTGGCAAAGGAGGGTCCTGGCTTACTTGATGGCGTTCTCACGGAGCTCAATCATGTAGGTCTCCTGCTGCAACACTTCCTTCAGGCACTGGTTCTCCAGCTCCTCCTCCAGCAGTGCAGCTCCTCCAGTCCACCAGCAAAAGCTCTGACTCAATCATCAGAGACGATTTTTAAATTTGGGAGCTGTAGTCCTGTTCACCTACAATCAAAGAGCCTTCTGAACCCCACCAACAATGGAATTGGGCCAAACTTCCCACACAGAACCCCCATGACCAACACAAAATACTGTGTTTTCTGGTGGTCTTTGGTGACCCTTCAGACACCCCCTCGTGACCGCCCCTGGGGTCCCGACCCCCAGGTTGAGAAGGGCTGCCTGAAGGCCACCCACTCCAACTCCCTTCACCAGGGCAAGAAAACATAACCCAAGTCCTCCTGACAAAGACTCATCCAGCCATAGATATAGATACATACGATTCACACACATATATGTATATAACGGATATAGTATCATAGATTTGAGAGGGACTCCTATATTTTGCATGTCCCAGGGGAGGCCAACCAGAATATTCATTCATTTATTTATTATTAACTCTATGGTTACCCCGCACCCATCTCCCCAAGGGGACGCTACGTCAACACGGACAAAGGGAGAGAAATACTGTTTACCCACAAGCAGAAAGAAATTACATACGAGGGCGGGTCAATAAGTCCGTGACTTTTTGAATTTCCCGCCTCTTAACTGAAAAGGCAACACTGCTCCTGTCAACAGGCATCTGTCAGTTGACTCCTGTCAAAATTTGAACAAGCTGCGCCATTTAGTTTGTGTTTGACAGCCATTGATAGCAGACTATCACGTGATTTGAGGTGAAAATGGAAAAAAGTGAATTTTGTGTGCTCATTAAGCATTATTTTTGATGGGAAAAACCCATCGCTCAAACCAAGGCTAAGCTTGATAAATACTATGGGGACTCTGCACCATCCATTTCAATGGTAAAAAAGTGTTTTACTGAATTTTGTCGTGTCCGTACAAGCACGGAAGATGCCGAACGTTCTGGACGCCCAGTTGAGGTCTCTACACCCAAAACAACTGAAAAAATTCACATGGTGTTGGCCGATCAGAGATTGAAAGCGCGAGAGATTGTGGAAGCCATAGGCATCTCAATATGGACGGGTTTTTGCGCCATTTTTGTAACCATGGACTTAAATGTGATCCACCACAACACACCAGAGACCAAACAGCAGTCAAAACAGTGGGTTTCTCAATCGGCACCAAAGAAGGCCAAGGTGGGTTTGTCAGCCAATAAAGTCATGGTAACCGTTGTTTGGGATGCACGTGGTATAATCCACATTGACTACCTTCAAAAGGGTAAACAAACAATGGCGAATATTATGCCAACTTATTGGGTCGATTTAATGAGGATTTGAAAAAAAAGTGCATTTGGCCAAGAAAAAAGTTCTTTTGCACCAGGACAATGCAAGGGTGCACACATGTGCAGTTTCCATGGCAACAATCCATGGATCGGGATACAAATTGCTACCTCATCCGCCCTATTCTCCGGATTTAGCCCCAAGTGACTATTTCTTGTTTCCAAACCTGAAGAAATGCTTCGGCGGAAAGAGATTTGACTCCAACATTGAAATCATCTCACAAACAAATACCTATTTTGATGACCTAGACAAATATTTTTTGGAAGGGATAAAAAAATTGGAGAAACTTTGGACAAAGTGTATAGAGCTCATTTGAAAAGTAAAATGATTTTGTATCCAAAAACCTGTGTTTCGTTCAAAAAGTCACGGACTTATTGACCCGCCCTCGTAGATTAGGAACCAGCACTTTCTCATTACTTCGTTTTCCTGATCACCAGACTGAGCCACAGCAACGCCTGGCAGGGGATGGCTCGTATATTATATTATTAGCACAATCTCAGTATTATATATTATATGGTTGCTGGGGGTTCCTTTATTTGACATGGTGAATATATGCATATCTATATCTCTATATATAATAAAAGAGAATGTTTGTATGTGTGTATGTTCGTATGTATGTGGCAGCGTTCTGATTGGCTCCCGGCCTCTACATTCTGACAACATGATTGGTTGCCAGTGAGGGAGTATTTGCATAACGCCTCTATTGGCCAGCCAACACGAACATTCCGACCCTCTAAACTGGCAGAGGAGGATAAGGCCAAGGCCTGAGGCAGTCAGGCATGGTGGGAGTTTAAGGCCAGAACACTTTGCGACCCCTTTACGACCCCAAACAATGAGAGAAAAAGACCAAACTTGGCACACAGAAGCCTCAAGACCCACTCTACATCCTGGTGCACCATCTCGGCTTTGAACTGGGTTTTCTCAGTCCACACTCATATAATCTGGGTCAAAGCAAATAACATGGGATTTTATTCAGATGTGTGCAAAGGAACTCACATAACCCAGGGACCTTCCACACAGGCTTATAACCCTGAATGTTACGGCAGAAAAACCCACCATATTGGCTTTGAACTGGGTTTTCTGAGTCCACACTCATATAATCTGGTTCAAACCACATAGCATGGGATTTTATTCAGATGGACCATGGACCTTCCACATTATAACCCTGAATGGGACTCACAGTACCTTAATTTGGTTCACTAACTTCCTGAGACCACTGACCCCCTTTACATCCTGGTGAGGTTTGGGGGAGGACAGACAATGGATGATGGGATTTGTAGTACTTTCAAGTGCTTCAGTTCCCACAGACAACAGTGGCTCACAATAAAGACCGATAAAGACCACACTTGGCACACAGAGCCCCCATGACCCCCTTTACGTCCTGGTGCCGTTTGGAGGAGGGTGGACCACGGATGATGGGACTTGCAGTACCTCCACTCACTTCCTGTGACTCATCCAATGACCAATAAGGACCAAACTTGGCACAGAGAGACCCCATGACCCCCTTTACGTCCAGGTCCAGTTCGTAGGAGGGTGGACCAGGGATGATGGGACTTGCAGTACCTTCACTCACTTCCTGTGACTCCTCCAATGACCAATAAAGACCAAACTTGGCACAGAGAGACCCATGACCCCCTTTACGTCCAGGTGCAGTTCGTAGGAGGGTGGACCAGGGATGATGGGACTTGCAGTACCTTCACTCACTTCCTGTGACTCATCCAATGACCAATAAGGACCAAACTTGGCACAGAGAGACCCATGACCCCCTTTACGTCCAGGTGCAGTTCGTAGGAGGGTGGACCAGGGATGATGGGACTTGCAGTACCTTCACTCACTTCCTGTGACTCCTCCAATGACCAATAAAGACCAAACTTGGCACAGAGAGACCCATGACCCCCTTTACGTCCAGGTCCAGTTCGTAGGAGGGTGGACCAGGGATGATGGGACTTGCAGTACCTTCACTCACTTCCTGTGACTCATCCAGTGACCAATAAGGACCAAACTTGGCACAGAGAGACCCCATGACCCCCTTTACGTCCAGGTGCAGTTCGGAGGAGGGTGGACCACGGATGATGGGACTTGCAGTACTTCCACTCACTTCCTGTGACTCATCCAGTGACCAATAAGGACCAAACTTGGCACAGAGAGACCCCATGACCCCCTTTACGTCCAGGTGCAGTTCGGAGGAGGGTGGACCACGGATGATGGGACTTGCAGTACTTCCACTCACTTCCTGTGACTCATCCAATGACCAATAAGGACCAAACTTGGTCAAATCAGCGTGCTTCCTGGTGGGAGACACAACCTCTCTGGCTTCCCCACCGCCTCTTTGGCAGAACACAAACCCTTCCTCCTCATGCGCATGCGCGGCTAGGAGAACAATGGGTTACTACGCATGCGCCCCAGCCTGGGTCCCCAAGCTTTCTGATTGGCTGCCGCTTTCACAGGCCATTGTGACCAGCACAGGTGAGGGACCTGGACCAAAGTGGGCACACACCGCCCCCAAGACCCCCTGCACGCCCTGGTCCGGTTTGGGGGAGGACGGACAGAGGGTGATGGGATGTGTAGTACTTTCAAGCCCCTCGTTACCCACAGACCGCTGTGTCCCCCAACAAAGACCAAGCTTGGCACATGACCCACTCTATATAATGCTGCCCTTTGGGGGAGGGCAGGCCATGGATGATGGGACTTGAAGTACTTCCACTCACTTCCCGAGACCGCTGCGACCCTCACCCAGTGACTGCTCCAGACCAAACTGGGCACACATCACCCCCATGACCCACTCTATATAATGCTGCCCTTTGGAGGAGGGCAGACCCCCATGACCCACTTGAACTTCCACTCACTTCCCGAGACTTATGATGATCCAGACCAAACTGGGCAACACCATAATAATAATAATAAGTCTTCCCTTATATAAGGGGATGTAATGCCATAATATATAATAATATATATATATATGGAGAGAGAGATTTTCTTACTCCCCCCCCCCCCAAAAAGCATTACAAGAAAGCATGGGGTTTCCGAGCAAAAAACCTGTGCCTAGGTCTCAAAGATATAATAATAATAATAATAATAATAATAATAGTTGGGTCCCCAAGCTAGTCTATCATAAAAGGAATGTTTTCTGATTGGCTGCCACTTTCACAGGCCATTGTGAGCAGCACAGGTGACCAAACTGGGCACCAAAGTGGGCCCACATCACCCCTCTATATAATGCCCTGGCCCAGTTTGGGGGAGGATGGACAGAGGGTGATGGGATGTGTAGTACTTTTAAGCCCCTCATTACCCACAGACCGCTGTGGCCCCCAACAAAGACCAAGCTTGGCACATGACCTACTCTATATAATGCTGCCCTTTGGAGGAGGGCAGACCATGGATGATGGGACTTGAAGTACCTCCACTCACTTCCCGAGAGCGTTGCGACCCTCATCCAGTGACTGATCAAGACCAAACTGGGCACACAGAGCCCCCATGAAACACTCTATATAATGCTGCCCTTTGGAGGAGGGCAGACCATGGATGATGGGACTTGAAGTACTTCCACTCACTTCCCGAGACCGCTGCGACCCTCATCCAGTGACTGCTCAAGACCAAACTTGGCACACAGAGCCCCCATGACCCACTCTACATCTTAATGCAGTTTGGGGGAGGGCGGACCATGGATGATGGGACTTGAAATACTTCCACTCACTTCCCGAGACCGCTGCAACCCTCACCCAGTGACTGCTCAAGACCAAACAGAGCTCCATGACTAGGGTTGCCATTTTTTGATATAAGAAATAAGGGACATTTACGGGATTTTTCACAAAAATAAGGGACACTCCATTAAAAACTTGAAACTCAAACATTAGGTAGAAATAGTTTTATTAACAGAATAAGATAATGATTGAAACTCACAAAAGAAACTGACTTATACCCTCTTCACAATACATGGTATGTTTCTGCATGCTTTATCATGCAGAAAAAACATTATTAGAACTACAGTACCTAATTTTCTCCCTCTGTATTCAGTACTTGACTTTGCTGACTTTAAAAGTGCGCTGTCTAAACATTAAAATAAAATAAATTTTATAAGACAGTACATCTTCATGATTATTAAGTCAATAGTTAATGGTATAGTATAGTATGGGATACACAGTAACTCTCAAGCAACCAGAAACTATCTTTATCCAACATGATCCAACATTCCCCTTGGGTAACGGTTAATTAGTCTACTGTACTTTGAAAAAGTCCTGTATCGCCTCTTCCTTCCAACGGGGACGCAGGCTGCCCTGCGAGTTCGAATCCCCGGGCAGGCATTGCAGTGGAAACCACAGCGCGCACCTTCCTCTGGTCAACCCCGCCCAGTCCTGTCCTGCTAGTCGAAAATAAGGGACAGGGCCTGAAAATAAGGGACACAAATTTTAGGGCCAAAATAAGGGACGTGCCTATCAATATGGGAACCCTATCCATGACCCCCTTAACCTCGTCTCTTATATAAAGAGAGGCAATACTATAATAATAATAATAATAATAATAATAATAAGTCTTCCCTTATATAAGGGGATGTAATGCCATAATATATAATATTATATATATATATATGGAGAGAGAGAGAGATTTTCTCCCCCCCCCCCCAAAAAGCATTACAAGGAAGCATGGGGTTTCCGAGCAAAATGCAACCCTGTGCCTAGGTCTCAATAATATAATAATAATAATAATAATAATAGTTGGGTCCCCAAGCTAGTCTATCATAAAAGGAATGTTTTCTGATTGGCTGCCACTTTCACAGGCCATTGTGAGCAGCACAGGTGACGGACCTGGACCAAACTGGGCACACATCACCCCCAAGACCCCCTTAACGCCCTGGTCCGGTTTGGGGGAGGACGGACAGAGGGAGATGGGATTTGTAGTACTTTCAAGTCCATAGGTACCCACAGACCGCTGTGGCCCCCAACAAAGCCCAATCTTGGCACACAGAGCCCCCATGAACCGCTTTATAGAATACTGCCCTTTAGAGGAGGGTAGGCCATGGATGATGGGACTTGAAGTACCTCCACTCACTTCCCAAGAGCGTTGCGACCCTCATCCAATGACTGATCAAGACCAAACTTGGCACACAGAGCCCCCATGAACCATTCTATATAATACTGCCCTTTGGAGGAGGGCAGGCCATGGATGATGGGACTTGAAGTACCTCCACTCACTTCCCAAGAGCGTTGCGACCCTCATCCAATGACTGATCAAGACCAAACTTGGCACACAGAGCCCCCATGACCCACTCTATATAATACTGCCCTTTGGAGGAGGGCAGACCATGGATGATGGGACTTGAAGTACCTCCACTCACTTCCCGAGAGCGTTGCGACCCTCATCCAATGACTGATCAAGACCAAACTTGGCACACAGAGCCCCCATGAACCATTCTATATAATTCTGCCCTTTGGAGGAGGGCAGACCATGGATGATGGGACTTGAAGTACCTCCACTCACTTCCCGAGAGCGTTACGACCCTCATCCAATGACTGATCAAGACCCAACTTGGCACACAGAGCCCCCATGAACCACTCTATATAATACTGCCCTTTGGAGGAGGGCAGACTATGGATGATGGGACTTGAAGTACCTCCACTCACTTCCCGAGAGCGTTGCGACCCTCATCCAATGACTGATCAAGACCAAACTTGGCACACAGAGCCCCCATGACCAACTCTATATAATACTGCCCTTTGGAGGAGGGTAGGCCATAGATGATGGGACTTGAAGTACCTCCACTCACTTCCAGAGAGCCCTGCGACCCTTATCCAATGACTGATCAAGACCAAACTTGGCACACAGAGCCCCCCATGAACCACTCTACATAATACTGCCCTTTGGAGGAGGGTAGGCCATAGATGATGGGACTTGAAGTACCTCCACTCACTTCCAGAGAGCCCTGCGACCCTTATCCAATGACTGATCAAGACCAAACTTGGCACACAGAGCCCCCATGAACCACTCTACATAATACTGCCCTTTGGAGGAGGGTAGGCCATGGATGATTGGACTTGAAGTACCTCCACTCACTTCCCGAGAGCCCTGCGACCCTCATCCAATGACTGATCAAGACCCAACTTGGCAACCATAACCCCCATGACCCCCTTAAGGTGCAATACTATAATAATAATAATAATAATAAGTCTTCCCTTATATAAGGGGATGTAATGCCATAATATATAATATGTCACCAAGGAGGCTGTCCAGACGTTGAACCGGTGCTTTGCCGCTGTGTCGGACTGGATGAGGGCTAGCAAATTGAAGCTGTAGGATGTAGGAGTGAATTCTGAGGTAGCAAAGGTAGCAGACGACACTAAATTGTTCAGGGTAGTTAAAAATGAAACTGATTGTAAAGAGCTCCAGAAAGATCTCTCGAAATTGAGTGAATGGGCAACAAAGTGGCAAATGCATTTTAACCTAAACAAGTGTAAAGTCATGCACATCGGGGCAAAGAACCCCAACTACACCTACAAATTGATGGGGTCAAAGCTTTCCGAGACAAACCAGGAAAGGGATCTTGGGGTCTTGGTGGACAGCTCAATGAAGATGTCATCCCAGTGCGCAGCAGCAGTGAAAAAAGCAAATTCTATGCTAGGCATGATCAGAAAGGGAATCGAAAATAGGTCAGCAAATGTTGTATTGCCTCTCTACAAATCTATGGTGAGGCCACATCTGGAGTACTGTCTACAATTCTGGTCTCCGCACCTTAAGAAGGATATAACGGAACTGGAAAAGGTACAAAGAAGGGCAACAAAAATGATCCAAGGGATGGAGCGGCTCCCTTATGAAACCAGGTTGCAACGCCTTGGTCTTTTCAGCCTTGAAAGACGGTGTTTAAGAGGTGACTTGATCGAAGTGTATAAAATCATGCATGGGATAGAAAAGGTGAATAAAGAAAAAATATTTTCTCTGTCACACAACACTAGGACTAGGGGGCACTCCCTGAAGCTCCAAGGTAGGAAAGTTAGGACTAATAAAGGGAAATATTTCTTCACCCAGAGGGTCATTGGGTTATGGAACTCACTTCCAGAGGAGGTTGTGACAGCGGTCAGCCTGGACAGCTTCAAGGCAGGATTAGACAGATTCATGGATACCAAGTGTATCGGTAGTTACTGAAAAGGACATTCAAGTGCCACCTCGGAGTTGGTTGAGGTAGGCAGGATTTCCCTGGTACTGGCTGTGGGGGGTCGGGAGCAGGTCAGGTTTTGCACTCCCTTCTGCTCAAGATCCCCGTGTACAACTGGGGGCCACTGTGTGATACAGAATGCTGGACTAGATGGGCTGAGGTCCGATTCAGCATGGCTCTTCTTATGTTCTTATGTAAGCTAAAGTCAGACAAGACAGAGGTCCTGGTCAGTCGAAAGGCCGAACAGGGCATAGGGTTACAGCCTGTGTTGGATGGGGTTACACTCCCCTTGAAGACGCAGGTTCGCAGCTTGGGAGTGATCCTGGATTCATCGCTGAGCCTGGAAGCCCAGGTCTCGGCGGTGGCCAGGGAAGCTTTTGCACAGTTAAGACTCGTGCGCCAGCTGCGCCCGTACCTTGGGAAGTCTGATCTGGTCATCCACGCTCTGGTCACATCCTGAATAGATTACTGCAACGCGCTCTACGTGGGGCTGCCTTTGAAGACAGTTCGGAAATTGCAATTAGTCCAGCGGGCGGCAGCCAGATTACTAAAGGGAGCTACATTCAGGGAGCATACCACCCCCCTGTTGTGTCAGCTCCACTGCTTGTCCAATTCCGAGCTCAATTCAAAGTGCTGGTTTTGACCTTTAAAGCTCTATATCAGGGGTGCTCACACTTTTTCAGCATGGGAGCTACTGATTAAAAAACCAAGTCCCAAAGATCACCTACCCAGAAATGTAAAACGTATAACTATTTTCTTATTTATTTATATTTATTATTCATTTTTATGTACTGCTCCTTCCAGCAGGCTCGGGGCAGTTGACATAAAATGAAGTTATAAAACATCAACATTTCAATTTAATAGCAACAATATAAAACAGAGCATAAAAATACATCCAACCACCCCATTTCTCCCACACTGCCATATTACCACACATATTATCAGCCAGAAAGTAAGAAGAGAGGCTTTTGAACTGCAAGGCCATTTAATACTCAGCAAGATAAACAAAGGGGCATGCAAAAATACATCCAACCACCCAATTTCTCCCACATTTCCATATTCCCCAACATATATTTCTCAAGGAACAAAGCAGGCAGAGAGGCTTTGGAGCTAAAAGGCCATTTTTAAACATTAAAAATAAACAAAGAGAAACACAGAAACATCAAGCACCCACCCCAAAGTAAAAGACCGACCTTTGAGATGCGGTAAGGAAATGACCCCAAAGCGTCCTTCTTCTTCTCCTCAGTCGTTGCTCCTATTTCCACGCCGCCAGCATGCGTGCCGCCTCCAAGAGCTCACAAGAAGTCCGAGGGGCAGAATGGGCACTTCTGCGCATGCGCACGGGGCCGACCATGCATCGCGTCATCCAGGCCCCCTTTGGTCTCCTATGACTCTGAGTGGCTGGAGAAGGACGGAGGGAGGAGGAGGAATCCAAAAGAGGGGGCCCATTCTGCCTCTTGGACTCTGGAGCTTTTGGAGGCGGCGCGCAAGCAGGGAGCAGGGAGGAGCAACGACAGAGGACTTCTTTGCAGCGTGCAGGGGCGCGTGAAGAGGACCAACAGCAAAAAACCTGGTCAGGGACCTGAAGATCACCAGGATGAGGCCTGAAGATCACCCTGGTGATCCCGATCACCATTCTGAGCACCCCTGCTCTATACGGTTCTGGCCCAGCTTACTTTTCCGAACGCATCAGCCGCTACATCCCACCCCGTAATCTAAGATCATCCGGGGAGGCCCTGCTCTCGCTCCCGCCTACTTCTCAAATGTGGCTGGTGGGGACGAGGGAGAGGGCCTTCTCGGTGGTGGCTCCCCGCCTGTGGAATGCGCTCCCTATCGATGTACGATCCACCTCATCCCTCCTGGCATTCAGGAAAAAAGTAAAATCCTGGCTGTGGGACCAGGCGTTTGCACACCAGCACAAGGCAGCACTTTAGTTGGGATTTTAATGGAAAGTGGATGAAGAGGGCCAATGCTTTCATGGCCAGAACATTGTTTTCATCTGGAATGAACTAAATAATAAATAAATATGTGTGTGTGTGTGTATTTATATATATAGATGGAGAGAGAGAGCATAATGATTCTAAATTGCAGCGTGTGTGATTGTGAGCCGCCTTGAGTCTCCAGCCAAGAGCCAAAGCGGGATGTCAATAAATAAACAAACCCAACCCCGGGCGCCCCGCCCCCTTTTCCCGCTCCACCAATGGGAGAGCTCTTCGCCTCTCCGCCCCGCCCCTTCGGCGGCAGGGCTCAGAATAGGGAGCGCGCACGGGAGGCCACGCCCCCTCGGGTTCGTCGCGCCAATGAGAAGGCTCGCTGGCTGGCCCCGCCCCCAGTTGGGGCTCGCCCCGCAGTGGGAGCGGCCGCCATCTTGGAAGCGAGAAGGGAGCACCGAGGCAGAGGTTGCCTCCTCCTGCTGCTGCTGCTGGGGTCGCCATGGCAACCACTACTGCTAGCCTAGGGTTGGGGCCTAGTGTTGCGGCTGACTCAAACCAAGGAGTTTGGGGCTTGAAGGAGAACAGGGAAAGAGGAAGGGCTTCGGGGGGATTCTGGGAGAGGCCAACATGGAGGCAGGCAGGCCCAGGGGGTTCTGGGAGGCGGAAGAGGAAGGAAAGGGGCCTCCAGGGAGCGTGTGGTCCTGCTTGTTCTGGCTGTGTAGATGGGATGTGGTCTTTTGGGAGAGCAGAATGGGGGAGATGGAAGGCCTTGCCATTCACATCACAATGTCACTCAGGAGAACACTCACAATGAGAACAATAATGTAAATAAACATGTAATGTTTCTAAAACCACTGCGCGAATTGGCACCAAATTTGGACACAAGACACCGACGAGGCCAGCGAGTGACCGTCACTCAGAACGACACTGGAGAACACAGCGGAAGGGACTGAAAAAGCAAAAAAAAAAACCCACATTACAATGCATGCACAAAACCACACACACACATATATATATATATACACACACACACTCACACACACGTATATTCCGTTTGGGAATTTTGAAGCAGTCGAACCCCAGACTTTTTGTGCTCGTGTCGAGGTGTGCATTGGTGCCCGTTGCGCATTCGTCTGTGCCGTTCTGTTTTGTGCCGTTTCGGAAGACATTTGCCCCAAGTGAAAAGCCCATCGTCGCCTTCTGAAGTATTATTATTGGTATACAATTGCCAAACCTTTCGGTGCAGACGAAACAACCCAGGGTGCATCTACATGGTAGAATCAATGTAGTTTGACACTGCTTTAATAATAATAATCTCTCTCGGCATTACTTCGCGAACAAAGATTCTTAGGAAGGACTCACCCCACGTTTTTTGCAAGCGCGTTGATGACTAAAAAGGCCAATCCGAGATAGGCAAGTCCGGTTGCAGAAAGCACAGTGGAAGGTCTCCTTGGGTGATGTTGTTTCCAAGTTGCAGTTCTTTCTGTGTTGTCGTTTCTCTTCGAGACTCATTCAGCGTGTCTTCTCGAAAGGCCGCAGCATTGTGGATAGTGCATCTCCATGCCTCCCGATGTGAGGCCAGGGTGGACCATTGTTGGTGATCAATCTGGCCGAGCCTGAGATGTTGTTTCAGGGAGTCCTTATATCTGTTCTTTGGGGCGCCTCTCTTGCGCTTACCCGTAGTGAGTTCACCATCTTTGGGAGGCAGTGGTCCTCCATCCTAGAGACGTGCCCTTCCCAGCACTGCTGTGTTCTCATTAGCATGGCCTCATGGCACTCCTTTAATAGTAATAATAATGATCTATATAAATAAAAACTTAATGTTCATTTGTGGGATTAACATAACTCAAAAACCACTGGACGAATTGGCACCAAATTTGTACACAATAACACTTATCAGGCCAACAAGTGACCATCACTCAAAAAACACTGAAAAACACAGAAGAGGCTTTAAAAGTCTCCTTGGGTGATGTTGTTTCCAAGTTGCGGTTTTCCTGCATTGTCGTTTCTCTTCGAGAGCATGGCCAGGCAGCCCGGAAAACTCACAGCGACCCAGTGATTCCGGCCATGAAAGCCTTCAACATTATTATTATTATTATTATTAGCATAGTTACTGTTATAATGATTGTTGTTGTTATTCCAGAAATGGCCTCAGACGTTTCCTCTTTGGGTTCACCGTCTGGGACATCAGGAGCAGGAGCACATTCTGGAGGAGGCATCGTCCAGAGAACAAACAAGCGGAGGACGGGGTAAGGCGGCTCTTGGGTTTTTGGAGAAGGGGACCATTTGAAAAGGAAGATTCAGCAGTTGTCCTGTGAGTTTTAGAATGACAACCCTGGAGATGGAGGAAACCGCAAGGGCCATCCAGTCCAACCCCATTTACCATCCAGGCATCCACCCAGCCTGGCATCTTTGAGTTTCAACAGTAAAGGATCTTTGGGTTCCTCCAGGCCTTAATTTCCTCCTAGTTTTCCTAGTGTGTGGTTTGATGTGAGAATGTGGCAGCTGGGAACTCAAATCTTGCTGCTGTCCTTCCTCAGGCTCGATTTTGATGACGACGACGGCGAAGGGAACAGCAAATTTCTCAGGTGAGTTGAGCTTCTAATGGCAAGGACTTGGGGTCCTATATGGGGAAATTTCTGTGGAAATGTCAGTCTAAATCTGGAGTGAGATCTGGAGGAGACTTTGACAGGTTGGCAGGTACAGGCAATCCCCGAGTTAGAAACGTTCAGGAGTGAATTTCCCTCCCGGGGAGTAGATTTCTTTCACTTCCTATTGTCTCAGCCCTGTTCTTAATTAGGAGTCGCTCGTAAGTTGGATGTCTGTAACTCGGGGACTGCCTGTATTTTTGTGCCAGGTCCAATAAATGATTTGGTTCTTCAAAGGATCCCTGATTGGTTAGGATTGAGCAGGCAATCAATTTTGGAAGCGGAGTGTTGATTTGTCTGTAGTCTGGCTGGTTACCTACCTTCACAAATTATGTTTTGCATCTACAGTGTTGAATTAATGCAAGTTTTGACACCACTTTCACTGCCACTGTTCAATACTTGGAAATTGTAGGAGTTGTCATTTAGCAAGGTCTTTACTGTTATTTGGGTCCCTCACCAAAGTACCAATCCCAGGTCTCCTTAACCTTGAGCCGGGACAGTTAACTACCCTGAGTAGGCCCAGCTCCTGCCAACCTAGCAGTTCGAAAACTTGCAAATGTGAGTAGATCGATAGATACCACTTCTGCAGGAAGGTAATGCTGGTCACATGACCTTGGAGGTGTCTACGGACAACACCGGCTCAGAAATGGAGATGAGCGCCAACCCCCAGAGTCATACACGACTAGACTTAATGTCAGGGGAAACTTTTACCTATCTATTATTATAATATTGATAGTATTATAATGTAATACAATATAATACTAATGGTTGGATATTTTTATATATTTAATATTACATGTAATATTAATAATAATATTATAGTATAATGGCATTGGGCTATGGTAATAATATAATATATTGCATTTACATATTACTTGTAGGTCAATCTGAGTCCCCTTCAGGGTCAGAAGGGCGGCATATAAGTGTCGTAAATAAATAAATATTATTATTATTAGTTATCTATGATCTGGTTGGTTAGTGCAGTGATTTTCAACTTTTTTGAGCCGCGGCACATTTTTTACGTTTACAAAATCCTGGGGCACACCACCAACCAAAATGACACAAAATGACACTGTCATTTTACTGTCACCCTCCCCCCTCGTGACGCCGCTGCTTCCGCCAACCCCCCCTCGACCCCCTCCCCGGGACGCCCACGTGCAGGAGGCCCGTCACCGGCCCGCGGGGGAGGGCTGCGCTGCGTGGCTGAAGCGCACGCGGGCTTGGCTGAGCAGGACAAAAAGGAATTGAGCACAGGGGGTGGCTCCGAGCCTCGGAACAAACTGCACCGGAGCCTCGCAGCCGTCGCCACCCCCAGCTCTCCTTCCCGAAGGGGTTCAGCCCCCCTCAGGAGTGCCTCCCCGCGTCCCTTCGGCTTCCCTGCTGTCGCCTTGGGGCCAGATCGGGAAGGAACCAAGCTGGGCTGTGGAGCTGCGCATCCCGGCCTCTGCTCTGCAGCGAACCCAGAGCCTAGCCAGGAGAGGCCAGGAGATGAGGGGTTGCTCCCCTTCCCCGGCGCGGAGGGGCTAGAGGGCAGAAATCTTTGCCTTGAGCCTCTGGGAGTGGGGTCGGACGGGGGCAGCTCCCGCAGACTCCTCCTCCCTCTCTGCCTCCTTGCTGCCAGAGGGGAGGAGGGCAGAAGAGCGCCCAGGAGCCAGGAAGCAGGAGGAGCCGCAGCCTGGCCAGGTAGCCAGAAGGAGGGAAGGAAGGAAGGGAAGGAGAGAGAGAGAGAGGAGGGAGGGAGGAAAGTTCTGGACGCTGAGGGCTCTCCCTGACTGCAGCCAGGAAAGTCTCATTTCCGCTGCATGAAGTTTCCTGCTAGGCTCTCTCCCTCTGTCTCTACACTGTAATTTCCCACGGCACACCTGATGATCTCTCTTGTGTTCCGTGGCACACTGGTTGAAAATCACTGGGTTAGTGCACTAAATAATATCCCTTCAGGCTACGCTGAGGATTCAAATCTCATGAATCTGTAATACTTCGCATCTCCTCTTTTATTTTCCACGTTTTCACCTCATTTCAGTATTTTTTCCCCTTCTGGACTTGCTCTCCCACCTTTTAATTATTTTTTACTGGCCAATGGTGGGCCAATTGCCGTCTTTTATCCTCAACCAGCTTTACAGCATGAGTGCGTTGGCAGTGAAACATGAGCAGTGGCGAAATCCACAAGGAGTATCTTGCAGGAAGAATACAATTGCTTTTTTAATAAATCTGGCAGTGGGATGGCGGAATAATTTCCCCTCGTGAGTCACGGAATCCAAGGAAAGTGATGGTTTCCAGACACTTTCTTGCAGGAAGCATGGTTTTATGGGCACGGCTCCGTCTCTATGTAGGCTAGATCATGCTCGGTTTACCATTTACTTTAGGGCAGGCGGCTAGATGCTTTTCTTCACATACCCTTTCTCTCCAATTGCTTCTTTAGATGTGACGACGACCAACTACCAAACGACAAAGAAAGGTTTGCGAGGTAAGCTATTTGGTTTTCAGCCATTTGTTCAAAATTTGAGGAACGTTCCTTTACGTCTGTCACGAGGAAACAGCAAACCTTTTCAGTAGCCGGACTCTAGATCTTCTTCAAGGGCTCCCCCATCCTGTGTGTTGTAACAAGAGAAGCCATTTACATTTTCTTCGCAGACTCTTTCGACATCAGGGGCTTTTGGTGAGCAAAGCCAGGTTGTCCACTTCCTACCAGCTTGGAAGGGAATTTCACAATACTTGAAAAGGAAGTTTGGTGGTTATCTTTTGCATTAGTCAGACACAAGGCTGTTGAGGATGGATTTGAGGCGGCTTTTAGGTGAAAGGCGGCAGGAAGATAGAATCACAGAGTTGGTAGGGACCACAAGGGTCATCCAATCCAAACCCTTATTTATTTATTATTTACAGTATTTATATTCTGCCCTTCTCACCCCGCAGGGGACTCAGGGCAGATTACAACGCATATATACACGGAAGACATTCAATGCCGTATTATTTATTTACAGTATTTATATTCCACCCTCCTCACCTCACAGGGGACTCAGGTCGGATTAAAATGTACACATACATGACAAACATTCAATACCATAGACACACAACACATATAGACAGACAGTCAGAGGCTATTTAACTTTTTTTCTGGCCACCAGGGGAGCTGTCGCTTCACCATCCATCCGTACTTTCCACATTCCCTGCATGCTTTTTGCTGGAGATTTTTTATGGCCTTGTAAATTTGTTAAGTTAGCCTCCACACACATAGGTGGTACCTAAATTTCCTACTTGACAGATGCAACTGTCTTAGGTTGCAAAGGTCAATAACAAGCTACACAAAATTGGCCGGAAGCTCACTCTGACCTTTCGAACTTATGATCTTTCAGTCAGTAGTGATCTTAATGCAGCTGACACCCAGCCAGCTGCGCCACAGTCCTGTAGACACACAACCTATATAGACAGGCACACAGAGGCTATTTAACTTTCCATCTTCATGAGGGTATGCTCAAATTCTGGCCACCGGGGGAGCTGTCGCTTCACCATCCACTTGTGACACCGACAGAGTACATTCTTTTGCATGGTGCTGGAGATTTTTATGGCGTCGTAAATTAGTTAAATTAGCCTCCCCGCATAAAGTGGTACCTAAATTTCCTGTCTTTCAGGCTGCAAAGGTATGTTAGACAAATGGTCAGGAGCTTATTACGATCCAGACTGGCTTCGAACTCAGTAGTTATTTTAATGCAGCTGACTCCCAACCAGCTGCACCACAGCCCAGTCCAGTCAGGAAAAAATAGAGGAGAGGCAGCATGGCGTTATGGTTTGAGCACTGATGGTGGAGTTAAGGGTTTGAATCCTCTCTGACATTGAAATCCACTCTATGACTGAACAGGTCACACTGGTTGAGCCTCAGAGGAAAGCAAAAGGAAGCCAGTCCCTTCTGAAAATGCTCTCCCTCCTCCCCCCTTGCCCACGAGAGGCATTTTGGGACCAAACATGTCATTTAATTTTTCAATACCAGGAAGATTTAGAGTCCGAATATATCCCCGGGGTCGACAGGCCACACTCTGCGTACCTCAAGTTAGACGTTCTTATCCTCTGGGTGTTTTATCTTTGTAGCTTTTGTTGTCCAAAGCCAAATTCTTGTCCTTTGGTTTGTTTTTCTTCTTGCTGAAGGATCATGTGCTGAATGCATGGCCAATGACCCAGGAAGTATTTGCGAGTAGTGTACTTTTTTCTTAAGCCCAGGGAGGCGGCTTGCCCACTTCGTCCCTCCTTGACCTGGCTCTCTGGAAAAACTGGTTCCTGGTCAGAGGTTTCAGACCTCTTCTTATGTTGGGTTTTTAGAGAAAGTTGCTTGTGTCTTCGACATATTACAATGGTGTATGTGAGGGGCAACGGCATCCCTTTCCTGGCATTTGGGGGATCCAGGCGTAGGATGGAGTATCAGGCGAACCAGACTTCCCAAAAACCACTCCTCCTATTGTGACTTCAAGCAGTATGAGTTTGGGGGTGGGGTGGGGGAGTCCTATGTGAAACCTTATATACATGTTTTACCTGGCAGAATTGATGGCTTCAAGGTATAAGATGTTACCACATCTGCCCAAAGTGGCAGACTTTGTATTACACAAAACAGAATGTAGATACTGTTGAAGGCTGTCATGGCCAAAATCACTGGGTTGTTTACATTTTTCGGGCTGTATGGCTATGTTCCAGAAGCATTCTCTTCTGACATTTCACCTGCATCTATGGCAGGCATCCTCAAAGGTTGTGAGGTCTGTTGGAAACTAGGAAAATTGTGTTTATATATCTGTGGAATAATGTCCAGGGTGGGAGGAAGAACTCTTGTCTGTTGTCACCTTGAGGTGATTGGCTGTCCCTGATTTTTCTTGTCTGGAGTTCCCCTGTTTTTTTAGTGTTGTTCTTTATTTACTGTTACGATTTTAGAGTTTTTTTAAATACTGGTAGCCAGATGTTGCGATTCTGAATGCAGCTGTTGCCTGGTTGGGATTCCTTTTTCTCTTGGACAGAGAATTTTATTTTTAGGCCAGGACAGCGTCGGTCTGGAATCCTTTTCTGCTTTCTCCCTTTGCCTTATACTCAGTCCTTTTCTCTATCTCAAAAGGATTACTTTGATTTTAGGAAATACATAATAATCCATCATTCCTGCTGCCGGAGTTGTAAATCGCCGGAAAGCATTCTCTCGAGGGAGCTTATAATCTGGGTCATGGAACCGTTTATCAGAATAGTTAGGTTGTTTTCTATTGTCTAATGTGTTTTGTCCTGATGTAACCTTTGTATGGTTTTTCTTTGGGCGATGAATGTTTGCCATATTGGTTGGAAACCGCTCTGAGTTCCTTCGGGGAAATAGGGCGGTCTATCAGTAAAGATTATTATTAGTTGAAACACAACAAGATGAGTACCCAGCAAACAAGATCACTATGCTGGCTGTTGTATTGGATCCCACGCCGGGCACTTCCCAAGTGTCTAGGACTGTGTGATGTATTGGCGAATAATGTATGCAGATCCCAGTAGCGTGGTCTTTTGCAGATGACAGATGGTGATTTTGTCAGTGCTGATTGTTTTTAAGTGCAGGCCAAGGTCTTGAGGCACTGCATCTAGTGTGCTGATCACCACTGGGACCACCTTGACAGGCTTGTGCCAGGGTCTTTGCAGTTCAATCTTTAACTTCTCTATTATTAGTATTAGTATTGTGCTTAGTCTCTGTTTACGGTATTTTTTCCATTCCAAGGCTCACTTTTCTCTCTCTAGGTAAACATCTCCAAAATGGAGTGCGTCTTAGAATTACAAGTGTACAGTGTTTCACTTATCGCGGGTGTTATGTTTCAGGACGACCGGCAAAAAGTGAAAATCCGCAGAGTAGGGACGATATAGGCACTGCACACCCTTTTTTTTGCTAGCTATAAGGAGCGAGCTATAAGGCCATGATTTACATACTGCTTTGTGTATCTACTCTCTCTCTCTTTCTTTATGATTGGCTGCCTCTCTCCCAAGGGGGAGGGTGAAACCCCTTCCACAATCCATTGTTGCCTGGAGACAAAACCCCACGAAAAAGCGAGTCCACAGAAAGTGAACAACAAAGTAACAAGGGAGCACTTATTTTTGTTAATAATGCTGGTACCTAAATTAGGGTGTGCCTTACCATCGATAGTGACTTACAGTTGAGGAAATAGGGACCTGATGGGAGAGAGTAGCTGTTTCCTACCCAGTGTCCCTTTGCATCTTTTATCCATTCTCCCCAATAGCTGTGATTAATCACCCGCCAAGTTAACAATTGCAAATATAAACATTGCCTTTTGGGGTTTAATGGGACTGCTTCTTTCTCCTCCAGAATAGAGAGTGGGTAGTGTTGCTTTGGGAGGTCTTTGTTATTGTTTCCCGTGGTTTGGGTTGATGCAGGTGAGCCACCATTTGCTATTCCATCCGCATTGAGCACAGTGTGCCGGATTGTTTTGTGTCTTTGGAAGCTGCCAAAAGCCAGGTTTCCCAGGTTGCAGAGCAACTTTCTGCCAAAAAAGGAACCACCATGACGCTGGTTTACTCATCTCTTTCTCTCCATTCACCATCCCTTGCTTTCTCTGCTCCTTGGTCACCATCGCTCCCTTCCTTCTTTGTTTGTAAGCATCCCCCAGTTCAAAACAAAGCACTTAACTTACTCAGTCAGCTCTTTTCTCCTGTTGCTTTTGGATAGAAGAACAATATCAACAAATCGAGTTCCCGGCTGCATCGCCCCCCCTTCCCTTTTTCTTCCTGGTTAGCTCCATATTTTTTTTGGCCCCCCGTTTTTAGCTTAGCTCACCGATTTTATTTCTAGGTCGGATGATGAACAGAGTTCAGCGGATAAGGAAAGGCTGGCCAGGTAGGAAAACGGAGATTATGTTTTTCTCCCCTAAAAAAGCATGGCGAAGCTGAGTGTGTTCACCACCTCCTGCTCCTCTTTTCCGTTCCCCACTGACTCCCCTCTTAATGGCCCCTCTTCCCTGTTCACCCCTTTGCAGCCGAGGACGAAAGCCTGGACAAAGACTACCAGAAGTCCCTTTAGTTTTGATCTGCAATGTGTTCTAAGCAAGGGAACGTTAAAGCACACGTGTGTGTGTGTGTTCATTTAAATACATTGGGGGCGGGGAGAGATACTTGCTTTCCTTGTCCTTTCGAGGAAGTCCTGCACCCCTATCTCTCAAAGTTGAGGGCTGAGTGTAACAGGGAATGCTACCAAATACAAAGACTAAGAGAGTAAGACAAGGGGCCATACCGGGCTTGTTGGTCGAGTGGGCTTATTAACAAAAGACCCTTCCTCATAAATGTACGGCAGAGTAACTTATTAGCAGCAGCGCAACCCACCAAAGTAACCCAAAGTGATTAAAAGAACAAAAGAAGACCAATGTTATCTCTTCCATAGGAGGCTTTTCTTTGTAGTAAAATTATATGGTTGTACTATTTAAAAGAACAAGGTTACCATAACACAAATAAAGTTCTTTACACTTCCTTCTTTGCTTTCATGCTGGGCAGATAAATTGCTTTGCTTTCACAGAGCCTCCTCCCACAACAAACTTGCACAGGATCTTCACACAGTAACTTTACACACAGCTTCAACCTGGAGCTTCTTTTCCCAAAGTTTCTCACACCAGGCCTTCTCACACCCTGAGGCCTACCTCACACTGAAGCTTCTTTCACAGACTAAGACCTTTCTCCAACTGAGGCCTACTAACATTGAGGCCTTTCTCCCACTGAGGGATCTCTCAGATTGATGTCTCTCTCACACTGAGGTGAGCTGAGGCCTACTAACACACTGAGGCCCTTCTCCCACAGAGACCTCTCACACAGTGATGACTCTCACACTGAGGCGTTTCTCCCACTGAGGCAAACTAGCACAGAGGCCTTCTCATACAGACACCTACTAATATACTGAAGCCTACTAATACACTGAGGCCCTTCTCCCACAGAGACCTCTCACAGACTGAGGCCTTTCTCCCACTGAGGCAAACTAACACAGAGGCCTTCTCATACAGACACCTCCTAACACACTGAGGCCCTCTCCCAGAGACTGAGAGCCTTTGAGGCCCCACTGAGGCAAACTAACACAGAGGCCTTCTCATACAGACACCTACTAACACATTAAGGCCTACTAACACACAGGCCCTTCTTCCACAGAGACCTCTCACAGACTGAGGGCTCTCTCAGACTGAGGCGTTTCTCCCACTGAGGCAAACTAACACAGAGGCCTTCTCACACAGACACGTACTAACACACGGAGGCCTACTAATACACTGAGGCCCTTCTCCCACAGAGGCCTCTCTCAGACTGAGATCTTTCTACCACTGAGGCAAACTAACACAGAGGCCTTCTCATACAGACACCTACTAACACACTGAGGCCTACTAATACACTGAGGCCCTTCTCCCACAGTGACCCCTCACAGACTGAGAACTGCAGCTTTTGCTGTCATTGCATCCATTTAATCATTTCAGTGTTTGACTCAAATTGTTGTAATTTAAAATACCTAGTTAATTTTTCATATTTCTAGCAGGTCCTTCAACACGACAGGATTTCAGATCTACCAAGAAGCCTCTCTCCCTTGTCCGCACCAAGCCTCCATTCCTAATTTGTAGTTTTGCTCCCTAGCTTTGGACACCACACCAATGGCCCTGTTTCCGTCAGGGCTGAGCAATAGCGTTGATCCTTCTGGGTCGCAGTTGCACGAAGCGGTCTGGAGCCCTCGCATGACAGCCAGCCAGCTACTAATAGGAGAAAACCCAGCAAGGCAAATGGGGCCCAACTGGGCCACCCCCTTAGCGGCCGTTGGCCGTTTGTCTGGTTCTCTACAGATGCAGACTTCTAATCCTTTTCTTCAAAGTATTGCCATTCTCACATGTGTCTTTCTTTCTCTCATTGTGTCATCCATCCAACACATCTCCCATTCCACGCTTCCTCTACATTGGACTAGTCTGCCACCTCAGAAATGGGGAATTGTCCTGGGACTAAGAACACACATCAGCCTTTACACAGGAGCTTCATCTCACTGAAGCTTCTCACACCAGGTCTTCTCACACTGAGGCCTACCTCACACTGAGGCCTTCAGTCAGTGCATCCGTTTAACCCTTTCCGTGCTTGACTCCGATTTTTGCAATTAAAAATACCTAGTTATTTTTAAAATATTTCTGACGAAAACTCTGTTATTTGTGGGCTGCACCGGCTTTTGGAGTGGCAATTACGGCAGGCATTGCCCGCAAGTCACACACCCTTTGAATTATTAAGCGGCTACTGATGTTTATATTTCCCCAAATAGGAAAGATCACTTCTATAACTATAACTTCCTCCCCTGGAACTCTAGGAATTACATTTTTGGTACGAAGGTTGCTGAAGGTACCTTTCCGGCTTGCTGGAAGTCTCCAAAGTTAGAAGTTGTGTGTTGATCAGTTTTGGTTGTGGACCTTTTCTCACCCGTTGGCTAAATTTCCTCCACTTTCCCACTTAATATTTAACCCGAAGTTTATTTTTCTCCACTCCCTGACCTTTGGAAAACTACTTTTTCAGACACAGGGTTTGGGCCACAGGGATCTTTTGTATGAGTCCAGCCGGGCTGTTTCTCAAATAATAGTTTGAACTCTTGTCTGAAAACCTTCCTTTCCTGCCCTTTGTTGCACGTTTGGCATGAGCATTTTCCGAGCCATGATGCATCCCAACCTTGTTTCTTCCCTCCCTCAGTTCCTAACCCACAATTGTTGTTCGTAATGCAGACAATCAGTTCCAGCTCTCTTTCTGAAAGTGTTCCCTTCCTTCTCTTCTGGTTGCCTCCTCCTAGGGAGAACCACAGCGAGATTGAGCGCCGGAGGAGGAACAAGATGACAGCGTACATCACGGAGCTCTCTGACATGGTGCCGACCTGCAGCGCCTTGGCCCGCAAGCCGGACAAGCTCACCATCCTCCGCATGGCTGTCTCGCACATGAAGTCTCTCCGCGGCACCGGCAACACTTCCACCGATGGCACCTACAAGCCCTCCTTCCTCACCGACCAGGTCTCTGTCCCTGATTCGGTTATTTATTTTATTTCATTTATGACATTTATATGCCGCCCTTCTCACCCCGAAGGTGGACTCAGAGCGGCTTACAAGTAAAATGTAAATACAATATATTATATTATTGCCATAGCACAATATTAATATTGTATATTACATTGTACTATAACATTATACTATAATATTATTAGTAATATTGCATATACTATAAAATATATTATTATAATATATTAGTAGTAGTAGTAGTATAGTGTGTTTTTCAGTGTTTTCTGACTGACGGTCACTCGTTGGCCTAATACGTTTATTTTGTCCAAATTTGGTTTCAATTCATCCAGTGGTTTTTGATATATGTTAATCCCACAAACGAACAGTACATTTTTATTTATATAGATGACATTGGACATACAGACATGCAGATTCTATGCAACTACATTGGATTCACAATTACATTGGTTAACAAAGGGGAATGACATTATCGCTCAACGTTCACACCATTCATCCTCAGGCATTCAAATATTACTATATCCTTTTCTCCCTCCTTTGAGAAGCACCTGCTTTCATGCAGCCTGCCAGTGCATAGTTCCATGACTTTAAAATGCTAAAATGCTAAAACTTCTTTCCCTAAGAACAATGCCAAGGAGCAGATCTGTGTTTTCCATAGAGCAGAATCTGACTCCCTGCACAAAATCCAAGACTCCAAAAGCGCACTTCTTCCTCTTTCCTTGACAAAGAAGCCCCAAAGTGACCAGAATCATGCTTTCCCATAGCATATCTGACACTCTCCATAGGTACACTATCTCTCTCCTTCCCATGGAGCAGAGCACAGCGGGTGGAAAAGACTCCTCAGGTCTGCCACACTTTGAGCATTATTATTAGTCTTTTATGATCCTGCTGATTTATAGGAATTAATGATAGCTGATGTTCTATACCGCCACTCCCAACGGTGTTTAAAAGTTAATGAATAATAAAACACAGAACACACAGAACAGAACAATACAATAAATATATCCTTGATCCATCTCAGTTTCCTGGCCAGTTGTTGATCTTTTTGATTGGTGTTGATCTTATGTTGCCTTCCTTCTTAACATTGTAAACATATCTGTTATCACTGTCCCAATTCTTATCAGAGTTTACTTTTCAGTTCTCATTAGCAACTTTTTAATTGCAGGCCAGCAAGCAAGTTGTTAGCTATTGCAGACCTTAATATTATACTGGTGTCTCCAAAATTATTAACTCCACTCATACATACGTTTTTCTTGGCATTATTTCGCGAATGAAGTTTCTTAGGAAGGACTCATCCCACGCTTTTTACAAATGCGTTGATGACTAAAAAGGCCAATCTGAGATAGGCAAGTTCAGTTGCAGAAAGCACAGCAGAAAGTCTCCTTGTGTGATGTTGTTTCAAAGTTGCGGTTCTTTCTGCGTTGTCATTTCTCTTCGAGACCCATTCGGCGTGTCTTCTCGAAAGAGGCCGCAGCATTGTGGAAAGTGCGTCCCCATGCCTCCCAATGTGAGGCCAGGGTGGACCATTGTTGGTGATCAATCTGGCCAAGCCTGAGGTGTTGTTTCAGGGAGCCCTTATATCTCTTTTTGGGGGCACCTCCCTTGCGCTGACCCGTGGCGAGTTCACCGTAGAGTAGTATCTTTGGGAGGTGCATACCTACATACATCCTTCCATTCATTCCCACACATCATTATTAAATCCACATATATCAAATCCAGGGAGCTTTTTGGTCCCTTGTAAGGGCAGATAATGAGCAGTGTTCGAGTAGTGAAAGCCTGGTGGTGGGCACTTAGATATTGGGTTAAGATCAGAATTTTTACTTTAAGATCCGGTTTGAGTACATACAGTAAGTAGTTGATTTAAGATCAATTCTAAGAAAGTCGCCTCCATCCCTCCTAACTCATCTGGGTTTTGACATGGTTCTCAAGTCAATCAAACAGTGACTGTGGGATGTTGCCTTTTGTGGGCTGCGCTCTCGCTCTTATGTCTCTTGCTCCCCTGGTGCTCTGTCCATACATTATGTTGGGCCTTTCCACGCAGCAAAAGATCTTGACTGTAGCCGCAGGGTCTTGTGGAATCTCCTTCTCTGGAGGTTTTTAAGCAGAGCCTGTGTGGTCACCTGTCAAGAGAGCTTTGGTTGTGTGTGTATGGAGAACAGGGTTGCACTGGATGGTCCTCGGGGATCTTTCCCAAGTCTCTGAGTCTTTGCATGCATTCAGAGAGAGACTCTTGAAGAAGGAAGGACTTTTGCAGCTGTTTAACAGCCTATCCGCTCCCTGTTCATTTTAGGAGCTCAAGCATTTGATCCTGGAAGCTGCCGACGGGTTCTTATTCATTGTCTCCTGCGAGACGGGACGGGTGGTCTACGTCTCGGACTCGGTGACTCCTGTCCTGAACCAGCCTCAGTCAGAGTGGTTTGGCAGTACCCTCTATGAACAAGTTCACCCGGATGATGTGGATAAGCTGCGGGAACAGCTCTCCACCTCGGAGAATGCGCTTACTGGTGGGTTGGGAGAGGTCCTTTATCATTTCTCCTGAGAGCTTTTGCTTTGGCATCCTACTTTGGAGCAACGCGGAGGCCTCTCTGGATAATGCCTGGCCACAATTTTCTTTTGATCTTCCTCAGGCCGTATTCTCGATCTCAAGACTGGAACGGTCAAGAAGGAAGGTCAGCAATCCATGCGGATGTGCATGGGCTCACGGAGGTCTTTCATATGCCGCATGAGGTAAGAACCACTGGATCTGATTTGAGCTCGAATCCTCATTTTTTCTCTGCATGCTGTTTCCATCTTACTTGCATTGACCTTAAGGCCAAAGTTTTATCATGACGTATTTTGCTTAGAGGAGGTTTGCTATTGCCTTCCTCTGAGGTTGAGAGAGGGTGATTCGCACAAGGTTATCATGGCTAATTGGGTCTTCCAAAGTCCTAATCTAATACTCAAACATGCTGTCCCATGTCAAAAATATTAAAAATTAACTAGGTATTTTTAATTACAAAAATTGGGAGTCAGTCACTGAAAGGGTTAAATGGATGCAATGACTATGCAAAGGCTGTCGTTCTATTATAAGCAGGTGTGTCTGTAGCTTAATAGACTTCAGTCTGTGAGAGGTCTCTGCGGGAGAAGGGCTTCAGTGTGTTAGCAGGCCTCTGTATGAGAGGGCCTCAGTGTTAGCTTGCCTCCGTGGGAGAAAGGCCTCAGTCTGAGAGAGCCCTCAGTCTGTGAGAGGTCTCTGTGGAAGAAGGGCCTCAGTGTTTTTGTAGGCCTCAATATGTGTAGGCCTCGGTGTTAGTTCCCCTCAGTGTGAGAGTGGCGTCGGTCTGAGAGAACCCTCAGTGGGAAAAAGGCCTCAGTGTTTTGTAGGCCTCAATATGTGTAGGCCACAGAGTTCACCTCAGTGTGAGAGAGGCGTCAGTCTGAGACAGCCCTCAGTGGGAGAAAGGCCTCAGTGTTTTTGTAGGCCTCAATATGTGTAGGCCTCAGTGTTAGTTCACCTCAGTGTGAGAGAGGCGTCAGTCTGAGAAAGCCCTCAGTGGGAGAAAGGTCTCAGTGTTTTTGTAGGCCTCAATATGTGTAGGCCTCAGTGTTAGTTCACCTCAGTGTGAGAGAGACGTCAGTCTGAGACAGCCCTCTGTTTTTGTAGGCCTCAGTGTTTTTGTAGGCCTCAATATGTGTAGGCCTCAGTGTTAGTTCACCTCAGTGTGAGAGAGACATCAGTCTGAGACAGCCCTCAGTGGGAGAAAGGCCTCAGTGTTTTTGTAGGCCTCAATATGTGTAGGCCTCAGTGTTAGTTCACCTCAGTGTAAGAGAGACGTCAGTCTGAGACAGCCCTCAGTGTTTTTGTAGGCCTCAGTGTTTTTGTAGGCCTCAATATGTGTAGGCCTCAGTGTTAGTTCACCTCAGTGTGAGAGAGACATCAGTCTGAGACAGCCCTCAGTGGGAGAAAGGCCTCAGTGTTTTTGTAGGCCTCAATATGTGTAGGCCTCAGTGTTAGTTCACCTCAGTGTGAGAGAGGCGTCGGTCTGAGAGAAGCCTCAGTGGGAGAAAGGCCTCAGTGTTTGTGTAGGCCTCAATATGTGTAGGCCTCGGTGTTAGTTCACCTCAGTGTGAGAGAGGCGTCAGTCTGAGAGAGCCCTCAGTGGGAGAAAGACCTCAGTGTTTCTGTAGGCCTCAATATTTGTAGGCCTCAGTGTTAATTCACCTCAGTGTGAGAGAGGCGTCAGTCTGAGAGAGCCCTCAGTGGGAGAAAGACCCTCAGTGTTTCTGTAGGCCTCAATATGTGTAGACCTCAGTGTTAGTTCACCTCAGTGTGAGAGAGTGGTCAGTCTGAGAGAGCCCTCAGTGGGAGAAACACCTCAGTGTGAGAGAGACATCTGTCTGAGAGAGCCCTCAGTGTGAGTAGGCCTGGTGTGAGAAGCTTCAGTGAGAGAAGCCCCAGGTTGAGGACTATCATGTGTGAGACTAGAGTGTCAAGGCTGCTGTGTGTAAAAAGCTACTGTGTGAAACTAACACTCGGACATAGTATACCATCATGGCTCTTTGTCCTCAAATGAACGTTGGCTTCGTTTTCCTCCTCCAAAGGTGTGGCACAGCCGCTGTCGATCCTGTCTCCATGAACCGCCTCAGCTTCATCAGGAACCGATGCAGGTATGAAGAGGAGAAGTGAGGCGAGAAGGAAGTCATAATGATCTATCTCTCTCACACACATATTCTTTCTCTCCCCCCCCCCCCCTTTAAAGGAATGGTCTGGGAGCTGTGAAGGAAGGCGAACCCCATTTTGTTGTGGTGCATTGCACAGGATACATCAAGGCCTGGCCGCCCGCAGGTAAACACACTCTCGAGATCTCTCTCCAGATGTAAGTTGCATCTGCCCGATTTCGGGGTTTGGGTGAGAAACACTTTCCTTGTGGATCCTAGATGTCCCTTGGCCTCTCTTCCAACTCTAGGATTCTTTGATTCTATCCCAGGTGTTTCGCTGCCAGATGACGACCCGGATGCTGGGCAGGGAAGCAAATTTTGCCTGGTAGCCATTGGCAGGCTGCAGGTAAGTTCTGTTGCGTGTTTGTTCTGACTTAAAAACTTCATAGCATGGCAACAAATTTGAGCCGTGGTCACTAGAGTCGTGATACTACACTATATTTATTATTTATTTATTTATTATTTCAATTTTATATTCCGCTCCTTCCTGCAGGCTCGGGGCGGATAACAGTAAAATAGATGGGCGGCATGTCACAAACAAGTAGACATGTGGCCCTACAATAAAAGCATAAAACATATTAAAACACAATTACATCACAGCACAAGTGGTGGACAACATACAGGCATATTTCTTAAAACCAATATGCCTAGTTAAAGGCTAGTCCAAAAAGGGCGGTCTTGCAAGCCCTTCGGAAAGGGGCCAGCTCCGAGATGGCTCGGGTACTGTCCGGGAGGGAGTTCCATAGCACCGGAGCTGCCACAGAAAAAGCTCTTTGTCTAGCTGTCGACAGATGGCAGGAGCGGATTGATGGTACCTGTAGCAGATTCTGTTCATCTGAACGCAATGATCTCGGGGGAGAGTACGGGGTAAGGCGGTCCCTCAAGTACGCAGGCCCTAGGCCGTGTAAGGCCTTAAAGGTCAATACTTAGTGACTGGCCCTCTTTTAATGGGCCCTTTCTCTTCCTCGCAAGGTCACTAGCTCGCCCAGTTGCGCCGACATGAACACTGTCTGCCAGCCGACCGAGTTCATCTCCCGCCACAACACCGATGGGATCTTCACCTTTGTGGACCACCGCTGCGTGGCCACCGTTGGCTACCAGCCTCAGGTGGGAAGACTGAAAGAGAGTGACTTGTCCAATGCAGGGCTGAGTAGGGATTTGAACCCTGGTCTCCCAAAGTCTTGATTGTTCAGAGAGGGTTTGCCCTTGATTTCCCCTAAGGCTGAGAGAGTTTGAGTCACCTGGCATGCCTGGGTGGGTGCTTGAACCCAACCTCTGGAAGCCCACTCCAGCATTGAGACCATTATGCCACACTGATCTCAGTACTGGACATTAACATGAGGCCAACTGTCCAGTATCTTCCGAGGGTCCGGGATCCTCAACCTAAAGGGCAAGGTGCTACCAATGCCGTCTTTCCTTACATAATAGTCACCACCGCATAATAGTCGCACCCCATTTTGGGGATAGCGAAATTGATATTTTTGTGTTCCTTGCATAATAGTTGCAGAGCCATTTGGGGCTGATTTCCCCCTTCTTCCCTTCCTTCTTTCTCTAAAGACAAGTCAGTTTTGAAATGATGAAAAGGGGGTTTCTGAAGCTCTGCTCTTCCCTCCTTTCTTCAAAGAGCTCCGTTTCAGATTTTGTAAACTGCCTTGCCTTCGGGGAAAGAATGAAGGAAGGGGCAATTCACAAGAACAAGGTTTCCATAACACAAATAAAGTTCAACCTTCACACTGGAGTTTCACACATGAGGCCTTCTCATACTGAGGCTTACCTCACACAGAAGCTTCCCTCACAGACTAAGGCCTATCTCACACTGTGAGACCTTTCTCCTATTGAGGCCTTCTCTCACTGAGGACGCTCTCAGACTGAGGCCTTTCTCCCACTGAGATAAACTAATACTGAGGCCTTCTCATACAGAGGCCTACTAACACACTGAGGCCCATCTCCCACTGAGGACGCTGTAAAACTGAGGCCTTTCTCCCACTGAGATGAACTAATACAGAGGCCTACTAACACACTGAGGCCCTTCTCCCACTGAGGACGCTCTCAGTCTGAGGCCTTTCTCCCACTGAGGTGAACTAATACTGAGGCCTTCTCATACAGAGTCCTACTAACAGACTGAGGCCCTTCTCCCATTGAGGACGCTCTCAGACAGGCCTTTCTCCCACTGAGGTGAACTAATACTGAGGCCTTTTCATACAGAGGCCTACTAACACACTAAGGTCCTTTTCCCGCTGAGGACGCTCTCCGACTGAGGCCTTTCTTCCACAGAGGCGAACTAAAACTGAAGCCTTCTCATACAGAGGCCTACTAACGCACTGAGGCCCTTCTCCCACTGAGATGAACTAATACTGAGGCCTTCTCATACAGAGGTCTACTAACACACTGAGGCCCTTCTCCCACTGAGGATGCTCTCAGACTGGGGCCTTTCTCCCACTGAGACGAGCTAATACTGAGGCCTTTTCATACAGAGGCCTACTAACACATTGTAGCCCACTCTCCCACTGAGGACGCCAACGCTGATGTTTCCACGCCTCTCTTCTGCACCAGGAACTCTTAGGGAAGGACATTGTGGAGTTCTGCCACCCTGAGGACCAGCAGCTTTTGAAGGACAGTTTCCAGCAGGTAAACCCATTTCGTCGCCAGGGTTTGGTCCCCTCAAAGTGAGCCAGGCATGCATCCGTACCAAGGCCTTGCATAGTAATAATCTCTTTATGGCCTTCTCAGGCTGCTCTGATTTATTTCCCAGGCCGGGAGCAAAATGTTCATTCTTTTAGGGGGAGGTTCTAGCCTTGGTGGGATTCACACCGCTGCATTCCACCCCCCATAACCATTACCGCCTTAAATCCACGTGCAGGAAATGTAACTAGACAATCCTTAGTTATGGGAGATCTTATACTGAGGCTTACCTCACACAGAAGCTTTCTCCCACTGAGGACTCTCTCAGACTGAGGCCTTTCTCCCACCGAGGTGAACTAATACTGAGGCCTTCTCAAACAGAGAACACACTGAGGCCCTTCTCCCTCCCAGACTGAGGCAACTAAGCTACAGACACACCTGTTTATATTGAACTGCAGCTTTGTAGTCTTTGAAGTCTTTTATAGAAAGCTGGGGGGGGGGGGTGCGTTCGTAAGTGCCGGCTGAGCCAGTGACGAAGGGTTTTTTTTAGCTTTCACTCCTTGCCTTTCCCTTTTCCTGAAAATAATGCATGGTTGCGTCACAATATCGGGGTTTCTCTGCCCGTCCTTTGACCGCGTCCGCAAACGCTTTTTCCAGGTGGTAAAGTTAAAAGGCCAGGTTCTGTCCGTCATGTTCCGCTTCCGGTCCAAGAACCGAGAATGGCTCTGGATGCGCACTAGCTCCTTCACCTTCCAGAATCCGTACTCGGACGAGATCGAGTACATCATCTGTACCAACACCAACGTGAAGTACGTACCCCGAGCCAGGGCCAACCTGCTCTTCCTCCCCAGAAAGCAGGGCCCACCCTCTTTCCCCTTTCTTGACTCCTCCAGCCAAAGAGTTCTTGAAATTTTCATTAGTTACCGTATATACTTGAGTATAAGCCGACCCAAATATAAGCCGAGGCACCTAATTTTACCACCAAAGACTGGGAAAACACATTGACTCGAGCATAAGCCGAGGGTGGGAAATGCAGTAGCTATGGGTAAATTCAAAATAAAAATAGATACCAATAACATTACATTAATTGAAGCATCAGTAGGTTAAATGTTTTTGAATATTTACATAAAACTCTAATTTAAGATAAGACTGTCCAGCTCTGGTTAAACCATTATTGTAACCTCCTTCAATGTAAATGTGCCTATGTATCCTTCCAATAATAATAGAGTAAAATAATAAATGTAATAACAGAATAAGACATAAATGTAATAATAATAAATAGTGTAAAATACTAAATGTAATAATAACAGAATAAAATAATAAATGTAGTAATAACAAAAAAGTAAAATAATGAATATAATCATAATAGAATAAAATAATAAATGTAATAACAAAAAGTAAAATAATAAATGTAATAATGGAGTAAAACAATAAATAATAAAATGATAAAAGAGTAAAATGATGTAAATGCAGTAACAATAATAAAGAGTGAAATAATGTAATAATAGAGTAAAAGGATACATGTAATAACAATAAATAATAAATGTAATAATCATAATAGAGTAAAATATAAATAACAAAAATAGAGTAAAATAATAAATGTAATAATAATAGAGTAAAATAATATATGTAATAAAATGATAATAATAGAGTTAAATAATGTAAATGCAATAATAATAAATAAAGTGAAGTAATGTAATAATAATAGAGCAAAATAATACATGTAATAACAATAATAAATAATAAATGTAATAAAAATGATAATAGAGTGAAATAATAAATGTAATAACAAGAGAGTAAAATTATAAATACAATAAAAATAGAGTAAAATAATAAATGTAATAAGAACCAATGTAATCATAATAGATAGAGCAAAATAATAAATGCAATAGCAATAATAATAGAGTAAAATAATAAATGTAATAAAATAACAAAATAATAACAAAGTAAAATAATAAATAACTTTGACTCGAGTATAAGCCGAGGGGGGCCTTTTTAAGCCTTAAAAAAAGGGCTGAAAAACCCAGCTTACACTCAAATATATACAGTAATCGCAGAGTGCGGGGCGGGTGAAGTGGCAGGATACGTACCTAAAATCCCTCACTATGAATACTACTATTGGACACAGACCTATTTCCAGGCTAAATTGGAGATCTGTGCCAACATGGTACCTTCATTTCCCTGCCTGATAAGAGAAAACGCCATTAAGTTTGTTCATTCTCCTCTTAACAACATACGCATCCATCCCATTTCCATAAAGGGGGGTGGAGTATGGGTTTAAGCTTATGAATCTGATGCCTTTGTGTCCTATTTTTGACCAATCCCTTTCCAAGAGTCCACTGGCTAAGGGTTGGCTTGTGAATAGCTCTGTGTCCCAATGGCCAGGATGTGGGCACTCTTTTCTCCCTCTCTTCTTGGTTTGTGCCAACCATCCGTGCTGGAGTTGGCCCTCTCTGACTGCCCTTTCTTCCCGAATGACCCACCAGGAATGCCGGCCAGGAGTCGCGGCCTTCCTTGTCGAACCCGATGCAGAGGCCCCAGCTGGGCCACGGCGCCAACTTGCCTTTGGAGATGGGTCCGAGGTGAGAGATGCCTCTACTTTCTCTCCTCCACCAAATATACTTCCTCACTTTGGTGCCTTAGAACAGTGTTTCTCAACCAGTGTGCCATGGCACACTAGTGTGCCGTGAGCGATCATCAGGTGTGCCGCGAGAAAAGCTCTCTGCCCCCCTTCCTTCCCCCCCCCCCTCCTGCCAAACTCCTGCTGCTTGGGAGAGGAGGAGGAAGGGCCGGGCGGCGAAGAAAAAGAAGAAGGGCGCTGTGGGAGAACTGAAGCCAGGGGGAGGGGCATGGCGTGGCCTGGCTCCGCCCCCTCCCCCGGCTTCAGCGCTCCCACAGCTTTGCCAGCCTTGAGGGGGCAGTGCCAAGCCAGCGGTGGCAGAGCCAGCACAATGCTGGCTTGGCACTGCCCCCTCAAGGCTGGCGAAGCTGTGGGAGAACTGAAGCTGGGGGAAGGGGCGGGGCATGGTGTGGCCTGGCTCCTCCCCCGGCTTCGGCACTCCCAGCAGCTGCTCCCAGTGTCATTTTGTGTCATTTTGGTTGGTGGTGTGCCCCCGGATTTTTTTAATGTTAAAAGTGTGCCGTGGCTCAAAAAAGGTTGGGAAACACTGCCTTAGAACCTTAGAAGGGCCATCCAGTACAATCCCCCGTGCTAATAGGGACCCACAACCAAAACACTCCTGACAGATGCCCACCCAAGTGCGTAAATAAATATCTCTAAAGAGTCCACCTCCCTCCAAGGGAGTCTGTTCAAGGAATGGGGAAAGTTGCTTCCTTACTGGCACGACGTGGGATTTTGTCACTTATTTGCACCCTTTTCTATTACAAATTTACCCAGCTATATTATAATAGCCGTGCCCTGCCACGTGTTTCTGTGGCTCAGTCTGTGTATATGTGTTTTGTGTGTGTAAATATGTGTGTGTATATATTTGTGTATATATGTGTTTGCATATATGTGTGCGGGTGTGTATTAGTGTATTTGTGTGCTTATATGCGTACGTGAATATTGTGTATATATGTGTCTATATGCCTATTTGTGTATATGTGTGTGTATGTATGTGTATATGTATACATGTGCACATGTGTATATGTATATATGTGCGCATATGTGTATATGTGTATGTTTGGGCATATATACGTGTGTGTGTATGAATGAATATGCATGTGTATATGACATGTATATGAGAGTATGTATTTTTTGGGTTTTTAAGTCTGTTCTGGGGTTTTGTGTGTATGTGTGTGTGTTTAGGGGTGATGGACACTCGTTGGACTGTTAGGTGTCTTGTGTCCAAATTTCGTGTCAATTCGTCCAGTGGTTTTTGAATTATGTTAATCCCACAAACGAACATTACATTTTTATTTATATAGATTAACTTATTTTATTCATTTTGATCTCGCCCTTCTCCCAATATGGATAATTGAAAGTATATTTAGTTATATTCGTAAGATGCTTTTCTGTAACCAACGGCTCACATTTCAGGCCACAGGCGACTCAGCCGGCGGAGCTCGATGTGGTCCCTGGAAGGGAGGCTTTGACCAGTTATGACCATACGCAGGTAAACTGGGAAGGATTTGAGTACAACGCCCCTATTAAAACAGCTTCACTGGCTGCCGATAAGTTGCCAGGCCCAATTCAAGGTTCAGGTTACGACCTATTAAGCCCTATATGGTTCGGGCCCTGCCTATCTCCGTGATCGAATCCCCCCATGAACCGATGCAGACTCTAAGATTACCGGGCAGGCTCTTGTCTCGCTCCCACCACTGTCTCAAGCATGGTTGGTGGGGATGAGGGAGAGGACCTTCGTGGTGGTGGCCCCCTGCCTCGGAAATGCCCTCCCTAGACAGGCCCCATCACTCTCCTCTTTTCGTAGGGAATTGAAAACCTGGTGGTTTGACCAGGCCTTTGAAAACGTTTAGTCTCAGGCCCTAGGCCCCCAGCCATCAGTTCGGGGCCGGACTTGCACCGTATCCAATCCCTGTTCCTCTTCCATCTCGGGGTATTAGCCCTGACCCAGACCTTTATTCATGAGGGTTGAATGAAAAGTAATGCCTCCACCTTTGTAACTCCTCAACAGATGGCAGTACTGGTATGCCGGGGGTAGTGGCTTGTTCGGCAGACCCTCCTCTACAGTTCCATTTTGGCGAGAAGCCTTAGTATTGAATGGTTGTGTTGTTGCTTTCCAGGCCACTGTTCAACCTGTGGCCCCCAGTGGCCCCGAGCACAGCAAACCTCTGGAAAAGACGGATAACCTGTTTGGCCAAGAGCGGGACCCTCGTTTCAGTGAAATCTACAGCAGCATTAGCACAGGTCAGAACGATGGGACTTCCCTTGGACACCTTTGAAGGAATAGCCAGTAACCATAAAAACTTTGAGTCCCCTTGAGGTGGTCTCGAGGGTCTCTTAGAATCATATAATCCTTGAGTTGGAAGAGACTAGGGTCGGCCCTTTTTGATATAAGAAAGAAGGGACATTTACCTAAAAATACGGGATTTTTCACACAAAAAAGGGACACTTATAATAATATGCCCATCGGAGTTTGAGACTCTTAATGATTGAATGGATCTCTCTCTCTCTCTCTCTCTCTCTCTCTCTCTCTCTCTCTCTCTCTCTCCCCCCATTTCTGAGTGATGAGGCAAAATGTGCACTCATCTCTGGAAAATGACTTCTTAGTTCTATATACAGTATTTCATGTTTATATGTTGGTGGCCAGGGGTCGGGAACCTTTATGACTGAGAGAGCCATGAAAACAAAATATTTGGAAATTTATTTCAGTGAGAGCCATAGAATATATATTTTTTAAGACTGAATTCAACTAAATGTGAGTCTATACGTACATACGATGAGAAAAGGATTCCCCCGGCAGAATCAAAAGGCATACTCTGGGAAGGACGAGAAGACGGGAGGAAGGAAGGGGGGAAGGAAGGAAGGAAGAAAGAAAGAAAGAGAAAATAAAGAAGGGAGGGGGAGAGGAAGAAAAAAAGAAGAACTAACTATGGAAAGGGAAGAAAAGAAAAGCAGGCGAGAGACAAGGAGGGGAAAAGAAAGAAGTAAATGGGAAGAGAGGAAATGAAAGGTTGGGGGAAAGTAAGGAAAGGGAGTGAGGAAAAAGTAAAATAATGAAGGGAAAAGAAGAAAAGAAGGGGAGAGGAAAGTGAAAAGAAAGGAAGACTTGGGGAAAGAATAGAAGAGGAAGGAAGAGGGAGGGAGAATAGAGGAAAGAAGGAAGGTGAGAGAGGGAGGGAAAAGGAAGGAGAGAAGGACAGAGTGAAGGGAAAGAAAGGAAGGAAGAGGGAGAATGGAGGAAAGAAAGAAGGAGAGGAGAAGGAAAGGGTGAAGGGGGAGAAAGGAAGGAAGGAAGAGGGAGAATGAAGGAAGGGGAGATAGGGCCCCAAGAGAAGCGGGGGATGAGGAAGAGATGGCGGCGCGGGAGCGGCAGTCACAGCGCATGTGCGTCAATCCTCCCTGCTGCATTCTGGGAAACTGAGGCCCGGGCTGCTCTGGAGAGCCAGATGCAATCATGAAAAGAGCCACATCTGGCTCCCGAGCCATAGGTTCCCTACCCCTGTTGTTGGCTGTAAATTATATTATTTTTATCATGGTCGGCCTCTCTGAGTCTCCTTTAAGAGAGACAGATGGGGAAAGCAGGGCCCTTCCTTCCTTTCTCTCTTTTCCCTCACTCACCTTGCCACCTCGCCTCTGTAGCAGCGAAAAAGCCAGGCGCCTCTGCGTGCGCAGCCCTGGCTAGGCCTCAGCCAAAGAGCATTGTGGGAATCGTAGTTTTCCCGGCTCTCGCTTTCCTTCGGCTGCCACGAAGAGCTCCACCCGAAATAACTGCAACTACCGGCATGCACCATGCCCACCTTCCTGCTGCTCCCGCGCGCTCTCACTTTCCGCTCTACCTCAAGGCTGGCCCCTTTTCTTTGCACCCCATTCTTCCGCGTCCACCATATTCTCTTTTTTTTTTGCCCAGTTGCGGATGGGAAATTGAGTCTGTGAGTTGTTATGGAGGCTTCAGGCCTGCTGGCGATGCGGTGGCGCTCATTGCTGGCCCAGCCTCGCCTCCTGCTGCCACCTGTCCTGTCCTGTCAATATGGGACAGGAGCTGAAAATACGGAACACAAAATTCAGAGCAAAAATATGGGACATCCCATATAATACGGGACAGGTGGCAACCCTAGAAGAGACCTCGTGGGCCAGCCAGTCCAACCCCATTCTGCCAAGAAGCAGGAAAATTGCGTTCAAAGCACCCTTGGTTTTCTTTAAGTTGTTTGGGCTCCAAAGCAAGCCATCTTCCCATTTGTATTTTGCAGACCAGCCAAAAGCCATCTCTTCCAGCGCGGTGCCTGCCGGCCAGTCCCTCTTCTCCCAGGGAAGCACGTTCGTCCCTTCTCGGCCTCCAGAGAACTTCAGGTTGTACCCAAAAGCTTCAGGATGCTTTGGTCCTTTTGGCCCCCTTTTCCCACATGTCTTCCCATTCTTTCCTTGCTTGCGATCCCAGTTCATTCCTCTTTCCGCCTCTCTTTCAGGAGCAGCGCCATGGTGCCTCCCGCGAACGTCATCCAGCAACCACCACAGCCCCAGCAGCCTTCACCACACGCCGCTTCCGCAGGGCAGATCCTGGCCCAGATCTCTCGCCACTCGAACCCAGAACAGGTCTCAGGGAGCACCTGGGCCTCGGGGACGCGCCCCTCTTTTACGGCCCAGGTAACGCTCTTCTTCTCTCCATTGTTCCTGTCTCGGTGGTTGGTTTGAGGGCCGCTTTGGTGACCAATTAGCCTCCAAGGCTTATTGGGATCCAGGGGGGAAACAACCCAAAATCTGAGTCACAAAATTGGACAATTTTGATGCTGAACAGGAGAGGGAGGTTGTCAGTATGTATTCTTATGTGATATGAAAATAGCTTATAGTTTAAACTGTGTGGTTTCAGTAATGCATGGGTTAAAAATTAGCGTTGAATGGCCTTGCAGTTTCAAAGCCTGGCTGCTTTGAACTCTCAAAGCTGTTCAACAGTGGAACTCTGCCCCGGAGTGTGGTGAAGCCTCCTTTGGAAGCTGTTAAGCAGAGGCCGGATGGCCATCTGTCGGGGGTGCTTTGAATGCAATTTTCCTGCTTCTTGGCAGAATGGGGTTGGACTGGATGACCCATGAGGTCTCTTCCAACTCTAGGATTCTATGATAGTTAATAATTTTGGAGACACTATTCTAAAAGATTAAGGCCTGCAATGTCTGACTACCTGCTTGCTGGACTGTAATTAAAAGTTGCTAATGAGAACTGAACAAACTCTGATAATACTATGATTCTAGGACCAGCTAACACCAGCAACAGATTCTCCCAAGAAGGAAGTAGCCAGGTGTTGAAGCTGCAAGGCCATTCAGTGCTAATTAAGGTGGCCAATGGCAACATTCACACTTGCCCCAAACAGACAAGAATTCCTTCTCCCACCCTGGACATTATTCCACAGATAGATATACACTCCACTTGCCTAATTTACAACAGACCTCACGTTCTCCGAGGATGCCTGCTATAGATGTGGGTGAAACGTCAGGAGAAAATGCTTCTGGAACATGGCCAGACCGCCCGGAAAACTCACAGCAACCCAGTTGGCAAGTTATTTAACCTCAGCAGACTGAAAGCCAAAACCAAGGTCACACCAACATCTGTTATAGAACTCCAATACGCTGATGATAACATACTCTATGCACAATTTGATGGATAGTTGGGTATATTTCAGCCCAGAAAACTCACAGCAACCCAGTGATTCCGGCCATGAAAGCCTTTAACAACTTTGTGTGGTCTAGATTTCCTTCTTATATCTCCTCTGTAGTCATCCGATTTTGTAGTTTCTGTTGAATTGCGGTCTTGCCAACTTTGAATGTAAAGAAATAGCGATCCATCTTTACAAAGTGCTGGAGAATGGAGCCCTGTGGTCTTAAGTCAACATCTGGCTTTTTCCTCTCTTTTCCAGCAAGTAGCTTCTCAGGCCGTCAAGACCCGGGCCCCGTCCTTCGCCATGGGCAGCTTCCAGTCGGCCCCATCTTCCTTCAGCCCCATGTCGACCCCCGGGTCCGTGGCATCGCCGAGTGGGACGACAACGTACCCGAGCCTTGCCAGTCGGAATACCACCTTTGGTGAGCTTTATGTGCTCTTACGAGGGAGAAGAGGCCGTTGTGTGGCAGGATCCTTATTGCCGTAACAAGGCAGTGGTGGCCGCTTAACCATTGGGTTTGCTCCACAGCAACGGGCGAGAGCAGTCAGACCCCGGCACAGTTCCAGACCCGGACGGCGGATAATGTTTGGCCTCAGTGGCAGAGCCAGCACCACGGGCAGAGCCCCGGACAGCCCCCGCCAAACCAGTCAGAAGTCTTCCCGGTAAGGTTCACCTCGCCTTCACCGTAGCACAGCATTTCTCAAGCTCCCTAAAGCCGCGACCCCTTAATGCAGTTCCTCATGTTGTGATGACCCCCAAACCATAACATTGTTTTCGTTCCTACTTCACAACTGTGGTTTTGCTACTGTTATGAATCATCATGTAAATATCTTGAAATGCAGGATGTATTTTCATTCACTGGACCAAATTTGGCACAAATAACCCGATACGGCCAAATATGAACACTGGTCGGGTTGCGGGGGAGGTTGATGTTGTCATTTGGAACTTGTAGTTGCTGGGGTTTATAGTTCACCTACCATCAAAGAGCATTCTGAACTCCACCAATGTACCATTTTTCTGGAGTGACTTGTTCCTCTTCTTAACCAGGACATGCTGTCCATGCTGGGAGACCAAGGAGCGAGCTACAACAATGAGGAGTTCCCAGAGTTGAACATGTTCCCTCCCTTTTCGGAATGAGGAGGACGGGCAACGGTTCGCGCAGACCGCCGACGGTCCTGTCGATCTCTTCCATCGTTCCCTCGGACTCCTTTCGGAGACGGTTGACGCGCTTCCTCTGGCCGGGAAAACCAAATCGCTCAGCCAAACGTTGCTGGTGGAGGACGAGTTGTACGTGGGTTGACTCTCCATCAATGATGCTACATTTTGGAGAGCGTCGAAACCCAACGGAGACGAGGAAACGTTCCCTGCGCTGGACACACGAGGGATATATGATCATCAGGGATTTTTTTTAAATTTTGTGAACAAAATACCCACTTCTATGCCATAACGTTTTATATATATACACACACACATATACACACACATATATATATATTAAGAAAATATGTTGTATTCTTGTGTATCCATGGCAAGGGACGGAGCAGGACGATAGACGGAGCCCTTCACGTCGAACTCCTAGCCACACATAATAATAATACACTTCCCTTTGTCTTGCGCCTGGTTTTGCACATCACCCCTTGGAAGAGAAGAGCAACGGCTATGCCAGACCCCATTGGTCGCTCATCTGGCCCTTCGAAAGCGGTCAGGCGACAAGAGCGTGCTTTCCTTTCTATGTTCCAAGGCAGAAGAGACTGGGTTTTGGGAGGCTCATAGCTCAAGCCGTTCCCTTTCTACGAGAGGCCTGTTTTCGTTGGGTAACCCATAACGTCCGTGGGTATTTTCATGACTCTTCTTCCTCCTTCGTATGCACTTTACGGGGGCGACGTGCACATTTTTCAAGCCATGGGGAGCCCGGAATCCTCCAGTTTACAAACCGTTTTTCTGCCCTTCGTCAGTTGCTTCACCTTCATCTGGTCAGCTTCCCACTTCCATGCAGACTGCGCTTTGGAAACAAACTCTTTGCACCCTTTTGCATTTTTTCCTTAAGGGATTTGCAAGGCAGCGAGCATAAGAAGAGACCGGGTGGTTGTAGGTTTGGGGGGCTATATCGCCATGTTCCAGCAGCATTCTCTCCTGACGTTTTGCCTACATCTATGGCAGGCATCCTCAGAGGTTGTGAGAAGAGGGATCCGTCTGGAAACCAAGCCTTTGGAAGAGCAGCTTAAAGAATTGAGCCGATTTAGCCTCCCAAAGAGACGGTTAAGAGAAGTAGCAGTCAGAGCCATGTTTATAAATATTTGGAAAAGTGTCCTAAGGAAGAGGGAGCAGGTTTGTTTTCTGCTGCCTTGGAGACTAGGATTCGGAGCAATGGGTTCAGGAGATTCCACCTGAACATTAGGGAGAGCTTCCTGACTAAAAGCTGTTCAACGGCGGAACTCTCTGCCTTGGGGTCTGGTGGAAGTTCCTCCTTTAGAGGTTTTGAAGCAGAGGCTGGATGGCTATCTGTTGGGGGTAGTTTGTGCTTTTCCCGCAAGGCTGAAAGGAGTTTGGCGGGTCTCCTCCAACTCTAGGATTCTGTCTCCTCTGGAGGTTTTTAAGCAGAGGTTGGAGGGCTATCTGTCAGGAGGATTTGGATTGTGTCTGCCTGCCTGGCAGAAGGGGTTGGACTCCCAAGATTTGCAGTCTAGATAGATGATCATCTGTCAAGAAGGGTCAGATTGTGTCTTCCTGCCTGGCAGAAGGGGATTGGGCTCCAGGATTTGCAGTCTGGATGGATGTCCATCTGTCAGGAAGGGTTGGATTGTGTCTTCCCGCCTGGCAGAAGGGGGTTGGACTCCAAGATTTGCAGTCTGGTTGGATGACCATCTGTCAGGTAGGGTTGGATTATGTTATCCTGCCTGGCAGAAGGGGATTGGACTCCAGGATTTGCAGTCTGGTTGGATGACCATCTGTCAGGTAGGGTTGGGTTATCCTGCCTGGCAGAAGGGGATTGGACTCCAGGATTTGCAGTCTGGATGGATGTCCATCTGTCAGGAAGGGTCGGATTGTGTCTTCCCGCCTGGCAGAAGGGGGTTGGACTCCAAGATTTGCAGTCTGGTTGGATGACCATCTGTCTGGTAGGGTTGGATTATGTTATCCTGCCTGGCAGAAGGGGATTGGGCTGCAGGATTTGCAGTCTAGATAGATGATCATCCGTCAAGAAGGGTCAGATTGTGTCTTCCTGCCTGGCAGAAGGGGTTTGGGCTCCAGGATTTGCAGTCTGGATGGATGTCCATCTGTCAGGAAGGGTTGGATTGTGTCTTTCTGGCTGGCAGAAAAGGGTTGGACTAGGTGGCCCTTGGGGTCTCTTCTGATTTGAAGTCAACAAGAATCCCGTTCATGGAACGTGTGGCCTCTGTCGAAAATGCACCTCCAGAACAGTTGTGCTTCCTTCTCATCAAAGAAGAACTTTTCAGGTTGAGAAGACGAGCGGAATACGAAGGCAGTGACATCTTTCTGGCGGAGTCTATCAGTCCTGACCAACTCTTTGGGAATCCCATTTATTTTCCCTTGCAAAACTCCAAAACGATCACTTTATTTATACTGGGACGAGAGACCCAGACCGAGTTGTTGCCAAAGTATAAAAGCTGCCGGACTCCCGAAAGCGCTTTTTCCAAACCTTTTTTAATACACCTCCATTCGGGGAATTTCTACTTTTTGAACTCTAATAAAAAGGCAGAGTTTCTCGGCCTGGTGGATCTCAGCTCAGTCTCGGAAGGCCGCTGATCCCTTTTTGCCTTGGGCCTCTGTCCCTTGCTGCGTCGTATGGAAGCAGAATTGATTATGCAAAATAAATTATATGCATTTTTTTTGTAAAAAGCGCAAAGCCTGTGTTGTTTTGATTCAAAAGAGTCTTTCTGAAGGTAAGGGTGATTGGAAAGCAAATCTGTTCTGTTACCAGTGGTAGACTTTCCATAACAAATCGGCATCCTGGGTTGTCATAGGTTTTTTGGGCTATATGGCCTCACAACGTCAGGAGAGAATGCTTCGGAAACATGGCCATGTAGCCCGAAAAACCTACAACAACCCAGTGATTCCGGCCAAGAAAGCCTTTGACAACCCAGAATCCCCTTCCTTTGTCCAAAACTTGAAAACCGAAACCAAGGTCACAACAACATTTGTTATAGAACTCCAATACGCCGATGATAACGTCAGTGCGCAACATGATGGGTAGTTGGGTATATTTCAGGAAAACATTACAGGGAATTGGCCTGCTTTGTGATATCTAGTTTCATCCTAAGAGCACAGCTTTACGTACAGTCAGGAAACGAGAAGTAAATCTGACGGATTTCATCTCTTAATATCTTGCAGGAAGCAGCCAGGCTTTGAAGCTGCAAGTCCACTCAATGCTAATCACTTGGAGGGCCAAAGTTGGCCAGTGCCTGCATTAATGTCTTTCTGACCTGCTTGCATTTTGCTCCGTCTCTGCAGCAATCAAAATTTGTGGTTTTCGGAAAATCCCTTTGCTAGCAAATTCCTATTCTCAAAGCAAATAATAATAATCTTACAACCGGGTCACATGCTTTTACTTAAAGCTTCTTTGTTTTTGTCTCTCTGTTTCACCAAGATGGCCTGGTTTTCACAAAATACAACAAGGCAGGCCTCTAAAACCCAGAACCTCAATCAGTGGCTGAGACCAAATGAGAGACTCCTTCCTGGGCATCTCAGCAAGCAAGAGTCCAAAAGTGGCAGGTTAAAACTCAGATCTAAAATAAACTGGGTTGTGGCGCAGCTAGTTAGTAGCCAACTGCATTAAATCACTACTGAACAAGAGGTCATGAGTTCGAAGCCAGCCCAGGGTCGAAGTGAGCTCCCAACCATTAATAGTCTAGTTAGCTGTTGACCTATGCATCCTGAAAGACAGTTCCATCTGTCAAGTAGGAAATTGAGGTACCGCTTTATGCAGAGGCTAATTTAACTAATTCACGATGCCATAAAACCTAGCAGCGTGCAGAAGAATGAGGAAGTACTCCATCAAAGGACGCAGTGTCACAAGTGGACGGTGAAGCAGCAGCTCCCCCTTGTGGCCGGAACCAAGCATAATTTAGGTACCCTCCAGAGGAAAAATAAAGGGCCAAGCGAGCCTTACTTAGGAATGGTTGTCTTACTTGGAAGCAACCACCGAAAAGGCCCTGTTTCATAGGGTTTCAGGTTGAATGTGGTTCGGGTCCCCTTGAAAGGCCCTGGCTCAATGCTATGGGATCCTGGGAGTTGTAGCTCGGCCAGGTCTCTACCCAAAAATAGTTTGGAGGTGGAACACTCGTCGGTGAAGTTCTAATATGGAAATGAGATTTTTTTTCCCTAACTGAGATTCAAGGGCAACATTGGAAGGACAACTGACCCTGGGTCGATCTTGACTTGCTCAAGACGCTTCCTCTTGGGCCAAAGGCTGGCGCTTGTGAATAATCGGGGATTTCCGATGAGAGAAGAGTCCGTATGACCGGAGAGAGAAAGACTCACGGCTGCCGATGTGACGCATCCCAAGCGATGGAGGGTGAATCAAGGTGGACTCAGCTCTTCTCCTGTTCTTGTTACAATGGAATATATATATCGTGTGTGTGTGTGTATATATATATACACACACATATACATATACAGTATACACACACATATACATAGAGGGTGAATCAAGGTGGACTCCTTCTCCTGTTCTTGTTACCATAGTCTATATGTATGTGTGTGTGTGAATGCTTCATATACACCTTACAGATGTAAACATCCCAGGATTTCAACTAATTTTGGATTCTCAGGCTAACTCTGTGTCTATGTTTGCATCCCCACTGTCGAATTAACACAGTTTGATACCACTTGGACTGCCACTGCTCAATGCTATGGAGTCTTGGGTGTTGCAGTTTTGCAAGGCCTTCTCTGCCAAAGAGAGTTTGGTGCCGGACTGACTACACATCCCAGGATCCCATAGCTGTTAAAGTGGTGCCAAATTGCATCAATTCTACAGTGTAGACGTACCGTTCTTATTTACGAATCTGAAGGGCTCAAGGCCCACAAAAATGCAAAACCGCAGAATCTCGGTGGCAAGTCTCCAGGTGTTTCCCTGTTGCTGCCTTTAAGATCCAGATGTGCTCTGTTGCCAACAAAGGATCATGTGAGAGGCCTCCCTGCCTGGCTCGGCTTCCTTTTCCTCTTTGTTCCCCTCCTCTTCGCCTTCCAGGAACCTGAGTAAAGCTTGCCGGAGGCGAACAGGGCAGATTTTCCATTCGCAGGCCAGACTTCCCCAAAACCTGCATAAAAACCCAAAGGCTGCCAAGATCCGTCCTGTTCGGGTTCCCTCCTTGCAAGAAGATCAGGCCCAGCAGCAGAACACATCTCTTAGCACTCAGGTGAGTCGTGGCAGTCTCCCCTGGGAACTGTAGCATCTATGTCCCTCCATCAAACTACACATCCCAGAAGCTGTGTCTGTTCAAATGATACCAAAGGGTGATAACTCTATAGTATTATCAACATGTAATAACTCTGCATTTGTCTCTTTCTCTCGCCCTTTCCTTCCTTCTTTCTTTCTCCCTTCCTCTCTCCTCCCTCCTATTTCTCCTTCCTTCCTATTTAACCTTTACTTCCTGTTTATAACTCCTTCCTTTCCCTCCTCCCTCCCTCCTTCCTATTTCTCACCCCTTCCTCCCTCCATCCCTCACTCCCTCCTGTTTCTCCTTCCTATTTTTCCTTCCTATTTCTAACCCACCCCTCCTTCCCTTCCTCCCTTTTCCTTTCTTCCTCTATCCATCTTTCCCCTATTTCTCCTTCCTTCCTATTTCACCTTCCTTCCTTCCTTCCTATTTCTAATTCCTTCCTTCCTTCCTCTATCTTTCACCTATTTCTCCTTCCTTCCTATTTCTTCTTCCTATTTCTAATGCCCTCCTTCCTTTTACCCTCCCTCCCTCCCTCTCTTCTATTTCTCCTTCCTTCCTATTTCTAAACCCTTCCTTCCTTTTTCCTTCCTTCCTTCCTCCATCCCTCTTTCTCCTGTTTTTCCTTCCTTTCTCTTCTGTCTCTCCCCTCCTTCTCCACCTTCCTTCCTCCCTTCCTCCCTTCCTTATTTCATTCTTTCCTTCCTTGCTTCCTTCCTTCCTCCCTCCCTCTCCTATTTCTCCTCCCTCCCTCCACCCCTCTTTCTCCTATTTCCCCTTCCTTCCCTCTTTCTTCTATTTCCTCTTCCTTCCTTCCTTCCTTCCTCTTCTGTCTCTCCCCTCCTTTACTCCCTCTCCACCTTCCTTTCTTCTTCCTTTCCTCTTTCTTTCCTTCCTCCCTCCATCCCGCTCTCTCCTATTTCTCCTCCTTCCCTCTCTTCTATTTCTCCTTCCTATTTCTAACCTCTTCCTTCCTTTTTCTTTCCTTCCTTCCTCCATGCCTCTTTCTCCTATTTCCCCTTCCTTCTTTCATCTTCTGTCTCTCCCCTCCTTTACTCGCCCTCCACCTGCCTGCCTGCCTGCCTGCCTGCCTGCCTGCCTGCCTGCCTGCCTGCCTGCCTTCCTTCCTTCCTTCCTTCCTTCCTTCCTTCCTTCCTTCCTTCCTTCCTTCCTTCCTCTTCTGTCTCTCCCCTCATTTACTCGCTCTCCGCCTTCCTTCCTCCTGCCTGCCTGCCTGCCTGCCTTCCTTCCTTCCTTCCTTCCTTCCTTCCTTCCTTCCTTCCTCTTCTCTCTCCCCTCCTTTACTCGCTCTCCACCTTCCTTCCTCCTGCCTGCCTGCCTGCCTGCCTGCCTGCCTGCCTGCCTTCCTTCCTTCCTTCCTTCCTTCCTCTTCTGTCTCTCCCCTCCTTTACTCGCTCTCCACCTTCCTTCCTCCTGCCTGCCTGCCTGCCTGCCTGCCTGCCTTCCTTCCTTCCTTCCTTCCTTCCTTCCTTCCTTCCTTCCTTCCTTCCTTCCTTCCTCTTCTCTCTCCCCTCCTTTACTCGCTCTCCACCTTCCTGCCTGCCTGCCTGCCTGCCTGCCTGCCTGCCTGCCTGCCTTCCTGCCTTCCTGCCTTCCTGCCTTCCTGCCTTCCTTCCTTCCTTCCTTCCTTCCTCTTCTGTCTCTCCCCTCCTTTACTCGCTCTCCACCTTCCTTCCTCCTCCTGCCTGCCTGCCTGCCTGCCTTCCTTCCTTCCTTCCTTCCTTCCTTCCTTCCTCTTCTCTCTCCCCTCCTTTACTCGCTCTCCACCTTCCTTCCTTCCTCCTGCCTGCCTGCCTGCCTGCCTGCCTGCCTGCCTGCCTGCCTTCCTTCCTTCCTTCCTTCCTTCCTTCCTTCCTTCCTTCCTCTTCTGTCTCTCCCCTCCTTTACTCGCTCTCCACCTTCCTTCCTCCTGCCTGCCTGCCTGCCTGCCTGCCTGCCTTCCTTCCTTCCTTCCTTCCTTCCTTCCTTCCTTCCTTCCTCTTCTCTCTCCCCTCCTTTACTCGCTCTCCACCTTCCTTCCTTCCTCCTGCCTGCCTGCCTGCCTGCCTGCCTGCCTTCCTTCCTTCCTTCCTTCCTTCCTTCCTTCCTTCCTTCCTTCCTCTTCTGTCTCTCCCCTCCTTTACTCGCTCTCCACCTTCCTTCCTCCTGCCTGCCTGCCTGCCTGCCTGCCTTCCTTCCTTCCTTCCTTCCTTCCTTCCTTCCTTCCTTCCTCTTCTGTCTCTCCCCTCCTTTACTCGCTCTCCACCTTCCTTCCTCCTGCCTGCCTGCCTGCCTGCCTGCCTGCCTGCCTGCCTGCCTGCCTGCCTGCCTGCCTTCCTTCCTTCCTTCCTTCCTTCCTTCCTTCCTTCCTTCCTTCCTTCCTTCCTTCCTCTTCTGTCTCTCCCCTCCTTTACTCCCTCTCCACCTTCCTTCTTTCCTTCCTCTCTCCTTCCCTCCTCTTTGCAGTTTTTCCAGGATGTGGTGGGCACCCTTCGCACTGGCCGCCCTGTTTCCGGCCACAATGGCCACCAGCTACCCAGATGAGGCGCTGGACTCTCAGTGGCAGCTGTGGAAGAAAAGCCACCGGAAGGACTATAATGGCCAGGTACCCACAAGAGCATCTTATATCCAAAGGCAAAGAACGAGGTCACAGGAGGCCATGGGTTCAAATCCTGCCATTTCCCTAGAAGGTTGGAAAGGGTCTCATAAGGAAACTCCAAGTTGCTGACTTAATCTCCTTCCACCAGCAAACATTTTTATTATTATTTAGGCATGTTGTTGGTTTTTAATTTACTGGCAGGTGAGTCTTCTGATTATATTGTCCGCTGACCTTCCAGTCAGCAAGTTCTACAGCTCAGTGGTTTAACCCGCTGCGCTTCTGTGGCCCCTGAGAGTAATAATATCTGAAAAATAAGAGTCTCGTCCAGGGATGGGCAATCTTCGGCTCTCCAGGTATTTTGTACTTCAACTCCCACAATTCCTAAAGGTCGGTGGTTCGAATCTGTGAGATGGGATGAGCTCCCATCTGTCAGCTCCAGCTTCCCGTGCAGAGACATAAGAGAAGCCTCCCAAAAGATGGTAACACATCTTCCATCTGTCACTTCTGACACGTGGAACGAGTGGGAATCTTGCCCTTCTCAGAAAAATCAAATTATTGGTTGTATACATTGCGATTCTTGATTCTTTGTAATTGATAGATGGAAGAAATCTCCCGAAGACTGATATGGGAGAAGAACCTGAAGCACATCAATACCCACAACCTGGAATTTTCTCTGGGAAGGCATACTTTTGAACTGGCCATGAACCATTTGGGAGATATGGTAAGTGGATTGGTGGCTTCTGTATATAAAGGAAGTGAATGCATTTTGTCACAAGTTCCTGAAACATTGTTTTGTGAGCTCTGATATCAGCCCTAAACGCTGCTGACTCAAGATCAATACAAATGACTCACTGAGCAGGACTTCTTTCTTGCAGAAAGACATCTGTTTGTCACAGCATGTGATGTTCCTCATTTCTGCATCTTGCATTTAGCACATTGTGTATGGTGCCAGGGGAGCGGAAGTTTAACACAAGCTATATTTGCACATTTCACCATGCATTATCTCAGGGAAATCCCATTATCAGAGGTCAAAACAGGTTTCTTATGAATAGTGCTCCTTTTCCCAATGGCTAGTTTGACCCTAAGAATTTGGCCCTTTTCCAGATCGAGCTTTCTGGATCAAGAAAGATATGAAATCTGCCCAATTTACTTCTCGTTTCCTGACTCTACATAAATCTGTGCTCTTAGGATGAAACTAGACTTCACAAAGCATGACGATTCCCTGTAATGTTGTCCTGAAATATACCCAACTATCCATCAAATTGTGCATAGAGTACCTTATCATTGGCATATTGGATTTCTATAACAGATGTTGTTGTGACCTTGGTTTTGGCTTACAGTCTGCTGAGGTTAAATAGCTTGCTGTGAGTTTTCCGGGCTGTCTGGCCATGTTCCAGAAGCATTCTCTCCTGACATTTCGCTCACATCTATGGCAGGCATCCTCAGAGGTTGTGAGGTCTGTTGGAAACTTGGCAAGTGGAGTTTATATACCTGTGGAATAATGTCCTGTGTGGGAGAAAGAACTCTTGTCTGCTGGAGGCAAGTGCGAATGTTGCATTTGGCCACCTTGACTAGCATTGAATGGCCTTGCAGCTTCAAAGCCTGGCTAATTGCTACCTGGGGAATCCTTTGTTGGGAGGTGTGAACTGGCCCTTATTGTTTCATGTCAGCTGCAAGGCCATTCAATTCTAATCAAGCTAATCACATCTCAACAAATGATTTCCCCTTGAAACTGCTTTATTATATTATAGCCCTACAACTGCCTATGGAATCCTGGGATTTGTAGTTTCCTGTGGCATGTAGAATTCACAGCTGAGGAGATGTAGTGTCACAACCCCAAACACCATAGAATGGAACTCTGGCTTTTAGTCTAAACTTTAAACAGTTTATATCCAATAGCTGGACCTATTTGGGAGGTCTAGGAGTCAGCACAATGGACAGCTCCTCGAGAGGTCAAGCATTGACATTGGCAGCAGCAGGTCAAAGGACTGTCTCTCTCCCTTCTGCTTCCCTCTTTCCCTTTCGTTTTCCAGACCAGCGAGGAGTTGGTACAGAAGATGACCGGCCTCAAAGTCCCTCCATCCCGCAAGCCCAATAATGACACACTATACATCCCAGACTGGGAAGAGCGTGCCCCCGATGCCATGGACTATCGCAAGAAGGGCTACGTCACTCCTGTCAAGAACCAGGTGAGGCCTGGTTGCGGTCCCTGCTCAGTCCCCAAACTGTAATGCAACATAACAGAAGTTGGATATATGAAACGGGCTTTTAGAAGAATTATTAAGCAAAGATGGCCATTGATAGCGCCTTCCACTGGAAGTTGACCTTCAAATTGTGGGGAAGACTTAGATATTTCTAGAGAGAAACCTTCTCTGGACATTTGTTGGTCCTTCAACTGGACACTGTCAATAGAACCATGCTAGAGGACCAAAATATCTCTACTGAGAATACTTCCACGTGCATTTATAGGTCCCTCCATTGGATGCCGGCCATAGATTCATGCTAGAGGAGCTGGAGATCAACATAGAGAAGTCTCCTTCCATTGTAAACAATGCTAGAGGAGCTGGAGATCAGCAGAGAGAAGTCTCCTTCCATTGGAAACGTCCTTCCATTGGAAGCTAGAGGAGCTAGAGATCAGAAGAGATCAGCAGAGAGATGTCTCTTTCATTGGAGACATCCTTCCATTGGAAGTTGACCATAGATACATGCTGGAGAATCTAGAGATAAGAGGAGAGAAGTCTCCTTCCATTGGAAACGTCCTTCGATTGGACGTTGACCATAGATACATGCTAGAGGAGCTAGAGACCAACATAGAGAAGTCTCCTTCCATTGGAAACATCCTTTCATTGGACGTTGACTATAGATACATGCTAGAGGAGCTGGAGATCAGCAGAGAGAAGTCTCCTTCCATTGTAATCGTCCTTCAATTGGACGTTGACCATAGATAAATGCTAGAGGAGCTGGAGATCAGCAGAGAGAAGTCTCCTTCCATTGGAAGCTAGAGGAGCTAGAGATCAGCAAAGAGACGTCTCCTTCATTGGAAACTTCCTTCCATTGGAAGTTGACCATAGATACATGCTGGAGGAGCTAGAGATCAGCAGAGAGCAGTCTCCTTCCATTGGAAACGTCCTTCCATTGGAAGTTGACCATAGATGCATGTTAGAGGAGCTAGAGATCAATATAGAGAAGTTTCATTACATTGGAAACGTCCTTACATTGGAAGCTGATTATAGATACATGTTAGAAGTTCTAGAGATCAGCAGAGAGAGGTCTCCGTCCATTGGAAATGTCCTTCCATTGGGAGCTGACCATAGATACATGCTGGAGGAGCTAGAGATCAACATAGAGAAGTCTCCTTCCATTGGAAATGTCCTTCCATTGGGAGCTGACCATAGATACATGCTGGAGGAGCTAGAGATCAACATAGAGAAGTCTCAGTCCATTGGAAATGTCCTTCCAGTGGGAGCTGACCATAGATACATGCTAGAGAAGCTAGAGATCAGCAAAGAGAAGTCTCCTTCTGTTGGAAATGTCCTTCCAGCAAGGACTGTTTTCCCTTATTTATGTCCTTTTCTGGCAGGGCCAATGTGGTTCCTGCTGGGCCTTCAGCTCCGTGGGAGCCTTGGAAGCACAGCTCAAGATGAAGACGGGGAAACTTCTGAACCTGAGCCCGCAGAATCTGGTGGATTGTGTCAGCAACAATGACGGTTGCGGCGGTGGCTACATGACCAACGCCTTTGAGTACGTCCACGTGAACCGGGGCATCGATTCGGACGATACGTATCCATACATTGGACAGGTGAGGCAGGCTGTTGGTAGCCAGAGTCCTTCTTTTTTATTTGCGTCCCACTTGTCCTCAGAAATAACATATATAGAAATTTGGAAAGTGAAGTCTGTTAGGAAGGTCTGTTTCACCACATTGAAAGGATACTTTCCAAAAATCATCCCATCTTGTAGGACGAAAACTGTATGTACAACCCGACCGGCAAGGCAGCCAAGTGCCGCGGCTATAAGGAGGTCCCCGAAGGCGACGAGAAGGCCCTGAAAAGAGCTATCGCCCGGAAAGGGCCCGTGTCGGTGGGCATCGATGCCAGCTTGGCCTCCTTCCAGTTCTACAGCCGAGGTGAGTGTAATTTTCAACTTATTTTTTTGCTTTCTCAAAGTTAGATTCAAATCAGTAAAGAACAAGGAGTTTACTCTTTTTAATGCAGAGCAACATGTATAAAGTCATGTGAGCAATTGCAATGCCCTTTGAGAGAGGTTCCCATGGTATCTAGGTGTCCATATGGGAGATCTTCTTCTAGCAGCTCATGAAGCAAGAACCCAAACTGTCTCTCTTAAGCCTTTATCTTAAGCCTAAAAATGTAACTGTTGCTAAAACTCCCAGGCTCAGCTAGTCTGTTAGGTGTAGCCCAACCAATCAGCTTTGTGCTTTGCATTTTCAGTTAATACACTCACTAACTTATTTTTTATATGCATTAACACTTTTCCATCTATCGGGAGGGCTTTGATTGTGTCTTCCTGCTGGTGAACTGGATGGCCTTTGTGGTCTGTTCCAACTCAGTGATCCTGGATTCATCGCTGAGCCTGGAGCCCCAGGTCTCGGCGGTGGCTGGGAGAGCTTTGGCACAGTTAAAGCTTGTGCGCCAGCTGCACCCATACCTTGGGAAGTCTGACTTGGCCACGGTGGTCCATGCTCTGGTTACATCCCGAATTAGAACATAAGAACATAAGAAGAGCCATGCTGAATCGGGCCTTAGCCCATCTAGTCCAGCATTCTGTGTCACACAGTGGCCCACTAGTTGTACACGGGGATCTCTAGCAGAAAGGAGGGCAAAACCCTCACCTGCTCCCGACCCCCCACAACCAGTACCCGGGGAAATCCTGCCTGCCTCAATCAACACAGAGGTGGCACTTGGATGTCCATTTCAGTAACTACTGATTCCCTTGGTATCCATGAATCTGTCTAATCCTGCCTTGAAGCTGTCCAGGCTGACAGCTGTCACAACCTCCTCTTGAAGTGAATTCCATAACCCAGTGTTTCTCAACCAGTGTGCCGTGGCACACTAGTGTGCCGTGAGCGATCATCAGGTGTGCCGCGAGAAAAGCTCTCTGCCCCCCTTCCTTCCCCCCTCCTCCTGCCAAACTCCTGCTGCTTGGGAGAGGAGGGGAAGGGGCAGGTGGCGGCGAAGAAAAAGAAGGGACCGGTGCACCGCATCCTTCAGCCGTTACCCCAACTAGCCTCCAATCCGCCATGACACTCGCCCCTTGCTTGTTGAAGCCCTGCGGAGGAGCCCTGCCTACTGAAACCCGTCCACCGCTCATGCTCCTCCTCTGTGGGAGAGCTGAAGCCGGGGGGAGGGGGGGCATGATGCAGCCTGGCTCTGCCCCTTCCCCCCAGCTTCAGCACTCCCACAGCTTCGCCAGCCTTGAGGGGCAGTGCCAAGCCAGCAGTGGCAGAGCCAGCACAATGCTGGCTTGGCACTGCCCCCTCAAGGCTGGCGAAGTTATGGGAGAACTGAAGCCGGGGGAGAGGGTGGGACATGGCGTGGCCTGGCTCCTCCCCCTCCCCGGCTTCGGCACTCCCAGCAGGTCACCATCCCTCAGCCGTTCTTTACTGTGTTAGAGTGTCATTTTGTGTCATTTTGGTTGGTGGTGTGCCCCCGGATTTTTTTAATGTTAAAAGTGTGCCGCGGCTCAAAAGAGGTTGGGAAACACTGCCATAACCCAATGACCCTCTGGGTGAAGAAATATTTCCCTTTATTAGTCCTAACTTTCCTACCTTGGAGCTTTAGGGAGTGCCCTCTAGTCCTAGTGTTGTGTGACAGAGAAATTTTTTTTCTCTATTCACCTTTTCTATCCCATGCATGATTTTATACACTTTGATCAAGTCACCTCTTAAACGCCGTCTTTCAAGGCTGAAAAGACCAAGGCGTTGCAACCTGGTTTCATAAGGGAGCCGCTCCATCCCTTGGATCATTTTTGTTGCCCTTCTTTGTACCTTTTCCAGTTCCGTTATATCCTTCTTGAGGTGCGGTGACCAGAATTGTACACAGTACTCCAGATGTGGCCTCACCATAGATTTGTAGAGAGGCAACGCTCTCTATGTGGGGTTGCCTCTGAAGACTGCTTGGAAGCTGCAATTAGTCCAACGTTCGGCAGCCAGGTTACTAACAGGAGCGGGGCACAGGGAGCATACAACTCCCTTGCTGCGCCAGCTCCACTGGCTGCCAATTAGCTTCTGGGCACAATTCAAAGTGCTGGTTGTAACCTACAAAACCCTATATGGTTCTGGCCCAGTTTACCTGGATTCTCCCCTACGAACCATCAAGAACATTAAGATCCTCCGGAGAGGCCCTGCTCTCGGTCCTGCCGGCTTCGCAAGCGCGGCTGGTGGGGACGAGAGACAAGGCCTTCTCTGTGGTGGTCCCTCGGCTGTGGAACTCCCTACCAAGTGATGCCAGATCTGCCCCCTCTCTGTTGTCCTTTAGGAGGCTGGTGAAGACCTGGATGTGGAACCAAGCCTTCCCAGAATAGGCTGAGATTGGCTATTGTTTGAATGTATGACCATGTTTACAGATAGAGTGGAATTGTTTTAATGGCGATGTGGTTTTATGCTGGGTTTTTAAAATGTATTTTAATATGTTGTTGTAGTTGTTTTTAAATAGTACTAGCTGATCCCGGCACGCGTTGCTGTGCCCTATGTAGATGTGGGAAAGTCTTAGGATGTAAGGGTTGGAAAATGATGTGAGTATGTGTTTTATGTGTGTATATATGTGTATGCATGTGTGTGTGTGTTTCTATTTGTGTGTGTGTATGTATATGTGTGTTTATGTTTGGGAGTATGTGCGTGTCTGTGATTGTGTTTGTATGTGTATGTGTATATATGTGTGTGTATATGTGTGTATTGATGTGAGTATGTGTTTTGTGTGTGTATATATGTGTATGTATGTGTGTGTATGTATGTTCCTATTTGTGTGTGTGTGTATGTATATGTGTGTTTATCTTTCCTTCCCTGAAGCCCCGGCTTTTCCTAAGAGGAGGCCCTCGTCCTAGGAAAGGCCGGGGCTTCGGGGAAGGAGCAAGGCCGCGGGTTGAAGAGGCGCCCTGGGTAAGAGGAAGGCGGCCGCGCCGCCTTCCGTCGGGCGGCGACCAGGGAGGAGGCGGTGCGGCCGCCTTCCTCTTACAGGGCGCCTCTTCAACCCGCGGCCTTGCTCCTTGCCCGAAGCCCCGGCCTTTCCTAAGAGGAGGCCCTCGTCCTAGGAAAGGCCGGGGCTTGGGAAGGAGCAAGGCCGCGGGTTTAAGAGGCGCCCTGGGTAAGAGGAAGGCGGCCGCGCGCCTCTTCCGTCGGCGGCGACCAGGGAGGAGGCGGTGCGGCCGCCTTCCTCTTACCAGGGCGCCTCTTCAACCCGCGGCCTTGCTCCTTGCCCGAAGCCCCGGCCTTTCCTAGAGGAGGCCCTCGTCCTAGGAAAGGCCGGGGCTTCGGGAAGGAGCAAGGCGCGGTTTAAGAGGCGCCCTGGGTAAGAGGAAGGCGGCCGCGCCTCTTCCGTCGGCGGCGACCAGGGAGGAGGCGGTGCGGCCGTTTTCCTCTTACCAGGGCGCCTCTTCAACCCGCGGCCTTGCTCCTTGCCCGAAGGCCCGGCCTTTACTAAGAGGAGGCCCTCGTCCTAGGTAAGGCCGGGGCTTCGGGAAGGAGCAAGGCCGCGGGTTTAAGAGGCGCCCTGGGTAAGAAGGAGGCCGCGCCGCCTCTTCCGTCGGGCGGCGACCAGGGAGGAGGCGGTGCGGCCGCCTTCCTCTCACCAGGCGCCTCTTCAACCCGCGGCCTTGCTCCTTGCCGAGCCCCGGCCTTTCCTAAGAGGAGGCCCTCCTAGGAAAGGCCGGGGCTTCGAAGGAGCAAGGCCGCAGGTTGAAGAGGCGCCCTGGGTAGAGAGGAAGGCGGCGCCGCCTCTTCCGTCGGCGGCGACCAGGGAGGAGGCGGTGCGGCCGCCTTCCTCTCACCCAGGCGCCTCTTCAACCCGCGGCCTTGCTCCTTGCCCAAGGCCCGGCCTTTACTAAGAGGAGGCCCTCGTCCTAGGTAAGGCTGTGGCTTCGGGAAGGAGCAAGGCCGCGGGTTTAAGAGGCGCCCTGGGTAAGAGGAAGGCGGCCGCACCACCTCCTCCTGGTCGCCGCCGACGGAAGAGGCGGCGCGGCCGCCTTCCTCTTACCCAGGCGCCTCTTCAACCCGCGGCCTTGCTCCTTGCCCGAAGCCCCGGCCTTTCCTAAGAGGAGGCCCTCGTCCTAGGAAAGGCCGGGGCTTCGGGAAGGAGCAAGGCCGCGGGGTGAAGAGGCGCCTGGGAGAGAGAAGGCGCGCCGCCTCTTCCGTCGGGCGGCGACCAGGGAGGAGGCGGTGCGGCCGCCTTCCTCTCACCCAGGGCGCCTCTTCAACCCGCGGCCTTGCTCCTTGGCCGAAGGCCCGGCCTTTCCTAAGAGGAGGCCCTCGTCCTAGGTAAGGCTGTGGCTTCGGGGAAGGAGCAAGGCCGGGGGTTGAAGAGGCGTCCTGGGTGAGAGGAAGGCGGGCCGGGCCACGCCATGCGGCTCTTGGAGGCCCCCTGCGACCTCCTCAGACCCCGACGGGGGCCTGCTCCACATGGCCTGTGTGGAGCTGTTTTCGCTGTTTCGGGAGGGAGGGGCCAGGAGCGAGCTCAGGCTGCCATGTGCGAACGTTCTAAACGTTCGCGCTGGCAGCGGAGAGGCTGGGGTGGGAGTTCAGGTGGCAATTTTTTGGGGATCGTTTTTTGGGGTGCTGGGAGGATGTAGGTCCGTTTTTTTGGCTGTTGTCTGTAGCGAGTGTAATGGTCCAGTAGGCTGCCAAGTTTGGTGCCTCTGCGAGCCATAGTTTCTTTGTCTATATACGACATCCCACGACCACTCGGATTATATATATATAGATAGCATTGAATTTTTGCTGTTATGCCGGTCTGAGTCCCTCGATAGAGGTGAGAAGGCCGGGGTACAAACATTTTTAATAAATAAATAAATAAATAAATATTATACCAGTGGTGCTCATAGAGGAAGAACTTGTTAGTCTCTGAAATTATTATTTTGGAATCATCCCCAAACGTCCCCAGATGCGCTCTAAAGGGTCATTTTCGTCCACGTTTTCATCCGCCTGGTCCACTGTACACCCAGGATGGAAGTGGATGAGTGTTACTTCAAGTAGACTTCCGGGGTCAAAATGACCCTGGGGAGAAGGGCAAAATGGGGCTCCCCAAGCGACATTACCAAGCGCCCTTCTGTGACTTTACTAGGTGTCTATTACGACGAAAACTGCAACGCCGACAACATCAACCATGCCGTCCTTGCGGTGGGCTATGGGTCTCAGAAAGGAACCAAGCACTGGATCGTCAAAAACAGGTAAAAAGCCATTGCTTTTGGGAGGTAAATTTTAACATTTGTTAAACATTGTCTGGCCAGCTATGAGGGGCATTCCTTAATTTTTTCCCCTGACCCACTTCCTGTGGGCTGAAAGCAATGAAACTTGACCCAGTTCTGAGTCCTTCTCTCCTTCGGTGCCACCTCGGGACACCCACTTCTCCTAACTTTGGAAGCAACTGTACACACCTCGCTTGTAGAAGTTGACAGAAGTCAAACCTTACACGGGTTGAATGAAAAGTAATGCCTCCACCTTCGTAACTCCTCAACAGATGGCAGTACTGGTATGCGGCAGATACTGGCTTGTTCAGTAGACTCTACTCTACAGTTCCATTTGGGTGGGAAGCCTTAGCATTGAACAGTTGTGTTGTTAAAGTATGAAACCCTGTGCATACGGTTGATCAATGTGACTTAAGCAACGTGCAGTCATTGAATTATTGACAGCAGAAGGTGTGGCCCCAAAGGAGATTCATCAGAGAATGGTGATTGTGTTGATGTGAGTTCTGTGCATCGTTGGGTGAGTAAGTTTGAAGACGTTGAGGTGGGAACATCTGACTTGCGTGACTTGTTGGATGTGCTGTGACAGCAACCACTGAGTTTCACAAGCAATTAACAGATTGATTCAGGACGATCGTCGTATCACTCAGAGAGAAATTTCAAACATAATCAGCATTTCTCAAGAACATGTGGGTCACATTATTGCTTGGCTATCGGAAGATCTGTGCACAATGGGTACCCAGGATGTTGATTCCTGAAATGAAAGCGTACAGTCTCAAAACTTCAGAGACTGGATCTCAGCCTCCATACAGTCCAGATTTAGTACCATCTGACTTCCATCTGTTCCCGATCTCTCTCTCGGCATTACTTCGCGAACGAAGATTCTTTAGGAAGGACTCATCCCACGCTTTTTACAAGCGCGTTGATGACTAAAAAGGCCAATCTGAGATAGGCAAGTTTGGTTGCAGAAAGTCTCCTTGGGTGATGTTGTTTCCAAGTTGCGATTTTTTCTGCGTTGTCGTTTCTCTTCGAGACCCGTTTGGCGTGTCTTCTCGAAAGAGGCCGCAGCATTGTGGATAGTGCGTCTCCATGCCTCCCGGTGTGAGGTCAGGGTGGACCATTTTGGGTGATTAATCTGGCCGAGCCTGAGATGCTGTTTCAGGGAGTCCTTTTATCTCTTTTTGGGGGCGCCTCTCTTGCGCTGGCCCGTGGTGAGTTCACCATAGAGTAGTATCTTTGGGAGGCGGTGGTCCTCCATCCTAGAGACGTGCCCTGCCCAGCGCAGCTGTGTTATCAACAGCATGGCCTCAATGCTGGTGATCCCTGCTTGCTCAAGGACAGCAGCATTAGTCACATAGTTGGTCCAGTGTATATTTAAGATTGTGCGAAGACAGCGCTGATGAAAGCGTTCGAGGAGTCGTAGGTGCTGGCAATAGGTGACCCATGTTTCAGACCCATAGAGGAGAATAGACAGTATGATAGCTCTGTGCACACTGATTTTGGTGCTTTGTCTCAGGTGTTTGTTACTCTTTTTTGAAGCCTTCTGAACGCACGCTATGCCTTTGCTAATCTGTGATCTATCTCTTTTTCAACTTGGCGTCTGAAGAGATGATGCTTCCCAGGTAGGTGAACTGCTGAACGGACTTAAGCACAGATGTGCCTATGCTGACGTGGGGATGATGGTGTTCTTCCTGTGGTGCGGGCTGGTAGAGAACTTCCATTTTCTTCAGGCTGACTTCCAGCCCAAACAGCTCTTCAGCTGTTGCAAAGCAGGATGTGAGGCGCTGCAGGGCTGCTTCTGAATGTGTGACAAGGACAATGAGAGAAGATCTGCGGGGACATCATTACGCTTCTGATGAAGACGTTGAGAGACCTGTGAGATGCACAGAGTGTGGACGACTTCTTTGACGGCTTCTGAAAACGTGTTCATCGTTGGCAGAAATGTACTTAATTGTCTGGTGATGATGTGGAAAAGTGAATAGTGGTAGTTAAAGAGCACATTCGAAGGATTATTTCTGTGTTTGATTTCTTGAAATATTCCTAATCAAACCCAAGTAACGAAGTAACGAAAAGCATTACTTTTCATTCAACCCTCATAGATTCAATCGGACAAACAACTGGATTGTTGCTGGGGTTGGAGGATGTTAATGGGGGTGAAGGGAATTACAGCCTTTTCCTCCTTTCATTTTCGTTCTCTCTTTCTTTCCCTTCCAGCTGGGGAGAAGACTGGGGCGACAAAGGCTACATCCTTATGGCCCGGAATATGAACAACGCCTGCGGGATTGCCAATCTTGCCAGTTTCCCGAAGATGTGAGACTCTGTTCCCATCAATCCTTTGTGTCCGCAGAAGGCTGGACTCCTTCAGTGGGCCTCCCGAAGCAGGAATCGAGGATTTGAAAGACAGGCGTCAAGGCCCAATAGTATATCAAGGCCTTTCTTGTCTGTCTTTTGGGGGGGTTTTGGCACTACGTTTTGTATCTTTTCTCTTTTGAGAAATTGAGAACTTTGCTCAGAGTTTCCTTGTTCCTCAATACAAAATAATAATAATCCCACAACATCCATTTCTTTCACCTGCTTCTTGGGGTGGGGGTGGATTTTGTCATTTGGGAGTTGTAGTTGCTGGGATTTATAATTCACCTATAATCAAAGAGCATTTTGAACCCCGCCAAGGATAGAATTGAACTGAACTTGGCACACAGAACTCCCATGACCAACAGAAAATACTGGGTTTGGTGGACATTGACCTTGAGTTTTGGAGTTGTAGTTTACCTACATCCAGAGCGCACTGTGGACTCAATGATGGATCTGGACCAGCCTTGACACAAATACTCAATATGTCCAAATGTGAACACTGGTGGAATTTGGGGAAAATAGACTTTGACATTTGGAAGTTGTAGTTGCTGGGATGTATAGTTAACCTACAATCAAAGAACACTCTGATCTCCAACAATGATGGAATTGAACCAATCTTGGAACACAGAACTCCCATCACCAACAGAAAATACTGGAAGGGTTTGGTGGGCATTGACCTTGAGTTTTGGAGTTGTAGTTCACTTATACCCAGAGACTTAAACACTGATGGATCTGGACCAAACTTGGCACAAATTCTCAATAGGCCCAAATGTGTCACTGGTGGAGTTTCGGGAAAATAGACCTTGACATCTGGGAGTTGCTGGGATTTATATTTCACCTACAATCAAAGAGCATTCTGAACCCCACCAATGATAGAATTGGGCCATACTTCCCACACAGAACCCCCATGACCAACAGAAAATACTGTTTTCTGATGATCTTTGGTGACCCCTCTGACATCCCCTTGCATCCCCCATGGATCCTGACACACAGGTTGAGAAACGCTGCCTTGAGGTATACAGCTTGTTGTCTAATAGACACTCATGAAATCATTCTGTTTCCCATAAATTTCTTACTCAAATTTCCCACGTAATCTCTTTGAAGGACGACGCAATCTATTTTCGGCTCCGATTTATAACTGAAGGCTTTTGTTGACCTCCGTAACTACAGGTGGTTTCTCGTGGTAACCCTCCTTATCACTCAGCTCTTCACTCAATTCCTTATCTGCTGTTGCTACCTCTGAATCCCCTAAATGCCCTTGAGGCTCTGCACTTTTTGAGCCAGTTTTCTCACAGAGAGAACCATCATTTTCCAGACTTGTGGGCCCTTTATTTGTGCCACACAAAAGCTCACAATACCCTAAACAAGTGTTTCCCAACCTATTTTGACCCGGGGCACACTTTTTACATTTGAAAAATCCTGGGGCACACCACCAACCAAAATGACACAAAATGACACTCTAACACAGTAATACATATAGTTAATATGTTTTTAAATATATTTATACACTCAGTGTGAAACCTGGGCCTGTTTCGATGAACACAACATAGATATCCTGGCAGGAATGGCAGAAAGACACAAACTTCCCACACAGAACTCCCATAACCAAGAGAAAATGCTATAAGAGTTTGGTGGGCATTGACCTTGGGTTTTGGAGTTGTAGTTCACCTATATCCAGAGAGCACTGTGGACTCAAACAATGTTGGATCAGGACCAAACTTGGCATGAATACTCAATATGCCCAAATGTGAACACAGATGGAGTTTGGGGAAAATAGACCTTGACATTTGAGAGTTACAGTTTCTGGAGGGGGAGGGGCATCGAAAGACTAGCAGTCTCCCTCTCACTTAGGTTGCCCCCTCCCCCCCCCCAGGCAGGCTTGAATTGGGGTTGTGGGGAGCAGGAGCCTCACCACCTGCGCAGCTCCTCGGGGGTCAGTGGGGCGGCCCGGGTGGGCATCCCGGGGCTAGCAAAGCAGGCAGGAAGGCGGTGGCGGCGGGCAGGGAGCCGGAGGCCGAGAGCGGTTTCGCACACACCAGGGAGGAGGGAGGGCTGGGGCCGGTGCGGGACTGAACCATCCGGCATTAGGCCCGGGTGGGGGGAGGCAAGAGGAGGTCTCTACTTGGGGAAAGGGAGACGGGCCTTCCCAATGCGTGGAGAGGGAGAGACCAAGTAGACAACGGGTGGGGAGGGGGTGTTTTTAATTTTGTGCCTTTATCGAGGTAGGTTTCTTAGGGTTTTTATACTTCAACACACTAGACTCTCCCCCCCCCCCCCCCCTGGAGGTTCCAATTTCCCACGGCACACCTGATGATCGCTCACGGCACACTAGTGTGCCCCGGCACCCTGGTTGGGAAACACTGCTCTAAACCATCAGTAGATCTACAACACCTAATAGCAATAAGAATTTGTTCTCAGCCTTCATGCTTTTCCCCCAGCCTCCAGCTGCCAAGCAAATACAAAAGTATCCTCATTTAAGATAGGTCTTTAACTGCAGTTCGCAGAGGCCGAACAAGCCACAAATATTTCAGGAAGGTGCTCCATCAAGGAAGCCACAACCACCGTGGCTTTGGAAGACGTGAGCAGGGCTTGTCTTGGTTAGAGTCCGTCCTTTAGTAGGCTGTCTGCAAACCCAAAGCCGACTCGACAACACTCGCAAAAGGAAAAGCCAGAGAGGAAGCAAACCAAAGAGAGAGAGAGAAGGGAGGAAACTGTTAGCAGACAGAAAGGAAACTTTTAGCTTTGAACGGTTCCTTAAAATGACACATTTTTGTTTCGTTTGGTTTTAGAGATGAATGTGGTCTTTCCAGCACCTGTGCTGGAAAAAGTGGGGTTTGCACACGTAAATCCTGCCAAACAGTTCTTCGGTTCAAGGCCTTAGGACCCTTGGGTTTGGTGTTGCAACAATGGGAAAAGGTTCCTAATTTCAGTTCTTCTTTCAGAGGCAACAGCTCAGCCTATTTAAGTGACGCCATCACCCTGGATTAATGGATGCATGTATATGCATAAAGAGATGCTTGAAAATTGTTCACTTGGGCCAAATCCCTGGGTTACTTTTGCTATCCAGCCATGTCATTCCTTGTCCGGTATATCCGAAATTGATATTTCACGATTCCTTGAAACCACACATAGAATCACACAGTTGGAAGAGACCCCGAGGGCCATCCAGCCCAACTCCATTTTGCCATGCAGGAAGACAGTATCAAGGCACTCCTGACAGATGACCATCTAACCCAGTGGTTCCTACCTTTTAAAACCAGGGACCACGTTGTTTTATATGTTTTGTTTGCCTCTCGGGTCCATATATTGGGAGAAAAGCGGAGTATAAGAATAATAGAGTCTCGCTTATACAACCTTCGCTCATCCAACATTCTGTATTATCCAACGCAGTCAGCCGGAATAACGTCCAGGGTGGGGGGAAAATAGAATCGTAGAGTTGGAAGAGACCTCATGGGACATCTAGTCCAACCCCCTGCCAAGAAGCAGGACAATCGCGTTCAAAGCACTCCCAACAGATGACCACCCAGCCACTGTTTAAAAGCTTCCATTATTTATTTATTATTTATTTACAGTATTTATATACCGCCTTTCTCACCCCTGGGGGGACTCAAAGAGGTTTACTTATAAAAATGGCAAAATTCAATGCCTTACATCGGGCACCGATACGATGCCAACACAAACAATTACAATAGTAACAACACAATAAAACATAAATCATAATTAAAACAATACATCAACAAGCATTAAAACAATAAAACAGTCACATCACTCGAATCGCCGTTCCAGTCAATGTCCCTCTAAACTGCTACATACATCTACTGTCCAAAGGCCTGGCCCCAGAACCATGATTTTAATTTTTTTTCTCAAAACCAGGAGGGAGGGAGCGGATCTGACCTCATTTGGGAGTGTTTTCCATAGGCGGGGGGCCACAGCCGAGAAGGCCCTGTCTCTCATCCTCGTCAGACCCATTTGTGCTGTTGACAGGAGCAAGAGCAGGGCCTCCCCGGATGATCTTAGATTACGAGGTGGGACGTAGGGGTGGATGCGTTCAGACAAGCAAGCTGGGCCAAAACCATATAGAGCTTTATAGGTCAAAACCAGCACTTTGAATTGGGCTCGGAGATGGACCAGCAGCCAGTGGAGCTGGCATAGCAGGGGGGTAGTATGCTCCCTGTATGTCGCCCCAGTTAGTAATCTAGCTGCCACCCGTTGGACTAGCTGAAGCTTCCGAGCAGTCTTCAAAGGCAACCCCATGTAGAGAGCATTGCAGTAGTCTATCCTGGATGTAACGAGAGCGTGGACCACCGTGGCCAAGTCTGACTTCCCAAGTTACGGGCGCAGCTGGCGCACAAGTTTTAACTGTACAAAAGCTCTCCTGGCCACTGCCGAAATCTGGGGTTCCAAGCTCAACGATTAATCCAGGATTACTCCCAAGCTGCGAAGCTGTGTCTTCAGGGGGAGTGTAATCCCGTCAAGCACAGGCTGTAACCCTATGCCCTATTCGGCCTTTCGACTGACTGGTAGGACCTCTGTCTTGTCTGGCTTCAATTTCAATTTGTTAGCCCTCATCCTGTCTGACACAGCAGCCTCCTTAGTAGCAGGTGGGAAGGAGTGATAGATTTGGACGTCTTCTGCGTACAGATAACACTTTAATCCGAAACTCCAGATGATCTCCCCCAGCTGCTTCATGTAGATGTTTAATAGCATCGGGGACAGTACTGAACCCCGAGGGACTCCACACGACATAGAAGGAGCCTCCACCACACTCCAGAGTAGAGTTCCACTGCTGAACAGCTCTCACAGTTAGGGAGTTCTTCCTCATGTTCAGGAGGAATCTTCTTTCTTGTAGTTTGAAGCCATTGCTCCGTTGCGTCCTAGTCTCCAGGGCAGCAGAAAGGAAGCTTGCTCCCTATGACTTCCTCTCACATATTTATACATGGCTATCATGTTTCCTCTCAGTCTTCTCTTCTGCAAGCTAAACATGCCCAGCTCTTTAAGCCGCTCCTCATAGGGCTTGTTTTCCAGACCCTTGATCATTTGTGTCGCCCTCCTCTGGACACATTCCAGCTTGTCAATATCTCCCTTCAATTGTGGTGCCCAGAATTGGACACAGTATTCCAGGTGTGGTCTAACCAAGGCAGAATAGAGCGTGACTTCCCTGAATCTAGACACTATAGAGGCCAAAATCCCGTTGGCTTTTTTTTGCTGCTGCATCACATTGTTGGCTCACAAGGACTCCAAGATCTTTTTCACATTCTATATCTTTGCATTTCCTTTATTCTTGTCTGTTTTGGAGCTAAATTCGTAACTACAGTCATTACTACATAAGATTGCCGTGTATTGAACTGCTTTTTGTGTCGATTTGTTGCAAAACATGAAATTTTGGTGCTTAATTTGTAAAATCATAATGGAATTTGACGTTTAATAAGCTGTTCCTTAATCCCTCTTTATTATCCAACATTTTCGCTTAACCAACGTTCTGCCTGCCCTTTTATGTTGTGTAAGCGAGACTCTACTGTAATAATAATGTTATGTCTTACTTGCCTTTCCTCATGGCTCGAGGCGGGTTACAACATAGCTAACAACACATAATCATCGCAAATGTTCTATGATGAACGTCCATGCTCTGGTTACATTTTATTTATTTATTTATTTGTCACGTTTCTATATCGCCCCTCTCAGCCCGAAGGCGACTCAGGATGGTTTACACAGGCAGTCTCTGCCCTCAATACAACACAAACAGCAAGGCAACCCACCAAAAAAAACCATATAATAACAAATTAACAATTAAAAACATACAATTACAGTCTCAGCGTCATGTTGAAATCAGTTTCCATCGCATCATCCCATATAGATTACTGCAACGCTCTCTACGTGGGGTTGCCTTTGAAGACTGTTCGGAAGCTGCAACTAGTCCAACGGACAGCAGCCAGGTTGATAACAGGAGCGGCATTCAGAGAGCGTACAACTCCCCTGTTGTGCCAGCTCCACTGGCTGCCAGTTTGCTACCGGGCACAATTCAAAGTGCTGGCTTTAGCCTTTAAAACCCTAAACAGTTCTGGTCCAACTTACCTGTCCGAACACATCTCACCCTATGAACCATCGAGATGTTTAAGATCATCCGGAGAGGCCCTGCTCTCAGTCCCGCCTTCTTCGCAGGCGCGATTGGCGGGGACGAGAGACAGGGCCTTTTCAGTGGTGGCTCCTTGGCTTTGGAACACCCTCCCTAGAGACATCAGATCGGCCCCCTCCCTCCTGACATTTCGCAAGAAAGTCAAGACCTGGCTGTTTGAGCAGGCATTTGGTGATGAAATATAACGGTTTAATTAGATATATGGAATGACGATGATGTGACGGAAAGTGATTTCAACGTGACGCTGAGACTGCAATTGTATGTTTTAATTGCTAATTGTTATGTTATATGGTTATTGTTTGGTTTTGTTTTGCTTGGGGGGCAGAGACTGTGTTGTGTAAACCGCCCGAGTCGCCTTCGGGCTGAGGGGCGGTACAGAAAAATGATAAATAAATAAATAAATAAATAAATGAACATGAAAATAGGATGAAAATTAAGTAAGCAACTGAGTAACATTATTCGCCATGCAATATTCTGCTCCTGACGATGACATTTAGTAATACCCAAGGCTAAAGACATGACAAATCCATCTGAATTGAACCTTCTAACAGGCCACAGTTTCAATGAAAGCGAAAATCACAGCCCATTTCCTTGTTCTGGGGCAGGCTCATATGATAAATGTGGGAAATTGAAACTCTATTTCTTTGCACCGTTTAAGAGGGTGCAGCAGGAGCGTCCCCGTGGCAGAGTTTGTTTGAAGAGTCAAGAAACAGGAAGAAAGTTTCCCAGAGAGAGACATCCGAAATCAGACAGCAGCCGTTGTGCCGACTGAAAAACTTTCAGGTACGAACAGATAATCCTTTATCTCTGTAACACAAAGCAACTAAGAAGTGACTTTTGCGTTCCTTTCGGGAAAGCACACAATACTCCATATCAATCGAAACTTGCATTGTGTCTTGGAGATATTTGCATCATTCTTACACCATGACTAATGTTGTTTGTGTTAGACTCATAGGTATATTTTATGTATTGTTGTTTATGGTTCTGAAATTAGGGTGCACCTTACAATCAGTGGTGTTTTACAGTGTCTTACTATTTTCGGCTTTGATCTGTTGCTTATTATTTATTTGTTAGATTTATTGGCCGCCACTCCCAGCCGGCTCGGGGCAGCCTACATCAAGCACCACAACAAAACAACAAATCTACAACAGCAATAAAACCACAAGGATAAAACAATTCCTAAGAGATAACACAAGTCGTAGGGGAAACCACATTACAACTCAAAGGCTTGATAGACACCCATGAAATCATTCAGTTTCCCCTGGATTCCCTTCCCAACTTTCCCACGTAATGTCTCTCAATGACGCAATCTATTTTCGGATCTGATTTGTAAAGACTTTTGTTGATCTCCGTAGTTACTGGTGGGTTCTTGTATCCAGTTCAACAGAAAGCAAACCTGCTCCCTCCTCCCTATGACTTCTCCTCACATCTTTATACATGCATATTTTAATTGTTTTTGTAGTATTGGTAGTTTGATTGCACCATACAGCTTAAAGAGACAAGAAGGAAATTATCTTCTTGGATAGGTTTACCAGAAAGAGGAGCAAACCAGCAGTCGCCAAGTTGCCCCTGCCCAAATACTGAATGGTTTTTCGTTTCTCTTTCCACAGGATGAAACGGTGGGCTTGGTTTTTCCTGGTTTACGCAGCAGGTGTGGCTGCGCACTGGGAGAAAGATTTGACGCTGGATGGACATTGGGAGCTTTGGAAGAAAAAGTACAACAAAGAATACCAAAATAAGGTACGGGCGACCCATGAAGTAGCCTATTGGGGTGGAGAAATGTCATCAACTGTATGGTGGTTTATTTAGGGTTGCCAGATCTCAGTTTTCATAAATCCTAAACTCCATTCTGTCGTGAAGGAACACCAATCCAAGCCCTCTTGATAGTTGTCCATCCAGTCTTTGCTTTAAAACCTCTAGAAAAGGACAATTTATGAAGTATGTTTGAGATAACGGAGTGCCCTTGAATTATTCAAATGCAGTGCACAAGATGTTCTGGAATTTGACAAGTTATTAAGACAAGAAACAAAGTTTCCAGAGGTGACAAAGTCCAGGAACAGCCAGAAATCACAGATACAGCATAAGTCCACAATCCACTAGGCATGACTAGTAAAATGTGAAGAGGAATACATGAACAAGAACATAGAAAACTTTCTGACTTGAACCAGGAACAAGAGAACTCAGGCTTAGCTTCTCACTCTAAGCAGCGTTGCCTGAACTGACCTTAAGTTAAACAACTTCTTGCTTAATAGACACCCATGAATTCATTCCGTTTCCCACAAATTTCCTTCACAACTCTGAATGACACTATCCATTTTCGGCTCTGATTTGTAAACGAAGACCTTTGTTGCTCTCCGTAGCTATAGGTGGAGTTTCTTATAGAAACTCTCCTTCTCACTCACTCTTCGCTTGATTTCTTATCTGCTGTTGCTACTTCTGACTCACCCGAATGCCCTTGAGGTCCTACACATTCCAAGCTAGTTTTCTCAAAGAGAGAACCATCTTTTCCCAGACTTTAATTTCCCAGACTTGAGAGCCCATCACTTTGTGCCGGAGGGAAGCTCATATTCCTTTCTAAATCATCAGTTAAACCATCAAACTCTGGTTGATCTATAACAATATGCATTTTGTCAAAATACATTTTAATATGTGTATGTTATATCATGTGTTTTTAGCTATGTTGTAACATGCCTCGAGCCATGGGTGTAACGGTGGCTACATGACCACTGCTTTCCAATATATCATCGACAATAATGGGATTTATTCAGAAGCTTCCTATCCACACACGGGTCAGGTTTATACCTGACCCGTGTATGGAAAAAAAACAAAAAAGCATCTGCCTCTGTGTCCCATCTCGCAGACTAAGATATTCTGGGGAGGCCCTGCTCTCGCTCCTGCGTTTGGTGAGGACGAGAGACAGGGCCTTCTCGGCGGTGGCCCCCGCCTATGAGAGGAGACCAGGTAAAGTGACGATGGGAGAAAAGCCTTGGTTCCTGCGACAACTTCACAAGACCAATCTGCCTTTTGCGGAGTAACTAAAGTGGGCAGAGTGTTTGTATAATTGTGGGGAAACCGGCCTCAAATGTTTTAATTTCGCAGGGTGAAACCGGACGTGAAAGGCAGTAATCCCTTCCATAAACATTAAGCTCAGTTTTGGCTTTGGTTTGCAGGACGAGGATGGAGTCCGCCGCGTGATTTGGGAAAAGAATCTGCGGTTCGTCATGTTGCACAACCTCGAACACTCCCTGGGTCTGCATTCTTACGAGCTTGGCATGAATCATTTGGGAGACATGGTTAGTGGATGTATGGATTTATCCCCAGTGACAACGACTGTGTTGCCATGTTAAGATCAACTCGTCGGGAATTTTAGGACACCACCTTGAGCTCATCGGACGAAAGACTAGACAGAAATATAACTCATAAATAAATAGGAATAGATTGCTTATTTATGAGCTACATTTCTGCCTAGTGCTTCCTCTGGAGAGCTCACTCTAGTGTAATAACAGCCCTAAAATGAGAGCTATCGTGGTTTGTGATTTGAGTGTTGGACTATGACTCTGGAGGACAGAGTTCAAATCCCTGCTTGGGCATAGCAACCATCCAATAATTTACTATCTAAAGCAGCATTTCTCAACCTGGGGGTGAGTTGTAGGTGAACTACAACTCCCAAACTCAAGGTCACTGCCCACCAAACCCTTCCAGTATTTTCTGTTGGTCATGGGAGTTCTGTGTGCCAAGTTTCTTTCAATTCCATCGCTGGTGAAGTTCAGAATGCTCTTTGATTGTAGGTGAACTATAAATCCCAGCAACTACAACTCTCAAATGTCAAAGTCTATTTTCCCCAAATCACACATTTGGGTATATTCATATTCAGTATTTTTGTTTGAGTCCAAGTTTGGTCCAGATTCATTATTTTCTGTTGGTGTTTGAGTCCATTCCATCGCTGGAGGAGTTCAGAATGCTCTTTGATTGTAGGTGAACTGCAACTCCCCCAAACTCAAGGTCAGTGCCCACCAAACCCAGTATTTTCTGTTGGTCATGGGAGTTCTGTGTGCCAAGTTTGGCCCAATTCCATCACTGGTAGAGTTCAGACTGCTCTTTGATTGTAGGTGAACTTTCCCAAATGTCAATTTGTCTTCCCCAAACTCCACTTTGATTGAGCATATCATGCCAAGTTTGGTCCAGATCAGTCATTGTTTGAGTCCACAGCTCTCTCAATTACCTCGTTGGTGGAGTTCAGAATGCTCTTTGATTGTAGGTGAACTATAAATCCCAGCAACTACAACTCCCAAATGTCAAGGTTTGTCTTCCCCAAACTCCACTAGTGTTCGCATATGAGCATATCATGCCAAGTTTGGTCCAGATCAGTCATTGTTTGAGTCCACAGCTCTCTCAATTACCTCGTTGGTGGAGTTCAGAATGCTCTTTGATTGTAGGTGAACTATATCTCTCGCTATATGTAAGTGGCACATATTCATATACCAACCATTTTTTGCTTTCTTCACTTAGACCAGCGAGGAGGTGACTGCTTTGATGACGGGGCTGAAAGTCCCTGTCTCCCAGAGCAGGAATTCTACCTTGTACTGGGCAGGGCAAGGCGCCAGTGCCCCAGATACTGTGGACTGGAGGGAGAAAGGATGCGTCACAGACGTAAAGAACCAGGTGGGTGTGGACCTTGGAATACTATAACTCCCAGAACTGCATAGTATGGAGCTATGGTATTTAAAGTGGGGTCCAAGAGTGTTCATTCCATTGCGTAGATGCATCAAGAGAAGGGTATGGACCTGGGGAAACTATAACTCCCAGGAGGACTCTGGTGCATGGAGTCATGGCATTTAAAGTGGGGTGCAAGGGTGTTCCTCTCATGGTGACATCTTCTGCAACTGTCCCCATCTGTTTTTCAGGGCTCTTGTGGGTCTTGTTGGGCCTTCAGCACCGTGGGGGCCTTGGAGTGCCAGCTGAAGCTCAGAACAGGGAACCTGGTCTCCCTCAGCCCGCAGAACTTGATGGACTGCTCCTCTGCGTATGGGAACCATGGGTGTAACCGTGGCTACATGTCCGCTGCTTTCCAATATATCATCGACAATAACGGGATTGATTCAGAAGTTTCCTATCCATACACGGGTCAGGTTTGTACCCTTTAAGAACATTAGAACGACACATTCCCATGATTCCCTATCTGCTGTTGCTACTTCTGATTCCCCTTGAAGCGCTGCACTTTCCGAGCCAGTTTTTTTAAAGGAAATTTTTAGGAAATCCAGATTGACTGCCAGAAATTTTCACACCCCTATTGATTAGCACTCTTTGGCAGAGGCAGTGACTTTTGTGTCCCGTTCGGGAAAGCACACAATATTCCATATCGATCGAAACTTGCATTGTGTCTTGGAGATCTTTGCATAGTTCTTACACCATGCCTAATGTGTGTGTGTGTTAGAATCATAGGTGTATCTTATGTATTGTTGTTTATGTTTCTGAAATTAGGGTGCATCTTACAATCAATGGTGTCTTAAAGTGTCTTACTATTTTCGGCTTTGATCTGTTGTTTGATAGACACCCATGAAATCATTCAGTTTCCCCTGGATTCCCTTCACAACTTTCCCACTTAATCTCTCTGAATGATGTAATCTATTTTCAGCTCTGATTTGTAAACAAGGACTTTTGTTGATCTCCGTAACTACAGGTGGGTTTTTATGGGAACCCTCCTTATCACTCAGCTCTTCACTCGATTCCTTATCTGCTGTTGCTACTTCTGACTCCCCGGACACCCTTGAGGCCCTGCACTTTCTGAACCAATTTTCTCACAGAGAGAACCACATCATTTCCCAGACTTGAATTTCCCAGACTTGAGAGGCCACAAGGAAGCTCACATTCTTCTCTAAATCATCAGTTAAACCATCAGCCTCTGGTGGCTGATCTACAACAGGTGCACTCCATTAACTCAACAGGGGCATCTTGTCCTTCCCAGTTCCTTCCTCTGAAATCGAGCTTTTGGGCACTTAGTAGTTCATATCCAAGTCCTAAACCTGCTTAGTATTCAATATCAACCAGGATCTGGTGCCTTGGAGGTGTTTTGGCTGCTCACAACTGAGGCACAAGAAGGGTTTCACCTTCTTCCGGTTTCTTTCAGAGCGGAACGTGCCGCTACAACCTGCAGGGAAGGGCTGCGACTTGTTCTAGGTATGTAAAACTTCCATCTGGAAACGAAGCTGCCCTGAAGGACGCTGTGGCCAACGTCGGCCCTGTATCAGTCGCTATAGATGTAAACCAACGTTCCTTCTTCTTTTTTAGGAAAGGTGAGTTCAAAAATGGCATTTCCCCCCCAAAATTTACGCCTGCTGTGCTGCTCACCTCAGCAAATATGAATAATTGCTGACTGTTGTTCTACGCTGTAGAATGAATGCAGTCTGACATCACTTTAATTGCCATGGCTCAATGCTATGGGGTCCTAGGATGTGTAGTTTGGAGAGGCACCATCTCTCCTGGGCAGAGAAGGGTGAAGACCTTGTAAAACTACAACTCCCACGCTTATTTCTAGCCATGGCAGTTCAAGTGAGGTCACTGCATTAGATGCAGCCAGTGCGTGGGGCGACTATAAGAAGAGGCTTGGCCCGGGGCCACACTGCTGCAATGGGACAAGGCCGCACCAGGGGACCCTGCTACAAGGAAGAAAGGCCCGTGGGGTTTTGCAGGCTTGGGCCTTGATTGAACCCGGGCTCCAGGCTCCACAGAAACCCGCCCATGTCTCTGCACCTGAACACGAAGGCGGTGGCCAGGGCACAGAGGATGCTCCCGAACAACAATGGCTTGCTGCTTCTTTGCCATGGCCGAGGAAGGCAAATAAAACTCACTCCGCCCTTTCTGGCCCTTGGAGGCTTCCGTAGCCGCCCCTCCCAGAGAGGGAAGGGGTGGATTGCTATGTTGCCCTTACAGAGGCCTTTCCGCCCATTGCTGAACGTCACTTCCACCTGCGACAGACGAAGCGCTTGGCCCCCTATCTGTCCCGGAACGACCTAGCCACGGCAATCCAAGCCACGGTCATCTCAAGACTTGACTACTGTAACGCCCTTTACATTGGCCTACCCTTGACTGCAATCCGGAAACTTAAGCTAGTGCAAAATGCTGCAACCAGGCTGCTTGCGGGGGAGCCCACGACCTGCCATATAACTCCGACTCTGCACGACCTGCACTGGCTGCCAATCGAATACCGGATCACTTTCAAGGTGTTAGTTCTTACTTTCAAGGCCTTATATGGTCTGGGGCCAGTGTATCTACAGGATCCCCTGATTCCATATAACCCCCCGAGATCACTACGCTCAGAAGACTTGAATCTTCTTACCATCCCCAGTGTAAAATCCTTCCATTTGACATCTACCAGGCGAAGAGCCTTTTCTATCATCGCCCCAACTTTGTGGAAAGCTCTGCCACCAGAAACACGGGCTCTGCGAAATTTGAACTGCTTTCGCAGAGCGTGTAAGACACACTTATTTAGACAAGCGTTTGAAGGTGTGTGATCTTCACCTGTGTTTTTATATTGTTCTATCGTGTTTTACTGTTTTATTGTTTGCCATTTACTCATGTTTCTGCATATTATGTTGTAAACCGCCCCCGAGCCTCTAGGAGTGGCGGTGTACAAACCCAATAAAGAAATAAAAATAAAGAAATAAATAAATCCATTTTGTACATCTAGGTGTATATGATGATCCAAGCTGCTCTTCTACACATACAAATCACGCAGTCCTTGTTGTTGGGTATGGAACAGAAGACGGCATCGATTATTGGCTTGTGAAGAACAGGTACGAACACCTTTCCGACACTACTGTCCAGTTTGGTAGGGACAATTCAAGCTGAACCATTTCATCAGCTATTTTCAGAGTATCTCATTTGTATATTTCTTCCTCCCATTTTCTCCTTGTTAACATCATCCCACTATAACGGCTGAACATTAAGGAGAGAGCGTAACTAAATAAATGGCATGCAAAAGACGTAGGATTGTGTTAGCTTCCAGCGACTTGGAAAGTAGCAAAAAGTCACTTGTGGTGAAAGCTAAAGGTCATTTTCCAACTTGGTATGCTCTTTATTTCTTGTGGCATTAATTTCATACCCAGCACCATGGTGGTTGCTAAATTGTATTGTCCTGTTAGATATGTGTCACTGATAAGTCAATCTGTGGGGTTAGTACAGTGATACAACAACAACAATAACAACACAGTCCTAGACGCCTGGGAAGTGTTTGACTTGTGATTTTGTGTGACGAAATCCATATCTCATTTGCTGTGACATACTGTGTTTCTGTGTCAGTAAAATAATAGTAATAGTTATAGTACTACCTTACATTATCAATCTGTAAACATTTATACAAGTAATCAGCCATTGCCAGAAACGACAGAGAGTTTTATCTATGCTAACGATGGTGCCACCACCGCTCATGCAGGGAACTTTGAAATGGCTGAACAGAAGCTCTCTGAAGCTTTAGGTGCTCTTACTGCCTATTACAGGGAAAACCAGCTGATTCCTAATCCATCTAAAATGCAGACATGTGCTTTTCACCTTAAGAACAGACAAGCATCCCGAACTCTGGGGATGACCTGGGAAGGAATCCCACTGGAGCATTGCAGCGCACCCAAATACCTAAGAGTCATCCTGGACTCTGACTTACAAGAAGCACTGCGAGAAATAATATCATAGAAAAGCTGGCTCTACAAAATGATGGAAATGGTCCAGATGGAATGGCTGACTCAAGAGTTAAAAAGTACTGATAGGAACCCCATCAAAAAGATTGACTGGACGATCATACAAAACTATTATACGAGGGAGCACAAGATAGATCTAACATTGAATTGGTATCTTTAGGGAAAAGCTCTCGCCAGATTGGTAGATTTAATCAAAGGGTACTTGAACACAAGACATACAAGCGTTAGGGCAAACCAAGGTAGAAGGGTATATAAGTTGTGTTACGCTAAACCAAACATGGTCCGGAAGCCAATAAGATCATTGAACCTCATGCTTGTATATTTTTCTATAGGCACAAATAATCATTCCGAAAAGCAGAAGAAGAAGACTTATAATTCAACCACAAGTTGTAAAACCCAAAAATGGACTGTTTTACCCCCCAATCCCCTACGTAATGTTACGCTTTTCACCAACCTCCCCCCTCTTTTTTCCCTCCCCTCCCCTTCCCTGCACCCCCTGCTATTCTTCCCTTCCCCCATTTCCCCTTTCAACCCCTGTTTTTGTGTTTTTGTGTTATACGTTACTTTTAATGTATGAAACTGCAATAAAGAACATTTATATATATATAAAAAAAAGAACAGACAAGCATCTCGAGCTCTGAGTATGACCTGGGAAGGAATCCCACTGGAGCATTGCAGCACACCCAGATACCTAAGAGTCACACTTACCAGACTTACAAGAAGCACTGCGAGAAATAATATCATAGAAAAGCTGACTGGCACAACCTGGGGAACACAACCAGATACATTCTTCACTGTAGATGCCCCCTTTGCTTTGTTCTCCTACCTAATGCCTCATTGTTTTTGCTCTTTCAACAGCTGGGGCGTCTCTTTCGGCGACCAGGGCTATATTAAGATTGCAAGGAACCGCGACAATCGCTGCGGCATCGCAAGTGACTGCACCTATCCGCAGATGAAGAGTGGAAATCTAGTTGGAAATGGCCTATTAGACCCCTAATCTTGGGCTTTTTCAACACGGAGGAATGATTGGTCTCCAAGGACATCTACCACCGGGTAGATCTAAGAAAAAACAACCCAGATGATGTTTTATCTTGGTTTAGCGCGGTCTTTCCTCACCATCCCACGAGAGCCACGCGGCTTAGACCACTAATAATGTAATGTCTGTACTTCGAGGCTTTGAACAAATCCGGTTTTATGCACCATCTCTGTCACCAGCTCCGAGTTCCTTGGAAATTAAAGGGTTCAATTGGTGTAAACCTTAATAATTTCCAGTTGTGTTGGTTTCGGAATTGTGGAATAATTACATATTAAACCTATCCCCAAATATAGGAGTCTGTCTCTTTCGTTATTTTTGTAACCTATACTTTTTTGAGCTAATATTATTATCTATCTATTCACATATTAAAAGTGAACATTGTGTACGTGTATATGTGGCGGAGGTGTCCACTTACACAGACAGCCTCCTGCCTCCACAAAGAGCTACAAGTGCTGAAGAGAATGGACATCCCAGGGTTCCTTTCTCTCTCCCCATTGGTGTGGAATTTACATGACCCCGCCCACTGCCCTTCCCTTAACCCTTTCCTACCCTTTCCTATGGCACACAGCGAACAGGAATTGATCAGGAACCGAACAAGAGGTTTGGGGGGAAATTAACCTTGATTGGACATCCCAGGGTTCCTTTCTCTCTCTCCATTGGTGTGGAATTTACATGGCCCCACCCACTGCTTTTCCCTTAACCCTTTCCTACCTTTTCCTATGGCATACAGCAAACAGGAACGTTTGGCTTTTGGAGTCTGTGGATTGGTATAAAGACTGCTTTTCCATCACCTTTTCCTATGGCTTCTGAGGTTAAAGGTGTTTAAAGAGTTTTAGAGTTGCTTGTAGGTCTTCTGAATGTACACAGACTACGTTATCAGCATATTTCAGTCTGCTGAGGTTAAAGAGCTTGCCACCGTAAGCTTCTGCAAAAATGTTTAGTGGCTTGTAAGCCTCTGAATGAACACAGGCTATGTTATCATCAGCATATTGGAGTTATAACAGACATTGTTGTGATCTTGGTTTTGGCCTTCAGTCTGCTGAGGTTAAAGAGCTTGCCATCATATGCTTCTGCAAAGGTGATTAGAGTGGCTTGCAGATCTTCTGTATGTGCACATACTATGTTGTCATCAGCATATTGGAGTTCTATACAGACGTTGTTGTGACCTTGGTTTTGGCTTTCGGTCTGCTGAGGTGAAAGAGCTTGCCATCGTATGCTTCTGCAAAAGTGTTTAGAGTGGCTTGTAGGTATTCTGAATGCACACAGACTACGTTATCATCAGCATATTGGAGTTCTATAACAGATGTTGTTGTGACCTTGGTTTGGGTTTTCAGTCTGCTGAGGTAAATGGCTTTCCATCTGTCAATATTTAATGAGAGGCCAAGCTTCTCTTATGCTTCTGCAAAGGTGTTTAGATTGGCTTGTATGTCTTCTTCTGAATGTGCACAGACTGCGTTGTCATCAGCATATTGGGGTTCTGTAACCGATGTTGTTGTCACCTTGGTTTGGGCTTTCAGCTGAAGTTCAAGAGCTTGCCATCGTATGCTTCTGCAAAGGTGTTTAGAGTGGCTTGTAGGTATTCTTCTGAATGCACACAGATAAGGTTGTGATCAGGATATTGGACTTCTTTAACAGACGTTGTTGTGACCTTGATTTTGGCTTTCGGTCTGCTGAGGTTAAATAGCTTGTCATCGTATGCTTCTGCAAAGGTGTTTAGAGGGGCTTGTAGTTCTTCTGAATGTGCACAGATGACGTTATCAACAGCATATTGGAGTTCTATAACAGATGTTGTTGTGATCTTGGTTTGGCTTTTCAATCTGCTGAGGTAAATGGATTGCCATCTGTCAATGTTTAATGAGAGACCGGGCTTCTCGTATGCTTCTGCAAAGGTGTTTAGATTGGCTTGTAGGCCTTCTGAATGTGCACAGACTATGTTATCATCAGCATATTGGAGTTCTATAAAGGATGTTGTTGTGACCTTGGTTTTGGCTTTTCAGTCTGCTGAGGTAAATGGCTTGCCATCTGTCAATGTTTAATGAGAAGCCGAGCTTCTCGTATGCTTCTGCAAAGGTGTTTAGATTGGCTTATAGGTCTTCTAAATGTGCACAGACTCCGTTATCATCAGCATATTGGAGTTCTATAACAGACGTTGTTGTGACCTTGGTATTGGCTTTCGGTCTGCTGAGGTGAAAGAGCTTGCCATCGTATGCTTCTGCAAAGGTGTTTAGAGTGGCTTGCAGGTCTTCTGAATGTGCACAGATTACGTTATCATCAGCATATTGGAGTTCTATAACAGACGTTGTTGTGACCTTGGTTTTGGCTTTCAGTCTGCTGAGGTGAAAGAGCTTGCCATCGTATGCTTCTGCAAAGGTGTTTACAGTGGCTTGCAGGTCTTCTGAATATGCACAGATTACGTTATCATCAGCATATTGGAGTTCTATAACAGACGTTGTTGTGATCTTTGTTTGGCTTTTCAGTCTGCTGAGGTAAATGGCTTGCCATCTGTCAATGTTTAATGAGAGGCCGAGCTTCTCGTATGCTTCTGCAAAGGTGTTTAGATTGGCTTATAGGTCTTCTTCTAAATGTGCACAGACTCTGTTATCATCAGCATATTGGAGTTCTATAACAGACGTTGTTGTGACCTTGGTTTTGGCTTTCGGTCTGCTGAGGTTAAAGAGCTTGCCATCGTATGCTTCTGCAAAGGTGTTTAGAGTGGCTTGTAGTTCTTCTTCTGAATGTGCACAGACTACGTTATCATCAGCATATTGGAGTTCTATAACAGACGTTGTTGTGATCTTTGTTTGGCTTTTCAGTCTACTGAGGTAAATGGCTTGCCATCTGTCAATGTTTAATGAGAGGCCGAGCTTCTTGTATGCTTCTGCAAAGGTATTTAGACTGGCTTGGTCTTCTTCTGAATGTGCACAGACTACGTTATCATCAGCATATTGGAGTTCTATAACAGATGTTGTTGTGACCTTGGTTTTGGCTTTCGGTCTGCTGAGGTGAAAGAGCTTCTGCAAAGGTGTTTAAAGTGGCTTGCAGGTCTTCTGAATGTGCACAGACTACGTTATCATCAGCATATTGGAGTTCTATAACAGACGTTGTTGTGATCTTTGTTTGGCTTTTCAGTCTGCTGAGGTAAATGGCTTGCCATCTGTCAATGTTTAATGAGAAGCCGAGCTTCTCGTATGCTTTTGCAAAGGTGTTTAGATTGGCTTGGTCTTCTTCTGAATGTGCACAGACTATGTTATCGTCTGCATATTGGAGTTCTATAACTTTGGAGCCCTCTCATTCCATTTTCAATAGAAATGCTATAGTTTGTAACAACAACAACAACAACAACAACAACAACAACAAGACGCAATCCTGCTCTTCCTCTCATTCCATTTTCAAAAGAAACGTGTACATTTCCCCAATATCGTCGGTTTCGAATTCACTTTGGTTTCCTTCAGATTCGAATGTTGTCGTCCATTTTGTATTATCCGTCCACGAAGTTGTTTCCAGTTTGGAATAACAACAAAATAGTGTTGTCCTCCATTTTGTAGCCGTCACGAAGTTGTTTCCAGTTAGGTTTCCAGTTTGGAATAACAACAAAATAATAAATAATGATAATAATAATAAAGTCTAAGAGGAAGGAAAAAAGCAACGATTGGCACAAAGCGGCCATTTTAAACAGGAAGGAAAAAAAGGCGGGAAAGACGAAAGCCTCCTTCTGAGATGATTCGAAGAGAGACAGTGAAGCACTTTGGCCTTTCAGAAAAATAGAAAGGCAATAAAAACCTTTCCTTGGCTAAACACGCCTTTTAATTAACCCTGTGCTTAACGAGATTTTAATCCTTGTCCTTCCTTATAGTTCTTTTTAATTATTTTCTTTGAAAATAGTCAGGTTTTTGGCCTCATTTGGATCCCCTCAGCAGGGCCTGTTCTCTCCCGTCGGCCATCTTTGGGCCTCTTCCCTTCAGTCGCTTCTCTGGGTTTTGTGGCACTTTTGTCCTCATTCGAAGCTTGTTTCTCTCCATTGTAGGCCAAATTAGGATGATATACTTCCTTTTTTACATAATTACATATTTTTACATAATTAGTGGGTTTCTAAAAATAATAATTTGGCTCAAAATGGTCAAAAATACAACGGCTTCCAGAGTTTGCCTCAGAACTCGGCCTGTTCTCTCCCGTCGGCCATCTTTAGGCCTCTTCCCTTCAGTCGCTTCTCTGGGTTTTGTGGCATTTTTGTCCTCATTCGAAGCTTGTTTCTCTCCATTGTAGGCCAAATTAGGATGATATGCTTCCTTTTTTACATAATTACATGGTTTTACATAATTAGTGGGTTTCTAAAAATAATAATTTGGCTTAAAAATTGTCAAAAGTACAATGGCTTCCAGAGTTGGTCTTCCTCAGAACTCGCCTTCGTTTTGCGCTAATTCACCAAGGAATTAAGCAAAATGGGGGTTAGTGACAAGCCTGGGTCAAACTTGGGCCTTCCCTCCAGGTGTTTTGGACTCCAACTCCCACAATTCCTAACAGCCTACCGGCTGTTAGGAATTGTGGGAGTTGGAGTCCAAAACACCTGGAGGGTAGGCCCAAGTTGGGCCCAGGCCTGTCTCTACCTCCCATTTTGTTTAATTCCTTGGTGAATTAGGCAAAATTAAAGCCTTATTATAGTATTTTAAAGCTGTGAAAGGTACTAAACTATGTGAGAAAATCCTTACACCCTTTCCACACAGCTGAATAATATCTCACAAATAGTATCTGCTTTCAAACTGGGATATAAGGCAGTGTGGACGCCCGATAACCCAGTTCAAAGCGGATATTATATTGTGGGTTATTCCACTTTGATATTCTGTGTGAAAAGGCCCCGGGATCCCTTGCATTCAGCATTGTCTTGATGACAAAATATGCGACAAGGCTTTATTTTCATTGTGTTTCTGAACATTAAGTACACTAAAAGCCATAAATATGTCAAAATGTATATATATTCTATCAACATAATATATTATTGTATTATATATAATATATAATAGTAATATAATTGAATATTATTTGTTTTTTTCCTATTCCAGGCCTGTTGGAAACATTTGCTGGATCCAGTTGCTTTTACGAGGTATTATTATTTTTATATATATATATATATATATATATATATATATATATACACACACACACACACACACGCACAATATTATTATATAATACATATTATACAATACTAATATTATTATATTAATATAATATATATTACTATTACTATTATATAATATATATTATATTATACAATAATAAGATTATATTAATATATTGTTATTATTATATATTACATATATTATACAATATTATTATATAATATTATATATTATGCAATACTAATATTATATTAATACAATATATATTACTATTATATTATATAATATATATTAATATATTGTTATTATTATATATTACATATATTATACAATATTATTATATAATATTATATATTATGCAATACTAATATTATTATATTAATACAATATTACTATTACTATTATATTATATAATATATATTATATTATACAATAATAAGATTATATTAATATATTGCTATTATTATATATTACATATATTATACAATATTGTTATATAATATTATATATTATACAATACTAATATTATTATATTAATATAATATATATTACTATTACTATTATATATTATATTATACAATAATAAGATTATATTAATATAATATATATTCTAGTTTACTAGCCGTTCCCCGCCAAACATTTGGTTTTTTTCCCTATTACAGGCCTGTTGGAAACATATCCTTCACATTTGCTGGATCCAGTTGCTTTTATGAGGTATTATTATTATATATTATATGTATTATATATATTATGCAATATTATTATATATTATATATTATACAATAATAATATTATTATATTAATATAATATATATTACTATGACTATTATAGAATATATATGCTATTTTATACAGTAATAAGATTATATTAATATAATATATATTCTATTTTTACTATTATATAATATATACTAGCCGTTCCCCGCCACACGTTGCTGCAGCCCAGTTTGTGTATATGTATTTTGTGTTGTATATGTGTGAGTGTGTATTTGTGTATGTGTTGTTTGTTTTTTGGCTTTTTAAGTCATTTCTGCTGTGTTTTTTTCAGTGTTTTTATGAGTGATGGTCACTTGTTGGCCTGTTAGGCTTAATGTGTCCAAATTTGGTGTCAATTCGCTCAGTGGTTTTTGAGTTATGCAAATCCTACAAACAAACATTTTTATTATATAGATTGTATATTATACAAGAATAAGATTATGTTAATATATATTCTATTCCATATTAATATACAATATAGATTATATCCTTTTACTATTATATTATATTATATAATAATTATATTAATATGTATTCTGCTCTATTATTATTGTATAATAGTATATATTATACAATAATAATATTATAATATTAATATAATATATACTATATCCCTTTACTATTATATAATATATAATATATATTATACAATAATAATATATTATGTTGATACAATATACTGTATATTCTATTCTATTATTATTCTATAATATTATATATCATACAATAATATAATATATACTCTGTTCTATTACTATTATATTATATATTATACAATATTATTATTATTATATTAATATAATATATATTCTATTCTTTTATATTATACAATAATATATTATATATTTTACATAATCATATTATTATATAATATTCTGTATTATAAAATTATATTATTATATTAATATAATATATATTCTATTATTTCTGCCAACCTAGCAGTTCGAAAACATGCAAATGTGAGTAGATCAATAGGTATCGCTCTGGCGGGAAGGAAACGGCGTTCCTTGCAGTCATGCCGGCCACATGACCTTAGAGGTGTGTACGGACAACGCCGGCTCTTTGGCTTAGAAATGGAGCTGAGCACCAACCCCCAGAGTCGGACACTACTGGACTTAATGTCAGGGGAAAACCTTTACCTTTATCCTATATTCTATTATATATGAATTAATATTTGTATTTCATTTGCAGCTAACCGATAGGGCCGGTAATAATCGGAAAGAATGGCGACGGCTCAGAAACAAAGGACTTCTATGGTAGGGTTCAATTAATTTTATTTGAAAATGTTAAATATGCAAAGCGAATCTGCAAAACCCAGGTTCACTGGATTGTAAGAGCAACGCTCTCTTTGTCACATTTCAGAGCGCGGCCATATTTCCCACTAAAATAACCACCGAGCAGCAGTCGCTGGTATTAGTGAAAAGGTTACTGGCCATCGCCGTCTCCTGCATAACTTACCTGAGAGGCATCTTTCCAGAATGCGCCTATGGGACGAGATATCTGGATGGTAAGGGAATTTCCCATCTGGATAAAGGGTCCTTTATTATTATAATAATATTATAATGTAATACAATAATACGATATTATAATTATATATATTATATTTCATGTAATATTACTAATAATATTACAATATAATGGTATAGTACAATATAGTAATATATAATACTGATATTATACTGTGCTAATAATGTAATATAATATTTTTTATGTATGTATATATCTTGTAAGCCGCTCTGAGTCCCCTTTGGGATTAGAAGGGCGGCATATAAATGTTGTAAATAAATGAATAAATATGGATTTAGATGCAAATACATACAGCCATAGAGTTGGAAAGGACCCCAAAGGCCATGCAGTCCAACCCCCTTTTGACATGCAAGAACAGCACGGTCAAAGCACCCCCGACAGAAAGCCTTCCAGCCTCTGCTTAAAAGCTTCTAAAGAAGGAGTCTCTACTAGACACTGAGGCAGCGAGTTACACTGTTGAACAGCTCTTACCATCAGGGAAACACAAATATTCCAAAATTTGTGACAATCCAAAACACTTTTGTTCCTCACATCATCCTTAAAACCCACCTATTTAGATACATCCTACCTTTGTTCGCGCCCATAAGATTTTAAACTTTTTGTGTGATTGCATATATGTGAGTTATATTGATTGCATTGTCTTATTATTTGCTGCTGTGTTGTTTTACTGATGTTTTATTGGTCTTGGCCTCATGTAAGCCACCCGAGTCCCCTTGGGGAGATGGTGGCAGGGTATAAATAAAGTATAATAATAATAATTATTATTATTATTCCCAAGCATTTTGGCTCATGGGTGCTCAATGAATATTAGTGCCGTCATTAGGCAGAGTGAGGCAGGCCCCAGAGAGAGAGGATTTTAGGTGTCTTGAAAGCATAGCCAGCTGTTAAATATTTCATTTATTATTGACGTTGACGTTATGCTTTCTTTTCAACATCTTTTTTTATTGTCTTTTTAAAGACTTCTGTGTGAAAATACTAAGGGAAGACAAAAACTGCCCTAGCTCCAGCCAGCTGGTGAAATGGTACGTAACCTGAAATTTCCAGAGCCTTTTTTGGGTTGTGGGACTCTTGAAGAATATAGATCTTCAACATGAAAAGAGTGAAGGGGTTGTCCAAATCACACGTTGACATTGTTTATGAGCCATCTTGCCTCCTGCGCTGTGTTTATAATATAATATAATATAATATAATATAATATATAATATTATATTATATATTGTACATAAATATAATACTGATAATATTATAATGTAATACAATATAAGAATAATATGATATTATAATATATATTTTATATTACATGTAATATTACTAATAATATTACAGTATAATGTTATACTACAATGCAATATATAATATTAATATTGTGCTATGGCAATAATATAATATATTGTATTTACATTTTACTTGTAAGCTGATCTGAGTCCCCTTTCGGGGTGAGAAGGGCAGCATATATATGTTGTAAATAAATAAAATAAATAATATAATATAATGTATTGTATATACATATAATACTGATAATACTATAATGTAATACAATATAATAATAATATGATATTATAATTTTATATTACATTTAATATTAATAATAATAATACAGTATAATGTTATAGTACAATACAATACAATATATAATATTAATATTGTGCTATTGCCATAATATAATATATTGTATTTGCATTTTACTTGTAAGCGGGTCTGAGTCCCCTTCAGGGTGAGAAGGGCGGCATATAAATGTCGTAAATAAATAAAATAAATAATATAATATAATGTATTGTATATACATATAATACTGATAATATTATAATGTAATGCAATATAATACTACTACTAATACTATGATATAATTATATATTTTATATTACATGTAATATTACTAATAATATTACAGTATAATGTTATAGTACAAGGTAATATATAATATTAATATTGTGATATGGCAATAATATAATATATTGTATTTACCTTTTACTTGTAAGCCGCTCTGAGTCCCCTTCGGGGTGAGATGGGCGGCATATAAAGGTCATAAATAAATAAATAAATAAATTTTACATGGTGCTTTATTAAGAATGGGTGGTCGCCCCAAGGCAATGAAGCTATAATCCCAGGTTAGCAACAGAGGAAAGGAAGATAAATTAGGAGACAGGGAATGAAATGGGATTTTTTTACGACAACAGAGGTTCTAATTTATGGTCATTCAGAACTTTTAGACGTTTAGATGTTGGTGAAGTTGTTTGGGTTTGAAAGTTAAAGTCCAAAACAACTGGACAAAAGTTTGAGAACAATTGTGGCCCCATCTACACTGCCATATAATCCAGTTTCTGAAGCCAGATTATCTGCTTTGAACTGTTTTATATGATAGTGTATAGTCATATAATGTAGTTCGAAGCAGATAATCTGGGATCAAATACTGGATTATATGGCAGTGTAGATCTAGTCTGGAAACTGTGGCACAGCTGGCTGGGTGTCAGCTACATTAAAGATCACTACTGACCGAATGGTCATGAGTTTGAAGCCAGCCTGGGTCGGAGTGAGCTTCCGGCCAATTGTGTAGCTTGTTGTCGACCTTTGCAACTCGAAAGACAGTTGCATCTGTCAAGTAGGAAATTTAGGTATCACCTATGTGTGGGGAGGCTAGCTTAACAAAGTTACGAGGCCATTAAAAAAAGCATGCGGGGAATGCGGAAAGTACTTCATCAGTGTTGCAGATGGACGGTGAAGCGACAGCTCCCCTGGTGGCCAGAAGTTGGAATGTTAAATAGTCTCTGACTATCTGTCTATATGTGTTTTGTATCTATGGCATTGAATGTTTGCCATGAATGTGTAAATTGTAATCCACCCTGAGTCCCCTGTGGGGCGAGAAGGGCATAATATAAATACTGTAAACAAACAAACAAATAAATAGTCTGGCCCTCCTCGTGGTGCAGCAAGTTAAACTGCTGAACATGCAGACCAAAAGATCGGTGGTTCGAATCCGGGGAGTGGCATGAGCTCCCGCTGTAACCCCAACTTCTGCCAATCTAGTGGTTCAAAACATGCAAATATGAGTAGATAAATAGGTACTGCTTCTGCGGGAAGGTAACAGCGTTCCATGCAGGCATGGTGGCCACATGACCTTAGAGGTGTCTATGGACAATGCCGGCTCTTTGGTTTAGAAATGGAGATGAGCACCACCGCCCAGTCAGACATGACTGGACGTAATGTCAGGGGAAGCCTTTACCTTTACTTAGATCTCGCCTATATTACAGTAGGAATATATTGAGACAGATTTGAGACTGTGGTTGTATCGATGCTGCCATATAATCAAGTCTCAGAATCCAGATTATCAGGTATAGGGGTCTGCCCTGGATTTAGAAACTGGATTGTGTGGCAGTGTAGACCCATAGCGCACCGACAGAAAGCCTGGCGCGGCTGCTGGAGACTGTGTCGGAGTGGGCATTGAGGTTTCCCAGGCTTATTGTCCTGGGGGACTTCAATGTCCACGCCGACGTAGCCTCTGCTCCATCTGCAGCCACGGACCTAATCTCGACCATGGCGACATTAGGCCTCTCCCTCTGTAGCTCGGGACCCACACATTCGGCCGGGCACACCCTCGACTTGGTTTTCAGCGCGGGGGTTCAAGTGGACCTAGCCTCCGTAATAGAGGTTCCATGGTCGGACCACTGTGCTCTAAGGATCCGGGTTGAGCAACCGCCCCCCCCATGCAAGGGCGCGCGAACGGATTTGGGTTAGCTCGAAGAGACTTATGGAACCCGAAAGGTTCCTGAATGCTCTGAGGGATCTGGAGTCTATCAGCGTCTCAGTCGATGAGCAGGTTCACTCCTGGAACACCTCTCTTGCTAGAGCTCTCGACGAGATTGCCCCCAGGCGTCCTCTCCGACCCCGCAAACATCGATCTCCTTGGTACACAGCAGATCTTAGGTCGATGAAGCGGGAGAGAAGACGACTAGAGCGCGTGTGGAGGAAACTCCGCGACGGAGCCTCAGTATCAGCTTATAAGCTATTCAAAGATGCTTATGAGCGTGCTGTCAAGGCGGCCAAAAATGTGTACTTCTCCGCCTCGATAGCGTCTGCTAGCTCACGCCCGGCCCAATTGTTCAAGGTAATTCGGTCTTTGACGACGGTCCCTACTGTCCCAAAAAATAGTGATCAGGCCCTCACTGCCGGTGCTTTCCAGAGCTTCTTCACAGACAAGATACTAAGCCTCCGCCGGGACCTTCCAGCCACGGTTGACACAGTAAGAGAACTTGAGACCCCGTGGCCCTCCGCCGGCCCACCCTCGACCGGTTTCGGCCACTGGATGCAGATGCTGTTGATAAGATAGTGGCTGCAACTCGGCCTACCACCTGCTCCCTCGACCCGTGCCCCTCCTGGCTTGTTAGATCGTGCCTGGAGGGTTACGTGGCCTCTGTTGAACATCGTAAACAGCTCCCTTGAGCAAGGAGTCTTTCCAGAGTGCTTAAAGAGGCGGTGGTAGCTCCATTACTGAAGAAACCGTCACTAGACCGGCGGTTCCTCCAACTACCGACCAGTGTCGAACCTTTCGTACCTGGGGAAGGTAGTTGAGAGGGCAGTAACGGAGCAGTTGCAGTCCTTCTTAGATGATGCAACATGGCTAGACCCCTTCCAGTCCGGCTTCCGTTCGGGGCACGGGACGGAGACGGTTCTGGTCTCCATCACAGACCAACTCCGCTGCCAGCTCGACCAAGGCGGGTCTGCGCTGCTCGTGTTATTGGACCTCACGGCAGCGTTTGACACGGTCGACCACAATCTATTGATCTACCGCCTGGCCGTGGCTGGAGTGAGGGGACAGCCCTTAAATGGCTGACCTCCTTCCTCCACCAGCGGTCTCAGCGTGTGAGGAGGGGCGAGGTGGTCTCCGAGGGCTCCCCACTACTCTGTGGGGTCCCCCAGGGGCCATTCTCTCCCCTCTGTTATTTAACATCTACATGCAGCCGCTTGCACAGCTGGTGCGGAGTTATGGGCTGGAGTGTCACCAGTACGCTGACGACACCCAGCTCATTCTGAGGATGGAGGGCAGGCCGGGTTCTGTCCCCGATAATTTCCAACACTGCCTCGAAGCCGTTACTGGATGGCTGCGAGCCAGTAGGTTGAGGGTGAAGACGGAGATCTTGTGGCTGGGTCGCCCGGGTGATGTTAATGTCCAGCTTCCGAGCCTGGACGGTGCGGTGTTATGCCCATCGCCTTCCGTAAAGAGCCTGGGGGTCCATTTGGACTCCCAGCTGACCATGGAGGCCCAGGTCTCTGCGGTCAGCAAGATCGCTTTTTCATCTGCGACAGGCAAGGAGGCTGGCCCCCTATCTCTCCCGGAACGATCTGGCCACGGTGATCCAAGCCACAGTCATCTCAAGGCTGGATTACTGCAACGCGCTCTACGTTGGCCTTCCTCTGTCGGTGACCCGGAAGCTCAGGCTAGTGCAGAACACTGCCGCCCGGCTCCTGTCTGGCACGCCAGCTGGCGCCCACATAACACCTGTTTTGCAGGATCTGCACTGGCTGCCAATTGAGCACCGGATCACCTTCAAAGTGTTGGTACTCACCTTTAAGGCCTTACACGGCCTGGGGCCAGCGTATTTGAGGGACCGTCTCACCCCATATTGCCCTCCGAGATCACTTCGGTCTGAGGACTCCAATCTCCTGGAGATACCTTCTGCTATGCTCGCTAGGCTGACTGCTCCCGCCGGAGCGTTCTCTGTCATAGCACCTACGCTGTGGAACGCCCTCCCGGCCGGAACTCGGGCTATGAAGGACTTGCTCCCGTTTAGACGGGCCTGTAAAACATACCTGTTTAAGCAGGCCTTTGGTGAAAAGTCCTGCCCATGCCCCGCCATCTATTCGTTCTTCTGAGGATGACGTGCTGTTCATTGTTTTAACTATGTTATTAATTACTGTACTGCTGTTGTTTTTAATTGTTTTTAACTGCTTATTGCCTGTATTTTACTGTGCCCTTCGGCTCCTGTAAGCCGCCGCGAGCCTCAGGGAGTCGGCGGCATAGAAGCCCGAATAATTAATTAATTAATTAATTAATTAATTAATTAATTAATAAATAAATATAATCCAGTTCAATTCAATCTGCTTTACAGGAGTCCAAACCATATGAAGCAATAATACTATTTGATTTTTACAGGATGTTGGGGTGCTATGATGCGCTGCAGAAAAAATATGTAAGTTATATATGATTTAAGCTTGAAAGAACATGGAACACTTAGCTTGTTATGGTATTGCTTACGTACATTTAAATGTTTCTAATTGCAATTCTGTCTTTTCCCTGTATTTTAAATAGCTCCGACTAATCATGCTGGCGGTAAGTTACGTGTGTGTGTGTGTGTCTGCTACCGCTCCGAGTCCCCATGGGGAGATGGTGGTGGGGTATAAATAAAGTTAATAATAATAATAATAAACAAAACAAGTGAATACATAATCAAATACAGGAAATGAAATAAAATAATAAAAAGGGGCATTATAACTATTGCATTTTCTGTGTTGTGACTTTGCTTTGAATATTGTGTATTTTTTTAAACTGTAGGTCTACACTGACCAGGAGGACCCACAGGTGAAGTAATGATGCCATGTTTCATTTCCAATGCTTTCCATTTGATCAGAAGGCACATGAAAATTATTTTCGCCGCACATGCTTAAACACACATATAGATAAATGTTAACTACTGTACACCTTTCGGTTTCTAATGTTTTGCATTTGGTCAGAAGATTACAATGATCTTCACTGCACATGCTTAAACACACGTATAGGCACATGTGGCTTGTTTAATCATTGCTGTATGTCGTAGTTTCCCTATTTTACCACTGTTGTTTTTTTCCCTCCACCCTCTTTCTTCCTAACAGAAAGTTGGTGAAGGAGAGCAAGATGAAATAGGCGCACAATGTGTTTCTATTGCTTTGGAAGCAGTCTGTTTTTGAGGGTTGACCCCTGTCAAAGATGAAAGGGCCCCTTGAATGGAAATCGTTAAAATAGCTGTTTGAAGGGAACGGTTTCCTATAATTAGGGTGCTTTTCTGTCACAGCGACATCATGCCAACACCTTCTCTCTTTCTGACAGTCTCAATCTTTCCCCGACACCTGACATCTCCCCGACACCCTTTCCCCAGAATTCCCCGAGTCAAGCGTTGTATTTTCATAGTTGTTGTAATAGAGCATATTCCATTCAAGATCTGATCTCTCTCTTTTTTTTGGCCATTGGCATAAATATCGACTTTGACGGGCAGGAGGAAATGTATGGTCACTGGGAAAACTGCTATAGGTCTCAGTCCCCGAGAATAATTGTGTTCCTTTTTTTTCTATTTTGAAGCAGGAAAAGAGAATTAATTGACTTTTCTATTTTTTATTGTTGATGTTGTTTAGCTAGATTATATAATATAATATAGTATAATGTACAATGTAATATATAATATTAATATTGTGCTTTGGCAATAATATAATATATTGTATTTACCTTTTACTTGTAAGCCGATCTGAATCCCCTTCGGGGTGAGAAGGGCGGCATATAAATGTCGTAAATAAATAAAATAAATAATATAATATAATATAGTCTCTCTCTCAGCATTACTTTGCAAACGAAGAGCCTTAGGAAGGACTCATCCCACGCTTTTTACAAGCACGTTGATGACTAAAAAGACCAATCGGAGATAGACAAGTTCGGTTGCAGAAAGCACAGCAGAAAGTCTCCTTGGGTGATGTTGTTTCCAAGTTGCAGTTCTTTCTGCGTTGTCGTTTCTCTTCGAGACCCGTTCGGCGTGTCTTCTCGAAAGAGGCCGCAGCATTGTGGATAGTGCGTCTCCATGCCTCCCGATGGGAGGCCAGGGTGGACCATTGTTGGTGATCAATCTGGCCGAGCCTGAGATGTTGTTTCAGGGAGTCCTTATATCTCTTTTTGAGGGCGCCTCTCTTGCGCTGACCCGTGGCGAGTTCACCGTAGAGTAGTATTTTTGGGAGGCGGTGGTCCTCCATCCTAGAGACCTTGTGCCCTGCCCAGCGCAGCTGTGTTCTCAATAGCATGGCCTCATTGCTGGTGACCCCTGCTTGCTCAAGGACAGCAACATTCGTCACATAGTCGGTCCAGTGTACATTTAGGGGGAAAAAATCCTTTAAAATCCTAAATAATATAATGTATTGTATATACATATAATATTGATAATATTATAATATAATACAATATACTACTACTAATATATATATATATATATATATATATTACATGTAATAATAATATTACAGTATAGTGTTATAGTACAATGTAATATAATATTAGTGTTGTGCTATGGCAATAATATAATATATTGTATTTACATTTTACTTGTAAGCCGCTCTGAGTCCCCTTTGGGGTGGCATATAAATCTCTTAAATGAATTAATAAATAAATAATTATCTTGTTCTTTGTAAGGTACCAAGAAAAGCTTTGTCAAATACACTATCTTCCCTGAGAATGGTACTCATAAAGCAGTCATCCACTAGGTGTCACTCTCCCTCTATGGCATGTGATTTATTTATTTATTGTATCAGAAGCGAATTGAGAGTACAGTTAAAATATATTTTAAACACAAACAATGTTAAAAACTTGGCATTATGCTCAATTTCCTTTGACCAGATGCTGGCCGCTTAAAACGCCTCTGGTGTCGCTGAGAGAAGAGTCTCCATTGTGCATGTGGTAGAGTTCAGGCTGCATTGTAGTTGGTGGTCTGTGGTTTGGTCTTCTCCACACAGCACAGCTGTGTTCTCAATAGCATGACCTCAATGCTGGTGATCCCTGCTTGCTCAAGGACAGCAACATTCATCACATAGTCGGTCCAGTGTACATTTAGGATTGTGCGAAGACAGCGCTGATGAACGCGTTTGAGGAGTCGTAGGTGTTGGCGATAGGTGACCCATGTTTCAGACCCATAGAGGAGAATAGACAGTACGATAGCTGTGTACACACTGATATTGGTGCTTTGCCTCAGGTGCTTGTTGCTCCAGAATCTTCTGTGAAGCCTTCCAAATGCACTCTATGCCTTTGCTAATCTGTGATCTATCTCTATATCAATCTTGGCTTCTGAAGAGATGATGCTTCCCAGGGAGGTGAACTGCTGAACGGACTTAAGCACAGATGTGCCTATGCTGACGTGGGGATGATGGTGTTCTTCCTGTGGTTCGGGCTGGTAGAGGACTTCCGTTTCCTTCAGGCTGACTTCCAGCCCAATATTATGATCAATATTATACAATATTATTATTAATAATACAATACAATACAATATAATATATATAATAATCGTACTATATTATTAGCATAGCACAATATTAGCAATATATATATAACTATATTGTTGCTGGGGGAGGGGCTCCCAACTGATGAGCCACTTATTAAAACAATTATTAAAATCACAATTTTCAGATGTTTAACCACTGTGCTTTGTGTTTAGACCATTACGGAGTGCTACCAATTTAAGTTCAAATACACCGAGAATGGACCATCCATGGACTTCACAAGGTATCCCTTTATTTCCCTCCCTCTTTCACTCTACAGCTTGGCCAGACATTGCTTTGCTTCTCCTACTTAGGTCAGGAAAACATGTTCTTTGCTTCTAGGAAGTGAATGTTAACACGGCCTGGGATCCGTAAAGAAAATGTGTTTTGTTGCTGCAGAACAAATGCTGGGTTAGTTGGTCTCTGGACACGTTTCCTTGGCAGACTTGATGATGCGAAAGGCTCAGGAAATATCGTCAAACAGCAAATATACAACTTCATTGGCCCCCTGTTTCTCCAGCACAAACATCTCCAGTTAGACTTGCTTTCCAGGTTGTAGTCGACACTGGGAAATGTGTGCATTTGAAGCAACAGAGAGGAATCTCTTGTTTCAACAGAGCAAATGTTGTTTCCTGGGATGTATCCCAGCGCAGGCCAAGAAAAACTGCTCATACAATACACTCAAAGGTGCCAGCTGGCACCCTTGAGTAGAAGGACTCCACTTCTGGGATTTGTACCGAAGGAAATACGGGATTGGCTGAAATGTTAATTGTACCATATGGACTGTCGTGTAGCCATTTGCTGGGTTGTGGATTACTTTCAGTTCTGCCTTTCCAGAAACTTCAAAACCCGTCCCGTGATAGGCTGCTGTATAGGTAGCTCATTCTGAATCTGGGGAAGAGCAGGTTGAGCTCCCTCTGTCAGCTCCAGCTCCCCATGCGGGGACATGAGATAAGCTTCCCACAAGGATGGTAAAATATCAAAACATCTGGGCAACGACCTTGCAGACGGCCAATTCTCTCACACCAGAAGCGACTTGCAGTTTCTGAAGTCGCTCCTGACACAACTATATATATATCTGTATATATATATATAAATATATATATATATATATATATATATATATCTGTATAAATAAAAATAGAATGTTAATTTGTGGGATTAACATAATTCCAAAAGCACTGGATGAATTGACACCAAATTTGGACACAATGCACCTATCAGACCATCACTCATAAAAACACTGGAAAACACAGCTGAAGAGACTTAAAAAGCCAAAAAATAAAAAATACATAATGCATGCGCAAAACCATATCTATACACATATACACAAATATACATACATACATAAACACACACACACACACACACACACAATTCCTAACATGGACTATTTTGTGTTGTCAAAAGCTTTCATGGCCGGAACCACAGGGTTGCTGTGAGTTTTCTGGCCTGTCTGGCCATGTTCCAGAAGCATTCTCTCCTGATGTTTCGCCCACATTTATGGCAGGCTTGCTCAGAGGTTGTGAGGTCTGTTGGGTTTTATATACAGTATCTGTGGAATAATGTCCAGAGTGGGACAAAGAACTCTTGCCTGTTTGCTTTCCCCCAGGCAGGAAGCAGCCAGGCTTTGAAGCTGCAAGGCTATTCAATACTGTACTTTTATTGTGTTGCTGCTGATGTTTTTGATTTTTAATTATCGTATTTGTTGTTTGGGCCCAGTCTCATGTGAGCTGCCCCGAGTCCCCATTTGTTTATAATATAATAATATAATATAATACAATACAATATGTTGTATGTACATATAATATTGATAGTATTATAGTATTTTATATTGTATGATTTTAGATGATGTAAACCGCCCCGAGGTGGTAGGAAGGAGCGGTATAGAAATTGAAATAATAAATAAATAAATAATGTAATACAATATAATACTACTAATAATATATTATAATTATACATTTTACATCAATATATGACTAATAATATTATGGTATAATGTTATAGTACGATGTAATATATAATATTAATATTTTGCTATGGCAATAATATAATATATTGTATTTACATTTTACTTGTAAGCCGCTCTGAGTCCCCTTTGGGGTGAGAAGGGTGGCATATAAATGTCATAAATAAATAAATAAATAAACTGGGGAGATGGTGGCGGGATATAAATAAAGATTATTATTATTATTACTACTACTACTACTAATCAAGGTGGCCAGTTGCAACCTTCACACTTGCCTCAAACAGACAAGAGGAACACTTGATAAAGCATCAGATTGGCGGGTTGCTATGAGTTTTCTGGGCTGCCTGGCCATGTTCCAGAAGCATTCTCTCCTGATGTTTTGCCCCCATCTATGGCAGGCATCCTCAGAGGTTGTGAGGTCTGTTGGAAACTAGGCAAGTGGGGTTGAGATATCTGTGGAATAATGTCCAGGGTGGGAGAAAGAACTCTTGCCTGTTTGAGGTAAGTGTGAATGTTGCTTAGCACTGAATGGCCTTGCAGCTTCAAAGCCTGACTACTTCCTACCTGAGGGAATCCTTTGTTGGGAGGTGGGAGGGAGAAAGAACTCTTGCCTGTTTGAGGTAAGTGTGAATGTTGCTTAGCACTGAATGGCCTTGCAGCTTCAAAGCCTGACTACTTCCTACCTGAGGGAATCCTTTGTTGGGAGGTGGGAGGGAGAAATAACTCTTGCCTGTTTGAGGTAAGTGTGAATGTTGCTTAGCAGTGAAAGGCTTAGTAGCTTCAAAGCCTGGCTGCTTCCTACCTGAGGGAATCCTTTGTTGGGAGGTGGGAGGGAGAAATAACTCTTGCCTGTTTGAGGTAAGTGTGAATGTTGCTTAGCAGTGAATGGCTTAGTAGCTTCAAAGCCTGGCTGCTTCCTACCCGAGGGAATCCTTTGTTGGGAGGTGGGAGGGAGAAATAACTCTTGCCTGTTTGAGGTAAGTGTGAATGTTGCTTAGCAGTGAATGGCTTAGTAGCTTCAAAGCCTGGCTGCTTCCTACCTGAGGGAATCCTTTGTTGGGAGGTGGGAGGGAGAAAGAACTCTTGCCTGTTTGAGGTAAGTGTGAATGTTGCTTAGCAGTGAATGGCTTAGTAGCTTCAAAGCCTGGCTGCTTCCTACCTGAGGGAATCCTTTGTTGGGAGGTAGGAGGGAGAAATAACTCTTGCCTGTATGAGGTAAGTGAGAATGTTGCAATTGCTAACCTTGCTTAGCATTGAATGGCTTAGTAGCTTCAAGGCCTGGATGCTTCCTGCCTGGTGGAATCCTTGTGAGGAGGTGCGAGCTGGCCTGGATTGATTCCTGTCAGGAATTTCCTTGTTTTCTGGGTCTTGTTCTTTACCCAATAAAAGATTCCCCCCAGGCAGGAAGCAGCCAGTTTTTTTGTCCCACCCTGGACATTCCACGTATACAGGCATGTAGCCGGGGGGGGGGCTAAGGGGGCTTCAGCCCCCCCCCCGAATTCTCAGGGTGGTCAGCGGTACATTATTTAAACTGTTATGTTTATTCATATCATGATCTAATCACCATGCTCATTATATCCCACCTTCATGGGGTTATTGGGATAACAATACAAAAGGTTTGCTAGGGTAAACCCTCTTCCACCCAGTCTCAGCCCCCCCCACCAGAACCAAAAAGGGGCAGCCCCTCCCGACCCCCACAAAATCCCTGCTATACAGTATATATAAAATCCTACTATCTATTTTCTCCAAAATTTCTAGTAACAACCCGAAGAATAATTCCAACGTCTCGTTCGTGGATACTAAGAAAGCCAGCATCTTACTGATTAGAAAGATTTATGTCCTGATGCAGAATCTGGGCCCGCTGCCTGACGATGTCTGCCTCACGATGAAACTCTTCTATTACGACGAAGGTAAGGTATCAGTTCGAATCTCTCTTAACACACATATGTCACATTTAAAGGTATCCTTAAAGAGTGTGCGTATGCCGCCCTATTTAATTCACAGCCTAGGTACATAATAATCTTGATAGATCGCCAAAACATTGAGAGTATCTACAGATTATTATTATTATTATTATTGAATGTATCTGCATTAATTAGTGAATTTTAATTCTGTACATCTTGTATTTTAATATTTTCTCTGTTTTATTGATGTGTATCCCACCTCAAGCCTCAAGAAGTGGGTGAAAATGAATTATTATTATTATTATCTTCTATTTTAATCTGTACATGTGGCCTGCTCATTGTCCTGCATCTGAAAGGGTTTTATTTTATTGTAATTTTATATTGATTGTAGTTTATGTTTTATGTAATTGATTATGTTGTTTTTTGATTGATTTTATTATGTTGTTATTTTGATGCGCTTGGCCTCATGTAAGCCGCCCCGAGTCCCCGTTTGGGGAGATGGGTGGTGGCGGGGTACAAATAAATATTATTATTATTATTATTATTATTACCAAGTCCCCGTTGGGGAGATGGTGGCGGGGCACAAATAATAATAATAATTATTATTATTATTACCAAGCCCCCATTGGGGAGATGGTGGCGGGGCACAAATAAAGATTATTATTATTATTATTCTTATTACCAAGTCCCCATTGGGGAGTTGGTGGCTGGGTATAAATAAAGATTATTTTTATTATTGTTGTTATTGTTATTATTATTATTATTACCAAGTCCCTATTGGGGAGATGGTGGCTGGGTATAACTAAAGATTATTATTATTATTATTATTATTATTATTAGTCAGATGTATTCATAAATATGGGATACTTTTGAGAAGCGATATAGATTATGACCGAAACTTTGTCTTCTTTTGCTATAGTTCAAATTCGTAGTAAATCTAAAGGTAAAGGTTTTCCCTTGACATTAAGTCTACTCGTGACCAACTCTGGGGGTTGATGGTCATCTCCATATCTAAGCCGAAGAGCCGGCATTGTCCGTAGACGCCTCCAAAATCATGTGGCCAGCATGGAGCGCCTATACCTTCCCGCTGGAGTGGTACCTATTGATCTCACGTTGGCATGTTTTCGAACTGCTAGGTTGGCAGAAGCTGGGGCTAATAGCAGGAGCTCACTCCGCTCCCTGGATTCGAACCACGGATCTTTCGGTCAGCAAGTTCAGTAGCTCAGCAGTTTAACCCGCTGCACCAGCAAGGGCTGCAATTCAAAACAAATACCTTTTCCCATGATGGAAAAATGGTTAACTTGTCTCCTCAGTGACTCCGGCCGACTACCAGCCTCCAGGATTCAAAGAGGGCGAGTGCCAAGAGATCGCCTTTGAGGGGGAGCCCACTTTCCTGAATGTCGGTGAGGTCCCCACCCCTTTCCACAGGTTGAAGGTCAAGGTGACGACAGACAAAGAGCGAATGGAGCAAGTGGATAAAACCATACTGAGGCAAAGCAACTCTGTGACTTCTCCCAACGAAGGACAGGAACAGGAAATGGATGTAAGAACCTGGACAGGGCGTGTCGTTCATTGCTCCTCTTTCAAAATATTGTTATATTGCCAAAACATTACATTTTTGCTTCAAATGTTCTTGTTTGTGTACTTCATACAGGAAGATTTTATTGGCGAAGATAGGATAAGGCAGCAGAAAACTGCACGCCGGTCTCTGTGTTCTGAAGGTACGGAAAATATCCAGTTTCGGACTGTACAGATTCTCTATCTGTCCAGAGTGGCGTGTTTTCCTCTCGCACCAATTTCGCACTTTGGTTTAATTTGACAAATGACTGTCGGTATTTGTGTTAGGGCAAAGCATTTGGCTTTTAAAAACTATTATTATTATTATTATTATTGGGTTTCCTGGGCTGTATAGCCATGTTCCAGAAGCATTCTCTCCTGATGTTTCACCCACATCTATGGCAGGCATCCTCAGAGGTTGTGAGATACATTGGAAACTAAGCATTATTATTATTATGAATCCTGCCTGGGGTAATCCTTTGTTGGGAGGTATTCGCTGCCCCTTATTATTATTATTACTAGCTGAGGACCCGGCGGTGCCCGGGTTATTTGAGGAAGGCATTGGGTGCCTAGGTTGGTTCCTATTAGATGTTTATGTGGCTTGCAGTGGTCTCAGGAACTTAGTGAAGGTACTGCGAGTCCCGTGGGCCTAGTCAGGAAAATCAAGTTGAGGGAGCCTAACAATATCCCATGAGCTGAGGCCTAGTCAGGAAAATCAAGTTAAGGAAGCCTTTCTGTCAATTTTGGGGCTGGTTTGTGATTTATAGGGGCTTTAGTGTTGTTTGGGAAGTGAATGACGTGAAGGTACTGCAAATCCCATCATTCGTGGCCCCTCCTGCCCTAAACCACACCAGGTAGTGAAGTGGACCATTGGTTGCCTGTTTGCCAAGTTTGGTCCTGATCTGTCAGTGCTGTGGGCCTCAGTGGCTGACGGCCTGAGGCCTTTCCCTTTCCCTCTGAGTCACTTTAGAATGTTTGAATGAGGTTGGCCATTTGGAGGCTGTTATGCAAATTACATTTCAGTGGCAACCAATCCCCTCTGTCTGGGACCGTAGAATATTGGAGTTCTGAGGCTGGCCAGTTAGAGCCCGTTATGCAAATAATCCCACAATGCCAGCCAATCGAAACGCTGGCACATATTCCTCCCATCGCTCGCTCGGTCGCTCGGCCGCACCACCGCAAACACTGACTTTTATTATATGTAATAGATTATTATGAATCCTGCCTGAGGCAGTCCTTTGTTTGGAGGTATTAGCTGCCCCTGATTATTATTATTATTATTATTATGAATCCTGCCTTGGGGAATCCTTTGTTGGGAGGTATTAGCTGCCCCTGATTATTATTATTATTATTATTATTATGAATCCTGCCTTGGGGAATCCTTTGTTGGGAAGTATTCGCTGCCCCTGATTATTATTATTATTATTATTATGAATCCTGCCTTGGGGAATCCTTTGTTGGGAGGTATTCGCTGCCCCTGATTATTATTATTATTATGAATCCTGCCTGGGGCAATCCTTTGTTGGGAGGTATTAGCTGCCCCTGATTATTATTATTATTATTATTATTATTATTATTATGAATCCTGCCTTGGGGAATCCTTTGTTGGGAGGTATTAGCTGCCCCTGATTATTATTATTATTATTATTATGAATCCTGCCTTGGGGAATCCTTTGTTGGGAGGTATTAGCTGCCCCTGATGATGATTATTATTATTATTATGAATCTTGCCTTGGGGAATCCTTTGTTGGGAGGTATTCGCTGCCCCTGATTATTATTATTATTATTATTATGAATCCTGCCTTGGGGAATCCTTTGTTGGGAGGTATTAGCTGCCCCTGATTATTATTATTATTAATATTATTATTATGAATCCTGCCTGGGGCAATCCTTTGTTGGGAGGTATTAGCTGCCCCTGATTATTATTATTATTATTATGAATCCTGCCTTGGGGAATCCTTTGTTGGGAGGTATTAGCTGCCCCTGATTATTATTATTATTATTATGAATCCTGCCTTGGGGAATCCTTTGTTGGGAGGTATTAGCTGCCCCTGATTATTATTATTATTATTATTATTATGAATCTTGCCTTGGGGAATCCTTTGTTGGGAGGTATTAGCTGCCCCTGATGGTTTCCTGTGGATTTTCACAATCTGAACCTTTGACGAAGGGAAAGTATGCAGGTCCCTTATACAATTAAAACTGATGTTTTAATTAGAAATAAATAAACAAACAAATAAACAAATAAATGATGCAAGGAGCGAGGGAACAACTTGTGTCGTTCTTAGGAACAGCCTCTGCTTCGTTGGAATGGCGAAAGTTCCCTCCCGATAGATCGCTCTTTCTGTCAGTGTAGTTTTAAGAATGGCGCAAGGATAAAAACTATAAATCATTTTATGCCATTTCCTGGGCATCTGCATAATTCATTTAAACGCTGTTCACAGAAGTAAATTCAATATGTGAGGACCGTGACGAAGAAAACAGAAAAAGAGAAGAAACTTCGAATGTCTCCAACAATAACGCTCAGGTAGAAAAGCTGTTTCCGTTCCGTTCAGACTTTGGTTTTCTGTTTATTTTATTTGTCTGGATTCCAAAGTAGACATATTGTAATCATTTCAAAGTTGGAGAATTGTAACTCCAGGGATACATAGTGTATTGTTTTTGATTTTCGCAAACAAGAAAAAAAGGATATTGGTTCTGCTAGTTCTCTTCGATCATCCAGAGAGGCCCTGCTCTCGCTCCCGCACCCTTCGCAGGCGCGATTGGTGGGGATGAGAGACAGGGCCTCTTCAGTGGTGGCTCCTCGGCTTTGGAACGCCCTCCCTAGCGACATCAGATCGGCCGCCTCCTTCTTGGCATTTCGCAAGAAGGTCAAGACCTGGCTGATCGACCGGGCATTTGCAGATGTAGTATGATTATTAAATTGAGAACTATGGAACGACGACGATGACACAATTAGAAATCGACTTAATAATGAGACGCTGATAATTGTGTTTTAACTTTAATTGCTAATTTGTATATGATATGATTGTGTGAGTAACTGTTGATGTACTTACCTTGGGCAGTCCTTGCCATGTGTACACCGCCTCGAGTCTCCTTCGGGCTGAGAGGGGCGGTATAGAAGCAGAGTAAATAAATAAATTATTGTTGTTGTTATTGTTATTATTATTATTATTATTGCCAAGACTCGTTAAATAAGTTTTCCTGTGGACGAGCAGATGGCAGCTACTGGATGGCAAATGTTGTATATCAGATGATCCCTTAAAAATGCCTTTTGCAGAAAACTCTAGTGTTAATCTGTTGATGGCCAAAAAAACACATTGGCTGACTGATGGTGGCAACATTGAAATCAGTGTCGTGGCCGAAATCACTGGGCCGCTGTGAGCTTTTCCGGGCTGTGTGGCCATGTTCCACAAGCATTCTCTCCTGACGTTTCGCCCACATCTATGGCAGGCATCCTCAGAGGTTGTGAGGTCTGTTGGAAACTAGGAAAACTGGGTTTATATATCTGTGGAATGATATCCAAGGTGGGAGACAGAATTCCTGCCTGCTTGAGGCAAAGGTGAATGTTGCAATTGACCATCTTGCTTAGCATTGAATGGCATTGCAGCTTCAAAGCCTGGCTGCTTCCTGCCTGAGGGAATCCTTTGTTGGGAGATGGGAGGGAGAAAGAATGCTTGTCTGCTTGAGGCATGTGTGAATGTTGCAGTTCACCACCTTGCTTAGCACTGAATGGCCTTGCAGCTTCAAAGGCTGGCTGCTTCCTGCCTGAGGGAATCCTTTGTTGGGAGGTGAGAGGAAGAAAGAACTCTTGTCTGCTTGAGGCAGGTGTGGAAGTTGCAGTTCACCACCTTGCTTAGCACTGAATGGCCTTGCAGCTTCAAAGCCTGGCTGCTTCCTGCCTGGGGGAATCCTTTGTTGGGAGGTGGGAGGGAGAAAGAACTTTTGTCTGCTTGAGGCAGGTGTGAACGTTGCAGTTGGCCACCTTGCTTAGCATTGAATGGCCTTGCAGCTTCAAAGCCTGACTGCTTCCTGCCTGAGGGAATCCTTTGTTGGGAGGTGGGAGGGAGAAAGAACTCTTGTCTGCTTGAGGCAGGTGTGAATACCTTGCTTAGCATTGAATGGCCTTGCAGCTTCAAAGCCTGGCTGCTTCCTATCTGAGGGAATCCTTTGTTGGGAGGTGGGAGGGAGAAAGAAGTTCTCTCTGCTTGAGGCAGGTGTGGATGTTGCCGTTGGCCGCCTTACTTAGCACTGAATGGCCTTGCAGCTTCAAAGCCTTGCTGCTTTCTGCCTGGGGGAATCCTTTGTTGGGAGGGAGAAAGAACTCTTCTCTGCTTGAGGCAGGTGTGGATGTTGCAGTTGGCCACCTTGCTTAGCATTGAATGGCCTTGCAGCTTCAAAGCCTGGCTGCTTCCTGCCTGGGGGAACCCTTTGTTTCTTTGTCGCTCCTGAAACATGGGCATGGCAAATGCACAGCAACCCAGCGTTCAAATTATCACGTCACACTCAGTACACCTGTTGTTTGCACCAAATAAAGGCCACGGGGTAACAGGCTCATCTCAGTCCTGAAATTTCTAATTTTTAAGTATTTTTGTCCACATCCAGGAAGCCCAAACTGAATCCGAAACAACAATGCTCTTTTATTCAACCTTTCCACTGTTTGTAGGTGACGCACCTCATAAAGAAGACGTCAGAACTCGAAGTAGCCGAGAGCAAGACCCGGAGCGGGAAGCAGTTCCAGGGGAATACAGTTAAGTGTCCTGTTTTCTTTAAAAGATGGAGGAAAACATTCTCTTCAAAGATTCGGATGAGACAAATACACTCGGGAAGTAAACATTTGCAGTGCTAACATTGTTCTTAATACATGGACCAAATGCTCAGCTCCATTTCTGTACAATTTCACAGGAATTAATTTTTTAATTTTTTAATTATTTTTCAAATTTTTAATTTTTTAATTTTTTAAATTTTTTAAAGAATGAAGTTTCAATTTCTTTCTGCGATACTTTTCTGTAGCATTCCCAATTGCACGTGGCTGCATGCGAAGATGGGAAACGGGAGTCCAGCATCCCAGAATTGTATTCCCAAGCATCCTATTGATCGTGCATATTAGAGCCGATTTCCGTTTCACCTGTCACGCTCATTCATACCTAGCATGTTTGGACAGTAACTAAATGTGAAGCAGTCGTAATTTTGGCTGCCATACAACGCAGTTTGAACTGCATTATATGGTCCCTTCCAACTCTTCTATGATTATTTGATTTTATATACCGTAAAGTGGAGTCCCCAGTGGCGCCGTGGGTTAAACCCGTATGCCGGCAGGACTGAAGGCCAACAGGTCACAGGTTCGAATCTGGGGGGAGCACAAATGAGCTCCCTCTGTCAGCTCCAGCTCCTCATGCGGGGACATGAAGCCTCCCACAAGGATGGTAACACATCAAAACATCTCGGCAACGTCCCCTGGGCATCAGTAGATTAAATGTTGTTTTTAAAAATATTTACATAAAACTGTAATTTAACATAAGACTGTACAACTCTGATGAAACCATTATTCTCACCTTCAATGTAAATGTGCTTAGTATGTATCCTTCCAATAATACTAGAGTAAAATAATAAATGTAATAAAAAAAATAATAGAGTAAAATAATAGAAATGTAATAATAACAGTAATAAATAGAAAAAATAATAAATGTAATAAAAATAATAATAGAGTAAAATAATAGAAATGTAATAATAACAGTAATAAATAGAAAAAATAATAAATGTAATAAAAATAATAACTCTGATGAAAATTATTCTCACCTCAATAGAAATGCAATAAAGTAATAAATAGAAAAATAATAAATGTAATAAAAGTAATAATAGAGAAAAATAATAATAGAAATGTAATAATAAATGTAATATTAATAATAGAGTAAAATAATAAATGTAATAAAACAATAATAAATACAGAAAAATAATAATACAGTAAAATAATGTAAATATAATAATAATAATAAATAGAGTAAAATAATAAATGTAATAAAACAATAAGAAATACAGAAAAATAATAATAGAATAAAATAATGTAAATATAATAATAATAATAAATAGAGTAAAATAATAAATGTAATAAAATAATACTAATAACAGAGTAAAATCATAAATAATATTGACTCGAGTATAAGCCAAGGGGAGCTTTCTCAGCCTAAAAAGGGGGCTGAAAAACTAGGCTTATACTCGAGTATATACAGTATACACACATATACACATATATACACACAGAATACACAGACTGGGTCACAGCAACACGTGGCAGGGTTCGGCATATAATATAATGTAATGTAATATAATATAATAACACACACACTCGTACACATACACACCGTATATAGTCGTGTATAAGCCGACCCACTATACTTCCCACTTCCAAAAATGTATAATACTGTCATTCCTAGGCCCAAAAGGTAGTTTCTACCTTTTCATTTTTTGCGTTCCATACAATCCTGGCTCTTTGTGCAAACTCTGATGCACCTTGCGTTACCGGCACAAAATTTCGCTCCACCCCTGGGCCTTGTGGGGAAGATTCTGCTGGGCTCAGCAGCCCAGGACATGTCCTTCAGGAACGTACAGTGGTGGAAGTAAATCATCCCTTGTCAGGACCAGGCCCAGGCTTTTGCCCTGACTGTCGCCACTCTGAGAGAGCCCTTCATTAATTTTTTAACGCCAGTGGAGGAAGACTAAGAGCCTGCGGATGCAGAGCCAGCGCCTTAAGAGCTCTTGCAGGACTCTCTCCCGGGGCTAACGGTTCCTCTGTCTCTTGTCAAGGTGGGTGTCGAAAGCAGCAGGAAGCCGTTGCCGGCAGCAAAGGCCAAGAAGAGGGCCAGCGCCGAGTCAGGCAAACCAGTAAGTCCCTGGGCCCCGCCAGGAGGAATTCACTCCAGCCAGCATCCTTGCCGTACCTCTTTCTTGCCTTTCAGTCCATATAATAACCCAGAATATCAAGGCACATCATACACAATACCTGAACTGGATTATATGTGTCTACATCGGGGGTCGGGAACCTTTTTGACTCAGAGAGCCGTGAAAGCAAAATATTTGGAAATTTATTTCAGTGAGAGCCATATAATATATAATATACATTTTAAGACTGAATTCAACTCAACGTGAGTCTATATGTACATACGATGAGAAAAGGATTCCCCCGGAAGAATGACGGGACACTTCAGACCTGGCTCTGCAAAATACATGCTCAGGACTCTGGGAAGGAAGAGAAGGTGGAAGGAAGGAAGGGGAAAGAAAGAAAGAAAGAAAGACAGAGGAAATAAAGGAGGGAGGGGGAGAGGAAGAAAGAAAAGAAGAACAAAGTATGGAAAAGGAAGAAAAGAAAAGCAGGAGAGAGACAAGGAGGGGGAAAGAAAGAAGGAAATGCGAAGGGAGGAAAGGAAAAGGTGGGGAAAAGAAAGGGAAGGGAGTTTGGAAAAAGTGAAATAATGAAGGGAAAAGAAGAAAAGAAAGAAGGGGAGAGAGAGGGAACTGAAAAGGAAGGAAGGAGAAGGAAAGGAAGACTTGGGGGAAAAGAATAGAAGAAGAAGGAAGGAAGAGGGAGGGAGAGAGAATGGAGGAAAGAAGGAAGGGGAGAGAGGGAGGGAAAAGGAAGGAGAGAAGGAGAAGGAAAGGGTGAAGGGGGAAAGGAAGGAAGGAAGAGAAAGGAAGGAAGAGGGAGAATGGAGGAAAGAAGGAAGGGGAGAGAGGGGGAAAGAAACAGAAAGGAAGGAGAAGAAAGGAAGAGTTGGGGAAAAAGAATAGAAGAGGGAGGGAGGAAGGAAGGAAGGAAGGAAGAAAGAAGGAGGAAGGGAGAATGGAGGAAAGAAGGAAGGGGAGAGGGGGAGGGAAATGGAAGGAGAGAAGGAAAGGGTGAAAGGGAGAAAGGAAGGAAGAGGGAGAAAGGAAGAGGGAGGGAGAATGGAGGAAAGAAGGAAGGGGAGAGAGGGAGGGAAAAAGGAAGGAGAGGAGGAAATAATGGAAGAGGAAGGAAAGAAGGAAGAGGGAGCGAGGAAAGAAGGAAGGGAGAGAGGAAGGGAAAAGGAAGGAGAGAAGGAAAGAATGGAAGAGGAAGGAAGGAAGAGGGAGAATGTAGGAAAGAAGGAGAGAAAAAGGAAAGGGTGAAGGGGAGAAAGAAAGGAAGGAAGGAGGAGGGAGAATGGAAGAAAGAAGGAAGGGGAGAGAGGGAGGGAAAAGGAAGGAGAGGAGGAAAGAGTGGAAGAGGAAGGAAAGAATGAAGAGGGAGGGAGGAAAGAAGGGAGAGAGGAAGGGAAAAAGAGAGAAGGAAAGAATAGAAGGAAGGAAGAGGGAGAATGGAGGAAAGAAGGAAGGGGAGAAAGGGAGGGAAAGGGAAGGAAAGAATGGAAGAGGAAGGAAGGAAGGAAGAGGGAGGGAAAAGAATTTGCGCTGCATGCTGGGAAACCGAGGCCTGGGCTGCTCTGGAGAGCCAGATGCAATCATGAAAAGAGCCACATCTGGCTCCCGAGCCATAGGTTCCCTACCCCTGATGTATGGGAAGAACACTTCTTTTGGGGGAAAGTATTCTTACCTGCCTCCAACAGACAAGAGTTCTTTCTCCCACCCTGGACATTATTCCACAGGTACATAAACCCCACTTGCCTAGTTTCCAACAGACCTCACAACCTCTGAGGATGCCTGCCATAGATGTAGGCGAAATGTCAGGAGAGAATGCTTCTGGAACATGGCCAGACAGCCCAGGAAACTCACCGCAATTCAGTGATTCCGGCCGTGAAAGCCTTCGACAACGCAAGGGTTGTCTTTGTTTTAGAAATCAGGATGTTATTATTTATTTAAAGCACTTCGATGCTGCTTGTGTATTGACACATTTTCCTAAAGCACTTTAGAAACGCAAAAAAAAAAGCCAACCTTTAATTTGTGTTTACAAATAGTTAAGCTATATTTTAAAAGATACAAAATTTTACAACTTTGGGAGAGGGAAGAGTACCAATTGAATATTTGTATTTATTTTTTTCATTATTGATTGTGTAGCATTATATTATATAACAAGCTTGTTGCCTTTCCTTTTTTCCAGGTCTATCATTTCGACTTGTCTTCGAGTCAAGATTCCAGTTGTAAACGGCGAAAAATTAGTGAACCAAGGAAAAAAATTTAGATATAAGTTTCCTGCTGTTTCATTTTCTTTCCCTTCCTGCAGCTTGTTACACAGGAAGAATATATTTTAATAAGTTAATAATATTTAATGTTCTTCAATGTTTTACAGTAACAAAAATACAAGGTTTTAATTCAGATAGACGTGATTAAATTCAGTACAATAACTCTCACATTTTGCCTCGAGGGAAAAAAGATGCTGGAAATAGTGTGGCAAAATAAAATAAAAACATAACAACATCACATAATAAAATAAAATATTTCAGTACGGAAGTAAGCATGACAAAAAATGAAATAAAAACATCGTAACATAACAAACAATATAATATGAATAACATAAAATAATAAAATTTAAAATAAAAATGACATGAAATAATAAAAGTTTAAAATAAATATAAAAGATAACCTCAAATAATAATAATAAAAATAACCTAAAAATAATAAAAGTTTAAAATAAATATAAAAGATATCCTAAAATAAAAAAACAAAACAAAACATAAAACGATAACGTTTGAAATAAAAATATAAACTAATATAATTTAAAATCAAAATAACATAAACTAATACATTTAACATCAAAATAACATAATAATATGTCTTAAAATCAAAATAACAATAACATAATAAAATCAAAATAACATATAATAATATGTTTTAAAATAAAAAATAACCTAAAATAATAACACTTTAAACAAAAAATAACATAACATTTAAATAAGAATGTAAAATAATATAATTTAAAATAAAAATAACATAACAGAATAAAATCAAAATAACATATAATAATCTGTTTTAGAATAAAATTAATCCAAAATAATAAAAATTTAAATAAAAAAATAACATAACATTTAAATAGGAATATAAAATAATATAATTTAAAATAAAAAATAACATAAAACAATGATTTAAAATAAAAATAACCTAAAATAATAAAAATTTAAATAAAAAATAACATAACATTTAAATAAGAATATAAAATAATATAATTTAAAATAAAAAATAACATAAAATAATATGTTTTAAAATTAAAAAATAACATAAAATAATAAAAAATTAAATATAAAATAACATAACATTTAAATAAAAATATAATTTAAAATAAAAATATAAATAATAAAATAAGACTTACATAGGCAAGTTCAAACTGATTTAAACTGGATCTGAAGAAAAATAGCAATTTGGGGTTTGTTATGAAGCCATGAATGCTGGGCTCGTGAATGAACTTTCAACTAATTATTTCAGGCAAAGACTATTGACATAGAATATGGTAAAAATTAGTAAATAGCTTAATACCAAGGCCCCATATACACTGCCATATAAAATAATACAATGTACTGTATTATATGGCAATGCCAATGGGCTCCAAGATAAAGTTAAGCACAGCTATGGCATTACAACCAACTTATGTCCCATAGATGTCCATATTTCTCAATTATATCTGATTTTTCTCCTTAATTGAGACTTATCGAGACCAGATTAATGCCTGACCCATTTGAAACCAGTGAGACTTTGAGTCCCATTCATTTCAATGGCTTTACCGCAACTGGGACAGAAGTTCTGCTTTAAATGTTTGTTGTTTACTAGAGATGTTACCAAAAATTTAAGGAAACCCGTTCCTAATGTTTAATGCCGTAACATTATGGAAACCTAATGGGAGTGTTATTTTTGACTCAGAAAAAAGGTATTGATTTTGAACGATGCTTTATCGGCGCCTGCCCGTGCTTTCTGTTTCAGATCCTCCGGTTTTACGACCCACAATAAAATATTTACAGTTCGAAGACGTTGTTTCTTTTGTGCATGTTTATTTTAAAGATCGATGGCTGTTTCATCGCTGGGTAATTTTCGGGGCACTCCCCGGTCTTTCTGTAATGGAATAGTTCAAAATATTATGAGAAGCAAAATATTGTGAATTAGCCAGGTCTGGTCCTTCCGCTCGGGGCACGGGACGGAGACGGTTCTGGTTTCCATCACAGACCAGCTCCGCTGCCAGCTTGATCAAGGCGGATCGGCACGGCTTGTGTTATTGGACCTCACAGCTGCGTTCGATACTGTCGATTACGATCTTTTGACTCACCGCCTTGCCGTGGTTGGAGTGAGGGGGACGTCCTTAATTTGGCTGCCTTCCTTCCTCCACAAGCGGATACAGCGAGTGAGGTGGGGAGAGGTGACCTCCGGGGGTTCCCCCCTGGTTTGTGGGGTCCCTCAGGGGGCCATACTCTCCCCCCCTGTTATTTAACATCTATATCTTCTTCAGCATGGTGCTCCAAAGGGCTACGGTAGATCTCGAAGAAGAAGGCGGCATATATATACGCTATCGTATTGATGGCAGCTTGTTCAACTTAAGCTGCCTGAGGGCTCGCACTAAGACTCTGAACTATCTAGTCCGTGAGCTGCTGTTTGCTGACGATGGTGCCCTTGTCGCCCATTCAGAAGCAGCCCTGCAGCGCCTCACATCCTGCTTTGCAACGGCTGCAGAGCTGTTTGGGCTGGAAGTCAGCCTGAAGAAAACGGAGGTCCTCTACCAGCCCGCACCACAGGAAGAACACCACCATCCCCACGTCAGCATAGGCACATCTGTGCTTAAGCCCATTCAGCAGTTCACCTGTTTGGGTTGGAAGTTGGCCTGAAGAAAACGGAGGTCCTCTACCAGCCCGCACCACAGGAAGAACACCATCATCCCCACGACAGCAGAGGCACATCTGTGCTTAAGTCCGTTCAGCAGTTCACCTGTTTGGGCTGGAAGTTGGCCTGAAGAAAAGGGAAGTCCTCTACCAGCCCGCACCACAGGAAGAACACCATCATCCCCACGTCAGCATAGGCACATCTGTGCTTAAGTCCGTTCAGCAGTTCACCTGTTTGGGCTGGAAGTTGGCCTGAAGAAAAGGGAAGTCCTCTACCAGCCCGCACCACAGGAAGAACACCATCATCCCCACATCACCATAGGCACATCTGTGCTTAAGTCCGTTTCAGCAGTTCACCTGTTTGGGCTGGAAGTTGGCCTGAAGAAAAGGGAAGTCCTCTACCAACCCGCACCACAGGAAGGACACCATCATCCCCACATCACCATAGGCACATCTGTGCTTAAGTCCGTTCAGCAGTTCACCTGTTTGGGCTGGAAGTTGGCCTGAAGAAAAGGGAAGTCCTCTACCAACCCGCACCACAGGAAGAACACCATCATCCCCTTCAGCATAGGCACATCTGTGCTTAAGTCCGTTCAGCAGTTCACCTGTTTGGGCTGGAAGTTGGCCTGAAGAAAACGGAAGTCCTCTACCAGCCCGCACCACAGGAAGAACACCATCATCCCCACGTCAGCATAGGCACATCTGTGCTTAAGTCCGTTCAGCAGTTCACCTGTTTGGGCTGGAAGTTGGCCTGAAGAAAAGGGAAGTCCTCTACCAGCCCGCACCACAGGAAGAACACCATCATCCCCACATCACCATAGGCACATCTGTGCTTAAGTCCGTTCAGCAGTTCACCTGTTTGGGCTGGAAGTTGGCCTGAAGAAAAGGGAAGTCCTCTACCAGCCCGCACCACAGGAAGACCACCATAATCTGTGCTTAAGTCCGTTCAGCAGTTCACCTGTTTGGGCTGGAAGTTGGCCTGAAGAAAAGGGAAGTCCTCTACCAACCCGCACCACAGGAAGAACACCATCATCCCCACATCACCATAGGCACATCTGTGCTTAAGTCCGTTCAGCAGTTCACCTGTTTGGGCTGGAAGTCAGCCTGAAGAAAACGGAAGTCCTCTACCAGCCCGCACCACAGGAAGAACACCATCATCCCCACGTCAGCATAGGCCAATCTGTGCTTAAGTCCGTTCAGCAGTTCACCTCCCTGGGAACCTTTAGACTGCAAGATAGATAAAAAGATAGATCACAGATTAGCAAAGGCATAGAGTGCATTCAGAAGGCTTCACAAAAGAGTCTGGAGCAACACGCAACAAGCACCTGAGTCAAAGCACCAAAATCAGTGTGTACAGAGCTATCGTACTGTCTGTTCTCCTCTATGGGTCTGAAACATGGGTCACCTATCGCCAACACCTACAACTCCTCGAACGCTTTCATCAGCGCTGTCTTCACACAATCCTAAATATACACTGGACCGACTATGTGACTAATGTTGCTGTCCTTGAGCAAGCAGGGGTCACCAGTGTTGAGGCCATGCTATTGAGAACACAGCTGCGCTGGGCAGGGCACAAGGTCTCTAGGATGGAGAACCACCGCCTCCCAAAGGGTGACCTAGCAAGAGAGGCGCCCCCAAAAAGAGATAGAAGGACTCCCTGAAACAACATCTCAGGCTCGGCCAGATTGATCACCAACAGTGGTCCACCCTGGCCTCACATCGGGAGGCATGGAGACGCACTCTTCACAATGCTGCGGCCTCTTTCGAGAAGACACGCCGAACGAGTCTTGACAACGCAGAAAGAACCCAACTTGGAAACAACATCACCCAAGGAGACTTTCTGCTGTGCTTTCTGCAACCAGACTTGCCTATCTTAGATTGGCATTTTTAGTCATGAACGCGCTTGTAGAAAATGTGAGATGAGTCCTTCCTAAGAATCTTCATTCGCGAAATAATGCCGAGATATGCGGCCACTTGCTCAGCTGGTACGTAGCTTTGGGCTTGAGTGTCACCAGTACGCCGATGACACCCAGCTCATTCTGAGGATGGAGGGCCGGCCGGACTCCGTACCCAATAATTTCCATCTGTGCCTTGAAGCTGCTACTGGATGGCTGTGAGCCAGTAGGTTGAAGGTGAATCCGGCGAAGACAGAAATCCTCTGGTTGGGCCGTCCAGGCGATGGGGATGTCCATCTGCCAACCCTGGATGGCGTGGCACTATGCCCGTCATCACCAGCAAAAAGCCCGGGAGTCCTTTTGGACCCTCTGCGGTCAATGGAGGCCCAAATCTCCGCTGTCAGCAGAACAGCGTTTTTCCATCTGCGACAGGCAAGGCGGCTGGCCAAGGTGATCCAGGCTACGGTCATCTCAAGACTTGACTACTACAACACTCCCTACATTGGCCTGCCTTTGACTATGATCCGGAAACTCAAGCTGCTGCAGAATGCCCGTGAGTTGTCGTATCACCCCGACTGTGAGAGTTGTTCAGCAGTGGAACTCTCTGCCCCGAAGTGTGGTGGAGGCTCCTTCTTTGGAGGCTTTGAAACAGAAGCTGGATGGCCGTCTGTCGGGGGTGCTTTGAATGCCATTTTCCTGCTTCTTGGCAGAATGGGGTTGGACTGGACCAGATGCCCCACGAGGTCTCTTCCAACTCTGTGATTCGTATAATCCAGTTCCAAGCAAATAACAGGGATTGTCTCAAGCATGGGCCAACTTGGGCTTTTAATGGCCTTGCAGTTTCAAAGCCTGGCTGGTTGCCGCCTGGGGGAATCCTTTGTTGGGAGGTATGAAAGAAGAAAAAAACTCTTTGTCTGCCTGAAGCAAGTGTGCATGTCGCCATTGGCCACCTTGATGAGCATTTAATGGCCTTGCAGCTTCAAAGCCTGGCTGGTTGCCTGGGGGAATCCTTTGTTGGGAGGTATGAAAGAAGAAAAAAACTCTTTGTCTGCCTGAAGCAAGTGTGCATGTCGCCATTGGCCACCATGTTGAGCATTTAATGGCCTTGCAGCTTCAAAGCCTGGCTGTTTGCTGTCTGGTGGAATCCTTTGTTGGGAGGTGTTAAAGAAGAAAAAAACTCTTTGTCTGTCTGAAGCAAGTGTGCACGTTGCCATTGGCCACCTCGAGCATTCAATGGCCGTGCAGCTTCAAAGCCTGGCTGGTTGCTGCCTGGGGGAATCCTTTGTTGGGAGGTGTGAAAGAAGAAAAAACCTCTTTGTCTGCCTGAACCAAGTGCGCATGTCGCCATTGGCCACCTTTATGAGCATTTGCCTGAAGCAATGTCGCCATTGGCCACCTTGATGAGCATTTAATGGCCGTGCAGCTTCAAAGCCTGGCTGGTTGCCGCCTGGGGGAATCCTTTGTTGGGAGGTGTGAAAGAAGAAAAAACCTCTTTCTTTGTCTGAACCAAGTGCGCATGTCGCCATTGGCCACCTTGATGAGCATTCAATGGCCTTGCAGCTTCAAACCCTGGCTCGTTGCTGCCTGGGGGAATCCTTTGTTGGGAGGTGTGAAAGAAGAAAAAACCTCTTTGTCTGTCTGAACCAAGTGCGCATGTCGCCATTGGCCACCTTGATGAGCATTCAATGGCCTTGCAGCTTCAAACCCTGGCTCGTTGCTGCCTGGGGGAATCCTTTGTTGGGAGGTGTGAAAGAAGAAAAAAACTCTTTCTTTGTCTGAACCAAGTGCGCATGTCGCCATTGGCCACCTTGATGAGCATTCAATGGCCGTGCACCCTCAAAGCCTGGGTGGTTGCCGCCTGGGGGAATCCTTTGTTGGGAGGTGTGAAAGAAGAAAAAACCTCTTTGTCTGCCTGAACCAAGTGCGCATGTCGCCATTGGCCACCTTGATGAGCATTCAATGGCCTTGCAGCTTCAAACCCTGGCTCGTTGCTGCCTGGGGGAATCCTTTGTTGGGAGGTGTGAAAGAAGAAAACCTCTTTGTCTGTCTGAACCAAGTGCGCATGTCGCCATTGGCCACCTTGATGAGCATTCAATGGCCTTGCAGCTTCAATGCCTGGCTGGTTGCCGCCTGGGGGAATCCTTTGTTGGGAGGTGTGAAAGAAGAAAAAAACTCTTTCTTTGTCTGAACCAAGTGCGCATGTCGCCATTGGCCACCTTGATGAGCATTTAATGGCCGTGCAGCTTCAAAGCCCTGGCTCGGTTGCTGCCTGGGGAATCCTTTGTTGGGAGGTGTGAAAGAAGAAAAACCTCTTTGTTTGTCTGAACCAAGTGCGCATGTCACCATTGGCCACCTTGATGAGCATTCAATGGCCTTGCACCCTCAAAGCCTGGGTGGTTGCCGCCTGGGGGAATCCTTTGTTGGGAGGTGTGAAAGAAGAAAAAACCTCTTTGTCTGTCTGAACCAAGTGCGCATGTCGCCATTGGCCACCTTGATGAGCATTCAATGGCCTTGCACCCTCAAAGCCTGGGTGGTTGCCGCCTGGGGGAATCCTTTGTTGGGAGGTGTGAAAAAAAAAACCTCTTTCTTTGTCTGAACCAAGTGCGCATGTCGCCATTGGCCACCTTGATGAGCATTCAATGGCCTTGCAGCTTCAAACCCTGGCTCGTTGCTGCCTGGGAGAATCCTTTGTTGGGAGGTGTGAAAGAAAAAACAAACTCTTTGTCTGCCTGAAGCAAGTGCGCATGTCGCCATTAGGCCACCTTGATGAGCATTTAATGGCCTTGCAGCTTCAAAGCCTGGCTTGTTGCCGCCTGGGGGAATCCTTTGTTGGGCCTTGCAGGTGTTTTGGACTACAACTCCCACATTCCCCTCACAGGCCGCCTCGGGCCTTTCCCTTTTCCCCGCCTCAGCTGCTGGAAGGCTTCACAGGCCTCGTCACAGGCCTTCTTTTTCCTGGCTTGACCAACAAAATGGAGGCCTGGTAGCCACACCATGGCCTTCCCTCCCTTGGCCTGGCTGCCGGCCTTCGGGGTCCCGCCGCCTCCCTTGTGCAAAAGGCCGAAGCACGAGGACGGTGAGGGGCGGCAAAGACCCCCTTCCCGGGCCCGGCTCCTTCCCTCAGGCCTCAGCACCGCCAGCCGGCCATTTTGAACTAGGCCTCACTCGCTCAGCAGCTGAGGCGGGAAAGGGAAGGAAGGGCCTTTGGGGGGCCACGAAGGGTGGGCGTTGGAGCCCAAAGTCAGGCCACGTTTGAGGCGGTCCCTATGATCCGCTCGGAACTGGATTGTGTGAGTCCACATTGCCATATAATCCAGTTCAAAGCAGATCATCTCGCAGTGCCGAAGGGGCCTTTGCGGAGACACGTCTGGATTTCTTGCACAGCCCCCCCCCCATTGTTTTCGGTTTTATTTATATTTTTATTGATAATATACATTATTTACATTGTATTATGGCATTATTTTTATTAATTGAATATAGTTACTATATTATTTATATATTTATTGATCATTTACATTATTTAAATTGTATTATTACATTATTAACCTAACATATTTATTATATTATGTATATTTTATTGGTAGTTCACATTATTTAAATGGTATTATTACATTATGTTTATTAACCTAATATATTTATTATGTTATCTATATTTTATTGATCGTTTACATTATTTAAATTGTATTATTACATTATTGTAATTAACCAAATATATTTATTATGTTATCTATATTCTTATTGATCTTTAACATTATTTAAATGGTATTATTGCATTATTTTTTATTAACCCATATATTTATTATATTATTTAAATTATTAACCTAATATATTTATTGTTATCTATATTTTTATTGATCGTTTGCATTATTTAAATTGTATTATTACATTATTGTAATTAACCTAATATATTTATTATGTTATGTATATTCTTATTGATCTTTAACATTATTTAAATGGTATTATTGCATTCTTTTTATTAACCAAATATATTTATTATATTATTTAAATTATTAACCTAATATATTTATTATATTATTATATTATATTATCTACATATATATTATTTATATTTAATACCTTATTGAATTTATAATTAATTTTAGTTTCATATTATTTATAATATTTTATTTATAGTTTACAGTTTGTTATATTTGTAGTTATAATGTAAGATATTTATATTTTATTTACAGTTTATTATATTATTTGTAGTTATAATGTAAGATATTTATATTTTATTTACAGTTAATTTGATATTATTTTTAATTATCAAGTAACATATTTATAATATTTTATTTGCAATGTATTATATTATTTTTAGTTATAATGTAAGATATTTATAATATTTTTATAGTTTAATTTATCTTTTTTAATTATGTAAGAATTTTATAAATGTATATATGTTATATATTTTATTTATAGTTTATAATTTATTTTATATTATTTGCAGTGCATATTATTGTTTTAGGTTTTATTTCATTTAAAATTTATTTCATTTTAATGTAATTTTATTTCATTTATAGTCTTATTATTTATAGCAATACATTTTATTTCATTTATAGATTATTTTGTATTATTTCTAATTATAATTCATGTAGTTTATATTTAAGATTGCATTTCCTATATCATTTATAGTTTCCTATTTTATATTATTTATTTACAATGCATATTATTGTTTTAGGTTTTATTTCATTTATAATTGATAATTGATTTATTTATAATTTTTTTCATTTTTATTTCATTTATAATTGATAACTTATTTATTTATAATTTATTCATTTTTCATTTTATTTCATTTATAATTGATAATTTATTTATTTTTTCATTTTTTATTTTTATTTCATTTATAATTGATTATTTATTTATAATTTATTTTATTTTAATTTTATTTATAATTGATAATTTATTTATTTATAATTTATTCATTTTTCATTTCATTTATAATTGATAATTTATTTATTTATAATTTATTCATTTTTCATTTCATTTATAATTGATAATTTATTTATTTATAATTTATTTTTTTATTTCATTTATAATTGATTATTTATTTATCATTTTTTTCATTTTTTATTTTTATTTCATTTAAAACTGAAAATTTATTTATTTATCATTTTTTCATTTTTTATTTCATTTATAATTGATAATTTATATTTTTTCATTTTTCATTATTTTATTTAATTTAGAATTCATAATTTATTTATTTATAATGTATTTCATTTTAATTTTTATTTATAATTGATAATTTATAATTTATTTCATTTTTTATTTTTATTTCATTGATAATTGATAATTTATTTATTTATTATTTATTTCATTTTTCATTTTTATTTCATTTATAATTTATTTCATTTTTCATTTTCATTTTCATTTATAGTTTATTTTGTATTATTTATAATTATAATTCATGCAGTTTACATTTAAGATTGCATTTCCTATTTCATTTTCAGTTTATATATTTCATTTATAATTAATACTGTATATTATTTGCATTTTATATTTAACTTAATGTGATATTTTAATCCCTTCCTCTGTATTTGTTCCCCAGCCAAGGAAAGAAAACCATTCTCTCTCTCCCTATTGGTCTGCTGGGCTGTCAATCTGACAAGCCCCTCCCCTCCTTTGCAATTGAATTAATGCCTCTCCCCTTTGCAAGGTTGCCTGTTTCAACACAAAGGGGAGGGAGGAGAGGGAGACAGGCCTGCCTCCCCAAGGAGGTGATTGGCCCTCTCCTTCCAAGCGGCCCTTCTCATTGGTCCATTGTGATCCAAACCAGGGTAGGTTTCCCAGAGACACCAGGAAGCTGATGTGTTAGCTGAGTATTTTCATTTTTTCCCCTCCTCCTCCTCCTCCTTTTTTTTTCTTCCCTAGATGAACCAGGAAGTGAAGTTCCTTCTGGCTGGGTCTCTCCAGCTTCCTTGGTGAGAGAGAAGCCAGGCAGGGACTTGGGCAGCAGAGGCAACCAGCCCAGGTGAGTCTTGCCTGCCAAAGGGGGCTTGGGGAGCTGGGGTCATGGCCTGACCTCCTTCCAAAGATTGGGCACCTTGCTCTTGCTCTTCCTCTCCCTGCTTCTCTTCCTGATCCAGGAAGGCAGGATAATCCGGATTATAACAGTAGGTGGATCAAAAGGGTCAGAAAAATGAGTTGGTTTAGTTGAGTTTGGTAAAGAAATAATAATAATAATAATATATTATTATTCCCAAATATTAATATTATATATATATTGTTAATATATAATATAAAGTAATATATTATTATTCCCAAGTATTAATATAGTTTATTGTTAATAATATATAATATAAAATAATATTTTATTATTATTCCCAAGTATTAATATAATACATTATTAATATATAATATAATATGTTATTATTCCCAACTTTTAATATATTATTAATATATAATATAATGTTATTCCCAAGTTTTAATATATTATTAATATATTATATAATATGTTATTATTCCCAAGTTTTAATATATTATTAATATATAATATAATATGTTGTTATTCCCAAGTTTTAATATATTATTAATATATTATATAATATGTTATTATTCCCAACTTTTAATATATTATTAATGTATTATATAATGTTATTATTCCCAAGTTTTAATATATTATTAATATATAATATATAATATAAAATAATATATTATTCCCAAGTGTAAATATAATATATTGTTAATATATATAATATAAAATAATATATTTTATTCCCAAGTATTAATATAATATATTGTTTATACAGTAATATAAAATAATATATTATTATTCCCAAGTATTAATATATATAATATTAATATCTAATATCTAATATAAAATAATGTATTATTATTCCCAAGTATTAATATAATACATTATATAATACATATAATATGTTATTATTCCCAAGTTTTAATGTATTATTAATATATCATATAAAATAATTTATTATTATTCCCAAGTATTAATATAATATATTATTAATATTATATATATATATAATATCTAATATAAAATAATATATTATTATTCCCAAGTATTGATATAATACATTATCTAATACATATAACATGTTATTATTCCCAAGTTTTAATGTATTATTAATATATAATATAAAATAATATATTACTATTATTCCCAAGTGCTAATATACTATATTATTAATATATAACAAAATAATATATTATTATTCCCAAGTTTTGATACAATATATTATCAATATATTATATAAAATAATATATTTACATTTTAAATGTATTAAACGTACCAAGTTCGTATCAAACTGTGACCTTTATTTCCTGTTCTGGCCTATGACTGAAATAAATGATTTGATTTGATATAATAATATATAATAATAAAATAAAATACATATAATATAAATATAACAACAACTCTCTTTCTCCCCCCTCCCTCCCTCCCTCTATATATATACCCACACACACACGACATCTATATGCCGCCCTTCTCACCCTGAAGGGGACACGGAGCGGCTTACAAGATATATATACATTCAATATATTAAATTATTAGCATAGTACAGTATCAGTATTATGTACTACTATCTTGTACTACACCATTATATTGTAGTATTTTTTTTATTAATATTACATGTAATATAAAATATATAATAATAATATTGTATTATTAGTATTATATTGTATTACATTATAATATTATATATTGAGCCCCCTGTGGCGCTTGCAGACTTTTCGGTCTGCAAGTTCAGAAGATTAGCGGTTGCTAAACTTCTGAACTTGCAGACCGAAAAGTCGGCGGTTCGAATCTGGCGAGCGAGGTGAGCTCCCGCTGTTAGCACCAGCTCCTGCCAACCTGGCAGTTCGAAAACATGCAAATGTGAGTAGATCAATAGGTACCGCTCCGGCGGGAAGGCAATTGTACTCCATGCAGTCATGCTGGCCACATGACCTTAAAGGTGTCTATGGACAATGAAAGGTCCACGGTTCGAATCCGGGGAGCGGAGTGAGCTCCCGCTGTTAGCCCCAGCTTCTGCCAACCTAGCAGTTCGAAAACATGCAAATGTGATTAGATCAGTAGTTACCGCTCCGGCGGGAAGGCAATGGTACTCCATGCAGTCATGCTGGCCACATGACCTTAAAGGTGTCTATGGACAATGAAAGGTCGGCGGTTCGAATCCGGGGAGCGGAGTGAGCTCCCGCTGTTAGCCCCAGCTTCTGCCAACCTAGCAGTTCAAAAACATGCAAATGTGAGTAGATTGATAGGTACTGCTTTGGTGGGAAGGTAACAACATTCCATACAGTCATGACCTTGGAGGCGTCTAGGGATGACGCCGGCTCTTCGGCTGAGAAACGGAGATGAGCACCGGCGTTTGTTCTGTTTAGCCTGGAGAGCGAGGTTTGAATTTAGATCCAAGGCTTGTGGGTATGATTCCTGACTTGAAAAATGGCCTTTTTATGCTGGCCGGATGACCTTGGAGGTGTCTACGGACAACGCCGGCTCGATAGATTAAAGCATAAGACCTTTCAAAATAGTAAAACATCGGTCAAAATCAAGAAAGTGCCCCCTTTTTGGATTTGCTGGCACCTGTTTCTCTTTAGCTATGTCTCTGGCTATTAAAATTCTCTCGGCACGGCAAGTCCCGAGTGTTAGGTGTACGGCCGAGGCCTTGCGAAAAATGCTGGAACGAGATCACTGAGAAAATCAACAACAGGCAAACTGTGAATGTCTGCGAGAGAAGGCAGACAGGAAGTGGTTCCGCGATGTTTTCCGCCCAGTTCCTGCCACGCTGAATTTTGCCGGCTCCCTTGGAAAAGTAAACAACCCTGACATGTGAAGGCCTGGTTTTATCCCTCTCTACTTAGGACTATTGTTTATTTGTTTGTTTGTTTGTTTATTTATTTATTTATTTACAGTATTATTATTATTTATGTTCCTCTGTAATATAAATACTGTAAATAAATAAATAAATAATATAGTCTCGGCATTACTTTGCGAACGAAGATTCTTAGGAAGGACTCATCCCACACTTTTTACAAGCGCGTTGATGACTAAAAAGGCCAACCTGAGATAGGCAAGTCCGGTTGCAGAAAGCACAGCAGAAAGTCTCCTCGGGTGATGTTGTTTCCAAGTTGTGGTTCTTTCTGCGTTGTCGAGACCCGTTTGGCGTGTCTTCTCGAAAGAGGCCGCAGCATTGTGGATAGTGCGTCTCCATGCCTCCCGATGTGAGGCCAGGGTGGACCATTGTTGGTGATCAATCTGGCCGAGCCTGAGGTGTTGTTTCAGGGAGTCCTTGTATCTCTTTTTGGGGGCACATCTCTTGCGAGTTCACCGTAGAGTCGTATCTTTGGGAGGCGGTGGTCCTCCATCCTAGAGACATGCCCTGTTCTCAATAGCATGGCCTCAACGCTGGTGATCCCTGCTTTCTCAAGAACAGCAACATTCGTCACATAGTCGGTCCAGTGTATATTTAGGATTGTGCGAAGACAGTGCTGATGAAAGCGTTTGAGGAGTCGCAGGTGTTGGCGATAGGTGACCCATGTTTCAGACCCATAGAGGAGAATAGACAGTACGATAGCTGTGTACACACTGATTTTGGTGCTTTGCCTCAGGTGCTTGTTGCTCCAGACTCTTCTGTGAAGTCTTCCAAATGCACCCTATGCCTTTGCTAATCTGTGATCTATCTCTTTGTCAATCTTGGTGTCTGAAGAGATGATGTTTCCCAGGGAGGTGAACGGCTGAACGGACTTAAGCACAGACGTGCCTATGCTGACGTGGGGATGATGGTGTTCTTCCTGTAGTGCGGGCTGGTAGAGGACTTCCATTTCCTTCAGGCTGACTTCCACCCTAAACAGCTACTGTAATATTGTATATACATACAGTATAATATTGATAATATTATAATGAAATACAATATAATACTACTAGTAATAATATGATATTATAATTATATATTTTATATTACATGTCATATTACTAATAATATTACAGTCTAATGTTATAGTACAATGTAATATATAATATTAATATTGTGCTATGGCAATTATAGAGTATATTGTATTTACATTTTACTTGTAAACCGCTCTGAGTCCCATTCGGGGTGAGAAGGGCGGCATATACATGTCGCAAATAAATAAATAAATAAATAAAGTGGTTCAAACTGCATTAATTCTGTGGTTTAGATCAGTGCTGTCCAACTTCTACGGGGTCCAGGGCCGGATAAGAGGTCACTGATGACCTAGGGGGCCACTCGGCCCCGCCCCCAGGCCCCACCCCCAACCCCAGGCCCCACCCCCTCCTAAAACGGCCGAAAAAGGGGCAGAAGGCGGCGCCAAGAGCAGCGCGTCACAGGCCTGGCGTGACGTGCTGCCCCTGGCACCGCCTACTCCTCTTTTTCGGTGCCCCCTCCTTCCGAGGGCAGAGGGGGCGCTGAAAAGGAGGAGTAGGGCGCCAAGAGCAGCGCGTCACGCCTGGCCTGTGACGCTCTGCTCTTGGCGCCGCCTACTCCTCCTTTCGGTGCCCCCCCTCCGCCCTAGGAAGGGAGGGGCCCGGAAAAGAGGCGGCGCCAGGGGCAGCGCGTCACGCCAGGCCTGTGACGCGCTGCTCTTGGCGCCGCCTTCTGCCCTTTTCGGCTCCCCTGCCCTAGGTAGGGAGGCGCCGAAAGGAGGAGGAGCTAGCTCTCTTCCTCCTCCCTGCCCCGCCTCCCCCCCCCCCCCCCCCCCGCCGCCATTTTTTAAAAAAAATCGATTTTTTTTTTCAAATTTAAAAATGGCGGCTGAGGGCATAGGTGGAGCCGTGTCCAACAGGCTACGGGTCGGATCCGGCCCCGGGGCCGCCAGTTGGACAGCCCTGGTTTAGATGGTCCTAGAAATCCTCACCAACAGCTGTAGACTGGGCTGCGGCGCAGCTTGTTAGTAGCCAGCTGCATTAAATCTCTACTGACCGAGAGGTCATGAGTTTGAAGCCAGCCCGGCTTGGGAGTGAGCTCCCGACCATTAATAGTTCAGCTTGCTGTTGACCTATGCAGCCCAAAAGACAGTTGCACCTGTCAAGTTGGAAATTGAGGTCCCGCTTTATGCGGGGAGGCTGATTTATCTAATTTACAACACCCTAAAACCTTCCAGCAGCGTGCAGAAGAATGAGGAAGCACCCCACCAAAGGACTCAGCGTCACAAGTGGACGGTGAACCGACAGCTCCCCCTTGTGGCCGGAACTGAGCATACCCACATAAAGCCGAAAAGCTGGAATGTTAAATTGCCTCTGTGTCTGTCTATATATGTTGTATGTCTAATGGCATTGAATGTTTGCCATGTATATGTGCATTGTAATCCGCCCTGAGTCCCCTTCCGGGGTGAGAAGGGCGGAATATCAATACTGTGTAAATAAAATAAATAATAATAAAATAAATAATAATAAAATAAATAAAAATAAAATAAATAAAATAAATAATAGATTGTGTTGGGTTTTGGGTAGAGCATTGTAGCCAATCAGGATTTTTTAAATTAATTAATTAATAGTTTATTTTTATTATTTTATTTTATTAATTGTTTATTATTAATTAATTAATTAGTTGTAGACAATCAATTAGGAATTCAGCAGATTTGACAAAAGACAAGGAGGTTATAACGAAAAAGGTGCCACGTGTAACTCGTTTTTTTTTTTCCTTCCCAGTTGCGGCAGGGAGACCATGACCACGTTAATTCACCGGGGACGGCGGGCGGACGTCGGCAGGAACGCCGACAAGCGAGTGGAGGGCGAGGAGGACTCTGTGCTCGACAAGAGCATCGGGGAGGAAGACCCCGGCGACTGCAAAGACATCCGCCTCACCCTCATGGAGGAGGTGCTGCTCCTGGGACTGAAAGACAAGGAGGTATGGAAAGAGTCCCGGTTTCCGTCATTTTCCTCCCCTGTTTGGAGGTGCTTCTCTGTGTCTGATAACTTGCCTCCAGTGTCATCAGTTGAGAGTCCCCGCCCCCGAAAGCACCAACCGCTGCTCTGAGATCAGAGTGAAGGGAGGGGCCAGGAAGGCAGTTCCATCTTGCCTCCTGCACTGTGCTTATAATATAATATATTGTATATGCATATAATATTGATAATATTATAATGTAATACAATATAATACTACTACTACTACTAATATTATATAATTATGTATTTTATATTACATGTAATATTACTAATAATATTACAAAATAATGGAATAGTACAATATAGTAATATATAATACTGATATTATACTGTGCGAATAATAATGTAATATAATTTATTGTATGTATACTGTATATCTTGTAAGCAACTTACAAGTAAAATGTAAATACAATATATTATATTATATTACATTATTGCCATAGCACAATATTAATATTATATATTACGTTGTACTATAACATTATACTGTAATACTATTAGTAATATTACATGTAATATAAAATATATAATTATAATATATTATTACTCATATTATATTGTATTACATTATAATATTATCAATATTATATGTATGTACAATACATTATATTATTGTCATAGCACAATATTAATATTTTATATTACATTGTACTGTAATATTATTAGTAATATTACATGTAATATAAATATATAATTATAATATATTATTAATAGTATTATATTGTATTACATTATATATTATATATTACAATATATTATATTATATTACATTATTGCCATAGCACAATATTAATATTATATATTACGATGTACTATAACTATACTGTAATACTATTAGTAATATTACATGTAATATAAAATATATAATTATAATATATTATTATTACTCATATTAATATTGTCTTACATTATAATATTATCAATATTATATGTATGTACAATACATTATATTATTGTCATAGCACAATATTAATATTTTATATTACATTGTACTGTAATATTATTAGTAATATTACATGTAATATAAATATATAATTATAATATATTATTAATAGTATTATATTGTATTACATTATAATATAATAATATTTATTGCCATAGTACAATATTAATATTTTATATTACATTGTACTATAACATTATACTGTAATATTATTAGTAATATGACATGTAATACAAATATATAATTATAATATATTATTATTACTAGTATTATATTGTATTACATTATAATATTATCAATATTATATGTATATACAATATATTATATTATTGCCATAGCACAATATTAATATTATATATTACGTTGTACTATAACATTATATTGTAATATTATTATTAGCATGACATGTAATATAAAATATATAATTATAATATCATATTATTATTAATAGTATTATATTGTATTACATTATAATATTATATATTATATTATTGCCATAGCACAATATTTATATTTTATATTACATTGTACTATAACATTATACTGTGTCTCGGCATTACTTTGCGAAAGAAGATTCTTAGGAAGGGCTCATCCCATGCTTTTTACAAGCGCGTTGATGATTTAAAAGGCCAATCTGAGATAGGCAAGTCCGGTTGCAGAAAGCACAGCAGAAAGTCTCCTTGGGTGATGTTGTTTCCAAGTTGCAGTTCTTTCTGCGTTGTCGTTTCTCTTTGAGACCCGTTCGGCGTGTCTTCTCGAAAGAGGCTGCAGCATTGTAGATAGTGCGTCTCCATGCATCCCAATGTGAGGCCAGGGTGGACCATTGTTGGTGATCAATCTGGCCGAGCCTGAGATGTTGTTTCAGGGAGTCCTTATGTCTCTTTTTGGGGGCACCTCTCTTGCGCTGACCTGTGGCGAGTTCACCGTAGAGTAGTATCTTTGGGAGGTGGTGGTCCTCCATCCTAGAGACATGCCCTTAATATTATCAATATTATATGTATATACAATATATTATATTATTGCCGTAGCACAATATTAATATTATATATTACATTATACTGTAATATTATTAGTAACATGACATGTAATATAAAATATATAATAATAATACATTAATAGTATTATATTGTATTATAATATTATCAATATAATATTATATTATAAGCACAGTGCAGGAGGTAGCGTAACGTAGAAGTGAGATAGCCTTTGCTTTGGGAAGTGCTCTTCCGATGCCGGCGGAGAGTGCTGCTGGCGATGGAGTGTCGGCCTGGTCTATTACGTAAGTAACTCTGTGTCCTTTGGGGAAGCCTTTTAAATTAAGTTGTGGCAGCGTAACGCCGGCTGCACCTGCTCCCTGACTCTCTCTCCTCCCTCGGGGGCATTCATTTCCGACTTGGCGGTAACCGGAGCCGCTGCTTTGTGCCATCGCACCAAACAAGCCTATCCTGTGGGTGGGGGGGACGGGGGACGAGCACGACAAGTGCTGGAGGCGAACCCTTTTGGGGTGGATTGCCGTCCAGGGGGTGATTTCCCCTCCCCTTGGAGGTTATTCTTCACACTGTAAATCTAGCATCCGACTGCAGGGATTTATTCCACACTCGATGCGCGCGAGAGATGGAATTTGAGACTAAACGGAGCCCCGGCGGTCTCCTGGTGGTTGTTGACCCCCCAAATCGTACAGGAACCATCCTCGTAGGTTGTTTTTCCTGTTCGGGCGCAGACAAGACAGGTTTGTCAACTGGGCTCTGTCGGCCGGCGTGACGCATTCGTCAAACCGTTTGCTTATTATTAACTTTTATAGAGAAAGAAGTTGCAATACTTGTTGGGCCTCTTCTATAAAAAAAAGAAGAAGCAGCCCAGGAAATTGATCCCTGACAGTTTTGGGTTATTATTAAAGAGTCTGAGCCATCTTGCCTCCTGCACTGTGCATATAATATAATATAATTTCTTTTTCTTTCTCGGCATTACTTTGCGAAAGAAGATTCTTAGGAAGGACTCATCCCACGCTTTTTACAAGCGTGTTGATGACTAAAAAGGCCAATCTGAGATAGGCAAGTCCGGTTGCAGAAAGCACAGCAGAAAGTCTCCTCGGGGGATGTTGTTTCCAAGTTGCGGTTCTTTCTGCGTTGTCGAGACCCGTTCGGCGTGTCTTCTTGAAAGAGGCCGCAGCCTTATGGACAGTGCGTCTCCATGCCTCCCGATGCGAGGCCAGGGTGGACCGCTGTTGGTGATCAATCTGGCCTGAGATGTTCATTCAGGGAGTCCTTATATCTCTTTTTGGGGGTGCCTCTCTTGTGCTGACCCATGGCGAGTTCACCATAGAGTAGTATCTTTGTGAGGCGGTGGTCCTCCATCCTAGAGACGTGCCCTGCCCAGCGCAGCTGTGTTCTCAATAGCATGGCCTCAACGCTGGTGATCCCTGCTTGCTCAAGGACAGCAACATTCGTCACGTAGTCGGTCCAGTGTATATTTAGGATTGTGCGAAGACAGCGCTGATGAAAGCGTTCGAGGAGTTGTAGGTGTTGGCGATAAGTGACCCATGTTTCAGACCCATAGAGGAGAATAGACAGTATCATAACTCTGTATACACTGATTTTGGTGCTTTGCCTCAGGTGCTTGTTGCTCCAGACTTTTTAATAAAGCCTTCCGAATGCACTATATGCCTTTGCTAATCTGTGATCTATCTCTTTGTCAATCTTGGCGTCTGAAGAGATGATGCCTCCCAGGGAGGTGAACTGCTGAACGGACTTAAGCACAGATGTGCCTATGCTGATGTGGGGATGATGGTGTTCTTCCTGTGGTGCGGGCTGGTAGAGGACTTCCGTTTTCTTCAGACTGACTTCCAGCCCAAACAGCTCTGCAGCTGCTGCAAAGCAGGACGTGAGGCGCTGCAGGGCTGCTTCTGAATGGGCGACAAGGGCAGCATCGTCAGCAAAAAGCAGCTCACGGACTAGATAGTTTAGAGTCTTAGTGCGAGCCCTCAGGCGGCTTAAGTTGAACAAACTGCCATCAGTACGATAGCGTATATATATGCCGTCTTCTTCTTCGAAGTCTGCTGCAGCCCTTTGGAGCATATTACATGTAATAGGAAATATATAATTATAATATCATATTATTATTAATAGTATTATATTGTATTACATTATAATATCATATTATATAATTTTATTGCCATAGCACAATATTAATATTTTATATTACATTGTACTATAACATTATACTGTAATATTATTAGTAATATTACATATAATATAAAATATATAATTATAATATATTATCATTAGTAGTATTATATTGTATTACATTATCGCCAGCACCTACGACTCCTCGAACGCTTTAATCAGCGCCGTCTTCGCACAATCCTAAATATACACTGGACCAACTATGTGACGAATGTTGCTGTCCTTGAACAAGCAGGGGTCACCAGCATTGAGGCCATGCTATTGAGAGCACAGCTGCGCTGGGCAGGGCACATCTCTAGGATGGAGGACCACCGCCCCCCAAAGATACTACTCTATGGTGAACTCGCCACGGGTCAGCGCAAGAGAGACGCCCCCAAAAAGAGATGTAAGGACTCCCTGAATCAACATCTCAGGCCAGATTGATCACCAACGATGGTCCACCCTGGCCTCACATCGGGAGGCATGGAGACGCACTCTCCACAATGCTGTGGCCTCTTTCGAGAAGACACGCCGAACGGGTCTCGACAACGCAGAGAGAACCGCAACTTGGAAACAACATCCCCCGAGGAGACTTTCTGCTGTGCTTTCTGCAACCGGACTTGCCTATCTCAGGTTGGCCTTTTTAGCCATCAACGCGCTTGTAAAAAGCGTGGGATGAGTCCTTCCTAAGAATCTCCATTCGCGAAATAATGCCGAGAGATGATGTATTACATTATAATATCAATATTATATGTATATACAATATATTATATTATACTATACTATACTATACTATTATATTATATTATATTATATGCACAGTGCAGGAGGCAAGATGGAACTGCCTTCCTGGCCCCTCCCTTCCCTCTGATCCTCACAACCTCTGAGGATGCCTGCCGTAGATGTGGGCGAAACGTCAGGAGAGAATGCTTCTGGAACACGGCCAGGCAGCCCGGAAAACTCACAACAACCCAGTGAAGCCTTCGACAACACAAAAGATACTGCTTTCTTCTTTTTTTTCTTACATAAAAGTCTTTCCATTTTGGATTTTTCCCAAACGGGAGGTTCTTTCCCAGCTTTCCTTGACGATAGAGTTTCACGAGGAAGTGAAAGTTTGCTTGTTTTTGAAGGTAAAGAAAAGATCAGAGCGAGTTGTGAAATATTTGCTAAGGCAAACGGGCCTCTCGTCCTTTCCCTTCCTTGGGTGAAACAAGGGATGGCATACAAGCCAAGGAAGCATATAAAATGTGGGCTTGTTGTTTGACCAGGAAGTACAGCTTGCCTAGAGCAGGCTCCGGTTCCTGTTGACCCCCCCTACCCCCCCCCCCGCCACCACCCCACCCGCTGCCCTTTGTGTGCAAAGGAATCTGGGTTGGTCCTTGTCAACTTGGAGCAGCTTTATCAGAAGTTAATCCCGGACAGAAAAGAATTGGAAAAACAGCACCGGAGTGCTTCCACTGGCAAATAATAATAATCTTTATTTATACCCCTCCACCATCTCCCCAATGGGGTCTCGGGGCGGCTAACTTGAGGCCAAGGCCTTCTAAATATAATAATAATAATAATCTTTATAACCCTCCACCATCTCCCCAATGGGGTCTCGGGGCGGCTAACTTGAGGCCAAGGCCTTCTAAATATAATAATAATAATAATAATAATCTTTATTTATGCTTCTCCACCATCTCCCCAATGGGGTCTCGGGGCGGCTAACATGAGGCCAAGCCCTTCTAAATATAATAATAATAATAATAATAATAATAATAATAATCTTTATTTATATCCCTCCACCATCTCCCCAATGGGGTCTCGGGGCGGCTAACTTGAGGCCAAGGCCTTCTAAATATAATAATAATAATAATAATCTTTATTTATGCCTCTCCACCATCTCCCCAATGGGGTCTCGGGGCGGCTAACTTGAGGCCAAGGCCTTCTAAATATAATAATAATAATAATAATCTTTATTTATGCCTCTCCACCATCTCCCCAATGGGGTCTCGGGGCGGCTAACTTGAGGCCAAGGCCTTCTAAATATAATAATAATAATAATAATCTTTATTTATATCCCTCCACCATCTCCCCAATGGGGTCTCGGGGCGGCTAACTTGAGGCCAAGGCCTTCTAAATATAATAATAATAATAATCTTTATGCCCCTCCACCATCTCCCCAATGGGGTCTCGGGGCGGCTAACTTGAGGCCAAGCCCTTCTAAAATGCAATACAACACACTAAAATACAAAATACATCAAAAATATTAATACACTTTGGATTACACTAGCTTTGCTAGAACCGGATCCGGTTCTGATCCAATGTCGGCTGGGTTCAGTGTTCTCTGTATGCAGGTGAACTAGAACTCCCAAAAATCAGTCAACTCCCCCCAAACTCTCACAGTTTGTTCAGTTGGTTGTGGGGCTTATCTGTGCCTAGTTTGGTTCCGGTCCTTTGTCGGTGGGGATAACGGTATCTCTGGATGCATGTGAACTACAACTCCCAAAATCAAGGTCAATTCCCCAGACCACTGCAATATGTTCAGTTGGTCATGGGGCTTCTCTGTGCCTAGTTTGGTTCCGGTCCTTTGTCGGTGGGGATCACGGTATCTCTGGATGCAGGTGAACCTCAACTCCCCAAATCAAGGTCAATTCCCCCCCCAACCCCCCATAGTTTGTTCAGTTGGTCATGGGGCTTCTCTGTGCCTAGTTTGGTTCCAGTCTAGTGTCGATGGGGATCACAGTATCTCTGGATGCAGGTGAACTATAACTCCCAAAGTCAAGGTCAATTCCCCCAGACCCTTGCAACATGTTCGGTTGGTCATAGAGCTTCTCTGTGCCGAGTCTGGTCCTGGCCCATTGTTAGTGTGAGTGTGTAGGGGTGTCACAGTATCTTTGGCTGCAGGTGAACTACAACTCCCAAAATCAAGGTCAATTCCCCCCAAACCCCCACAGTTTGTTCAGTTGGTCATAGGGCTTCTCTGTGCCTAGTTTGGTCCCAGTCCAGTGTCGATGGGGATCACAGTATCTCTGGATGCAGGTGAACTATAACTCCCAAAATCAAGGTCAATTCCCCCCAAACCCCCACAGTTTGTTCAATTGGTCATGGGGCTTCTCTGTGCCTAGTTTGGTCCCAGTCCAGTGTCGATGGGGATCACAGTATCTCTGGATGCAGGTGAACTATAACTCCCAAAGTCAAGGTCAATTCCCCCAGACCCTTGCAACATGTTCGGTTGGTCATAGAGCTTCTCTGTGTCAAGTCTGGTCTTGGCCCATTGTTAGTGTGTGTGTGTGGGGGGGGTCACAATATCTTTGGCTGCAGGTGAACTACAACTCCCAAAATCAAGGTCAATTCCCCCCAAACCCCCACAGTTTGTTCAGTTGGTCATAGGGCTTCTCTGTGCCTAGTTTGGTCCCAGTCCAGTGTCGGTGGGGATCACGGTATCTCTGGATGCAGGTATAACTATAACTCCCAAAATCAAGGTCAATTCCCCCAGACCCTTGCAATATGTTCGGTTGGTCATAGAGCTTCTCTGTGCCATGTCTGGTCCTGTGTGTGTGTGTGTGTGTGTGTGTGTGCCCGGGGGGGGGGATTCATAGTATCTTTGGCTGCAGGTGAACTACAACTCCCAAAAATCAATTTTCTTCAGACTTCTCCAGTATATTTAGTTGGTCAGGGGGCTTCTCTATGCCAAGTTTAGTCCCGGTTGGTCATTCGTAGTTGAAGTTGGATCCAAAGCAGGTGAAAGTACTACAAATCTCATCATCTGTGGTCCATCCGTGGTCAAGAAGGAAGAATAGTTTAGCTTACTTTTAGAATTATTTTAGCGCTAGTAATGTTTTAGATTAAATCATTGCTTATCTGCTTTTACACCGTTGTTCTATAATGTCAGTTCTACGCATATTTTTTACCTGTTGTAAACCGCTCTGAGCTTCTAGAGCAGTGTTTCTCAACCTTCCTAATGCTGCGACCCCTTAATACAGTTCCTCATGTTGTGGAGACCCCTAACCATAACATTATTTTCATTGCTACTTCATAACTGTATTTTTTGGGTGGGGGTGGGGTTGATTTTGTCAATTGGAAATTGAAGTTGCTGGGATTTATAGTTCATCTACAATCAAAGAGCATTCTGAACTCACCAACAATTGAATTGAACCAAACTCCCATGACCAACACCAAATACTGGAAGGTTGGGAGTTGTAGTTCACCTACATCCAGAGAGCACTATAGACTCAACAATGATGGATGTGGACCACACTTGACACCAGGCATGTAGCCAGGGGGGGCTAAGGGGGCTTCAGCCCCCCCCCCCCGAAATTCTCAGGGTGGTCCGCGAGAAGGCCTTACTGGTACATTATTTAAACTGTTATGTTTATTCATTTCATGATCTGATCACCATGCTCATTATATCCCACATTAATGGGGTTATTGGGATAACAATACAAAAGGTTTGCTAGGGTAGACCCTCTTCCACCCAGTCTCAGCCCCCCGAACCAAACTCAGCCCCCCCCCCCGAATCAAAATCCTGGCTACGGCCCTGCTTGACACGAATCCTCAATATACCCAAATGTGAACACTGGTGGAGTTTGGGGGAAATAGATCTTGACATTTGGGAGTTGTAGTTACTGGGATTTATAGTTTACCTACAATCAAAGAGCCCCTTGCACCCCACCAATGATAGAATTGGGTCAAACTTCCTACACAGAACCCTCATGCCTTGAAGGGACTAGCTGGCATGAGCCTCTATCCCACATCACACACTCTCCCTTACTCACACATGCGCATCATGCTGCCATGCGCTGAACATGGCTGCTCTCCTCCCCACTTGAGTTTCAGATTGGGAGGTCTGCCAATCACAGCAGAGGAGAGCTTTAGATGGGAAAATTCGCAGTCTGTTTCCAAAAAGAAAGAGAGGCGGTGAGATCTTCAACCTTCTCTGCCAAAGGGCTTCCTAAGACCATCAGAAATATATGTTTTCTGATGGTCTTTGGCGACCCCTCTGAAATCCTCTCATGAACCCCCTGGGGGTCCTGACCCCCAGGTTGAGAAACACTGTTCTAGAGGGAGCGGTCTAGAAGCCGAAAGAATAAAATAAAATAAATAAGGTTGGATTGGGGGAGGGGGCGTTAAAGGAGTGACCGGAGGCCCTCCCCCTTTTTTTTCCCTCAGAGAAACATTTCCACACATAATAACAACAACATAATAAATAAATAAATAAAAATAATATAATTAAAAATAATAAAATAAATAAATAATAATAATGTTTAAATAATAAAATAAAATAAAAATAATATAAAATCATATAAATATAAAGAAAGAAAGAAAAATAAGAAAAATATATAATAATAAATAAAATAATAAAATAAAAATAAGAAAAAATATTAAATATATAAATAAAAAATTAATAATAAATAAAAATAAGAAAAATAAATAAAACATTTAAAAAACATACCCTTTTAAACACTTCCCAGCCAGCTCTGGAAACTTATGAAAAGATCGCTGTTGCCAGCACTTGAGACACGGAAAGAACGCTCTACCCAACACTTGAACCCAACCTCATGTGATGAACCCCATGCGTTACCATTTCTGAAGCGTAGGACTCAGTGGAATTTAATACATGTGATGAAGCGAGAGGTCCCAGAGGATAAGAAAAGGGAGACCCCGTTTCATCTGGAACATGTTGATAGTCGTTGTCCAGTCCTGATGCCTGTCGTCCCTTGTCTCCTCAGGGATACACCTCTTTCTGGAACGACTGCATCTCCTCGGGGCTGCGTGGGGGCATTCTCATTGAGCTGGCCCTGCGAGGGAGGATACAGCTGGAGCCTCAGACCATGAGGAAAAAAAGGCTGCTGGACCGAAAGGTGAGCTCCTGGTCTCTCTGCAATATCTCTCCTTGGGACTGGTGAAAGGAAACATAGTTGGCCTTGCTTTTTCTCCTTCTCCTTCTTCCTTTGCTTTCTAGGTACTCCTAAAGTCAGACGCGCCGACCGGAGATGTGCTTCTGGACGAGACGCTCCGCCACCTCAAAGCCACGGAGCCTGCGGAGACGGTGCAGACGTGGATTGAGCTGCTCACAGGTGATCTGATCCTCGATTCTCTTCTTATCCCAGATTATCTGGCAGTGGAGACTCATATAATCCAGTTCAAAGCAGACATGCCATATACAGTGTTCCCTCACTTATAGTGAATATAATAATAGAGTAAAATAATAAGTGTAATAAAAATAATAGAGTAAAATAATGTAAATGTTATAATAACAACAATAATAAATAGAGTGATATAATAAATGTAATAACAAATATAGAGCAAAACAATAAATGCAATAATAAGAATAGAGTAAAATACTAAATAATAAAAATAATAATAAAGTGAAATAATGTAATTGTAATAATAATAATAAATAGACTAATATAATAAATTTAATAACAGAAATAGAGTAAAACAATAAATGCAATAATAATAAGTAAAATAATGTAAAGGTAATAACGATAATAAATAGAGTAAAATATTAAATGTAATAAAAATAATAATAGAGTAAAATAATAAATGTAATAATAACAGTAATAAATAGAGTGATATGATAAATGTAATAACAAAAATAGAGTAAAACAATAAATGTAATAATAATAGAGTAAAATAATAAGTTTAATAAAAATAATAATAGAGTAAAATAATGTAAATGTAATAATAACAGTAATAAATAGAGTGATATGATAAATGTAATAACAAAAATAGAGTAAAACAATAAATGCAATAATAATAGAGTAAAATAATAAGTGTAATAAAAATAATAGAGTAAAATAATGTAAATGTAATAATAACAATAATAGAGTGATATAATAAATGTAAACAAAAATAGAGTAAAAGAAGTGCAATAATAATAAAGTAAAATAATAAGAGTAAAAATAATAATAGAGTAAAATAATGTAAAAGTAATAATAACAATAATAGAGTGATATAATAAATGTAATAACAAAAATAGAGTAAAACAAATGCAATAAAAATAATAATAGAGTAAAATAATAAATGTAATAAAAATAATAAAGTAAAATAATGTAAATGTAATAACGATAATAGAGTAAAATAATAAATGTAATAAAAATAATTATAAAGTAAAATAATGTAAATGTAATAATAATAATATTATAAAGAGTAAAATAATAAATGTAATAATAATAAATGTAATAATAATAAATAACTTTGAAAAAGCCCCTCTACTCTTGGCTTATACTCGAGTTAGACTAAAAAAAAGGACTGAAAAGCTTGGCTTAAATTTGAGTATATATGGTACTTCCTTCCTGAAGCCCACGAAGAGTCCGAGAGTAACCTTCTGACCGCCGTCTTCTCTCTCCCGCAGGCGAGACCTGGAACCCTTTCAAGCTGCAGTACCAGCTCCGCAACGTCCGCGAGCGGATCGCCAAGAACTTAGTGGAGAAGGGCATCTTGACCACGGAGAAGCAGAACTTCCTCCTCTTCGACATGACCACCCACCCGGTGACCAACACCACGGAGAAGCAGCGCCTGGTGAAGAAGCTGCAAGAGAGCGTCCTGGACCGATGGGTCAACGACCCCCACCGCATGGAGAGGAGGACCTTAGCGCTGCTGGTGCTGGCCCACGCCTCCGACGTCCTGGAGAACATCTTTGCCAGCCTGGTCGACGAGCAGTACGACGTGGCCATCAACCGGTCCAAGGACCTGCTGGAGAGGGACCCGGAGGTGGAAGCGGCCAAGGCCAGCGGCACCGAGATGGTCTGGGCCGTCCTGGCCGCCTTCAACAAGTCCTAAATCCTCCTCGTTGGTTGGTTGGTTTGTTCCGAGTGGGTTTGGCCCCTTCCTCTCTAGGACTGGACCGTTCACTCTGTGGATTCTTCCTGCGCCCTTTGACCGCGGGTTTTGGTGACTTCCTGGGGTCACGGCCGCCCGGAGTGAAGGGACACCGCGGGTAGCGTTCTGTTCTAGGAAAACTTATACATTCACCACCTCTTTTTTTTCCTCCTCTTCTCCCTCGGATTTTGGGGATTTGCTAGGTTACAAGAATGAGCAACGAAGTTTGTGCGTCTCCTTTTCCTTTCCTGTCGTGCCCCCCCTTTTTTTGTTACACCCCCCACCCCCACCCCGAGTTTAAAATGAAGGTTTGCATCTGTTAGAAAATGAACGTTATCTCTCCCTTTTTTAAATTTCAAACTCTCTTCCTCGTTTCCTTATATTATTGTGTGTGTACGTTTTGGGAAGGAATGAATTGCAGTGTGTATTCGGTTGGTTTATTATGATTATTTTTTTTAATATCTGAACTTTGACCTCAGTTTGTGCGCTTGTTTTGCTTCTGGATCCAGATTCCGCTGGTTGGTTCTTCTCCTCCCGTGCTGTTTTTTTCCTTGTGTTTGTTTGGAAATACCATTACAGCACAAATCTCTATGCAATCTCCCATGTGTTTTTCCTCTCGACCTGATTTACAGATAATTTGCGGTGGATAGAGAATACGCCATTATAGGACTAAGTAAACTCATAGCGCCCAACACCTGACATTACGTCGCGTCGTGTCTGACTCTGGGGGTTGGTGCTCATCTCCATTTCTAAGCCAAAGAGCCGGCGTTGTCCGTCGACCAGTGTTTCCCAACCTTTTTTGAGCCGCGGCACATTTTTTACATTTACACAATCCTGGGGCACACCACCAACCAAAATGACACAAAATGACACTCTAACACAGTCATACATATAGTTAATATGTTTTAAAATGTATTTATACACTCAGTGTGAAACCTGGGCCTGTTTAGCTGAACACAACATAGATATCCTGGCAGGAATGGCAGAAAGACACACACAAAGGTCTTGCTCAACAGCTGTCAGTCTCTCTCTGTGTTTAGTGGGCATTGACCTTGAGTTTTGGAGTTGTAGTTCACCTATATCCAGAGAGCACTGTGGACTCAAACAATGTTGGATCAGGACCAAACTTGGCATGGATACTCAATATGCCCAAATGTGAACACAGATGGAGTTTGGGGAAAATAGACCTTGACATTTGGGAGTTACAGTTTCTGGGATTTATAGTTCACACACAATCAAAGAGCATCCTGAACTCTTGCAACAATGGAATTGAACCAAACTTGGCATATTGAACTCTCATTACCAACAGAAAGTACTGGAAGGGTTTGCTTGGGAATTGACCTTGAGTTTTGCAGTTGTTGTTCACCTACTGTACACCCAGAGAGCACTGTGGACTCAAACAATGATGGATCTGGACCAAACTTGGCAAGTGGGCCCCTCAGGCAGTAGAGCAGGCCGAGGGCCACCGCCAAGCCCAGGCTCCGGCCCAGGGTCCTGCCGCCAGCCTCAGCCGCTCCCATTACCACGGGTAGCGGCTCACGGACGAAAAAGGCAGCGGGGGAGAGGGAGAAGGCGGCAATTCCCCGTCCTCAGTGCCGCTCTCCACCATGACTCCGGCCCCTCACTCGCTGGGGCTGCGCGGAGGAGGAGCATGAGCGGTGGACGGGCTTCAGCCCCGCCCACTGAAGCCCATCCACTGCTCATGCTCCTCCGTGCGGCCCCAGCGAGCGAGGGGCCGGAATCATGGCAGAGAGCGGCGCTGGGGACAGGAGCCGCTCGCCACCATGACTCCTGCCATGACTCCCGCCCCTCGCTCATTGAGGCCGCACGGAGGAGGAGGAGGAGCATGAGTGGTGGAGGGGCTTCAGCCCTGCCCACTGAAGCCCGTCCACCGCTCATGGTTCTCCTCCTTCGCACGGCCTCAGTGAGCGAGGGGCCGGAGTCATGGCGGAGAGTGGCGCCAGGGACGGGGGCCGCTCTCTGCCATGACTCCCGCCCCTCGCTCGCTGAGGCCACATGGAGGAGGAACTTGAGCGGTGGATGGGCTTCAGGCCCGCCCACTGAAGCCCATCCACCGCTCATGGTTCTCTGCGCAGCCTCAGTGAGCGAGGGGCCGGAGTCATGGCGGAGAGCGGCGCTGGGGACGGGGGCCGCTCTCTGCCATGACTCCCGCCATGACTCAATCATGCTTGAGCAAGCGTCTGGCGTTGGGAAGCAACGTCACCCTTCCCTCCTCCCTCGATTGGAGGCTGGCTGGGGAAACGGCCAAAGGAGGCGGCACCCCGGCCTCTTCGTCTTTTTCTTCGCCGCTGCCCGGCCCTTCCTCCTCCTCCCCCAAGCAGCAGGAGTTCGGCAGGAGGGGGAGAAAGGCGGGGGGGGGGGAGACGTTTTTCGCGGCACACCAGATGATCCATCACGGAACAGTAGTGTGCCACGGCACAGCAGTTGGGAAACACTGCCATAGACACCTCCAAGGTCATGTGACCGGCATGACTGAAAGCACCGCAATTACCTTACCTATTAATTTACTCAATAGGTAAGGTCATTATAGGGTCCTAGAATCATAGTATTATCACAGTTTGTTCAGTTCTCATTATGGTCATTACGGTCCAGCAAGCAGGTAGTCAGGCATTGCAGGCCTTAATCTTTTAGAATAGCGTCTCCAAAATTATTAACTATCATAGAGTTGGAAGAGACCTCGTGGGCCATCCAGGCCAACCCCATTCTGCCCAGAAGCAGGAAAATTGCATTCAAAGCACCCCCGACAGATGGCCATCCAGCCTCTGTTTAAAAGCGTCCAAAGAAAGAGCCTCTACCACACTCAGGGGCAGAGAGTTCCACTGCTGAACGGCTCTCACAGTCAGGAAGTTCTTCCTTACGTTCAGATGGAACCTCCTTCCTTGTAGTTTGAATCCATGGCTCAATTGCATCGTAGTCTCCAGGGCAGCAGAAAACAAGCTTGCTCCCTCCTCCCTGTGACTTCCCCTCACATATTTATCCACGGCTATCATGTCTCCTCTCAGACTTCTCTTCTGAAGGCTAAACATGCCCAGCTCTTTAAGCCGCTCCTCATAGGGCTTGTTCTCCATACTCATGATAATTTGAGTCGCTCTCCTCCTGCTTGCCAATATCTCCCTTCAGTTGTGCCCAGAATTGGACACAGTGATTCCACGTGTGGTCTAACCAAGGCAGAATAGAGCATGAGGAGCAGGACTTCCCTGGATCTAGACACTATAGAGGCCAAAATCCCGTTGGCTTTTTATGCCACCGCATCACATTGTTGGCTCATGTTTAACTTGCTGTCCACGAGGACTCCAAGATCTTTTTCATGCCAGGCATCGTCTCCCATTCTGTATCTCACAGCACCCCAGACCAGAAGCTGGGGCTAACGGCAGGAGCTCACCGGAATTGAACCTGCGACCTTTCGGTTAGCAACTTCAGCAGGTTTATATACCTGTGGAATAATGTCCAGGGTTGGAGAAAGAACATAAGTGTAAATGTTGCAGTTAGCCACCTTGATTAGCATTGAATGGCTTTGCAGCTTCAAACACTGGCTGCTTCCTGCCTGGCGGAATCCTGTGACAGGCTATACGGAGACGCCATCGAAATCCACAAGCATGTGGACCATTTCAACAGAAAGGAGGAAACAATGAAAACGAACAAAATCTGAGTATCTAAAATTAGGACAGTAAATAAATTAATAAATAAAAAAACAGTCAAATTCCTGCGGGGAAACAATCGGGGCCAGTTAACACCTCCAAACAAAGGATTCCCTCAGGCAGGAAGCTGCCAGGCTGGGATACTGTGCTCAGGGGCAGGATGTGAGGAAAAGATCTTGGGATCCTTGTGGACAACAAGTTAAACCTGAGCCAACCATGTGATGTGGCAGCAAAAAAACCCCAATGGGATTTTGGCCTCTATAGTGTCTAGAATCCAGGGAAGTCATGCAACTCTATTCTGCATTAGACCTCATCTGGAATACTTTGTCCAATTCTGTGAACCACAATCGAAGGGAGATGTTGACAAGCTAGATTGTATCCAGAGGGGGGCGACACACACACACATATATAATGCGAACACACATATATACACAAATATATACAGACACAAAACACATATACACAGACTGGGCCACAGCAATGCAAGGCTAGTCAAATACAAAGAACTCTTGTTGCGTTTTGATTAAGGACGTTTACTTTTTTTTGTGAATAACATTTCACCACAAACAGGTACAGGATGAGGTATCCGAGAAAGGGGGACGGGGGGCAACGGGAGGAAAAACCCTTTGGTATAAAATGTACAGCTTTTTTTTTCATTTTCTTTACAGGCAAAAAAAAAGGACTTTGGTTTTCTTTCTCTTTTTTTTATAGCACGGTCGACAAACAAAGAAGAAACATTCAATTTATTAATATATAGTAATGCACTGCTTTGATTAAAAACATATTGACCACACTACTCAGCTTACGCCGGTCAGAAAGGGAAGAGAAATGGGCAAAGGGAGGAGGAGGAGGAGGGAGTGACGGGAGAGGCAGTCGTGGTTCACGTTGAGTTTGGTTTGAGTTTGGCTTGCATACCTCTTTAAGGGCCAACCTGATGTTGAGATTTCTTTAGGTGATGCTTTGTTATGCCTGGAAGCTAAGCCTGGGCAATCATGGTTTTAAATGGTTCTAAAGTACTTACAAAACTAAAGTTCTGGTGGTGAACACTAGGTGGCGCTGGTGCTTTGCTTCTAGTGTTGCTAAAGTTCTGGTGGTGAACACTAGGTGGCGCTGGTGCTTTGCTTCTAGTGTTGCTAAAGTTCTGGTGGTGAACACTAGGTGGCGCTGGTTCTTTGCTTCTGCAGTGTTGCTAAAATTCTGGTGGTGAACACTAGGTGGCGCTGGTTCTTTGTGTTGCTGCAGTGTTGCTAAAGTTCTGGTGGTGAACACTAGGTGGCGCTGGTGTTTTGCTTCTACAGTGTTGCTAAAGTTCTGGTGGTGAACGTTTCAGAACTCTTAACAAAACTTTCAAAACTTCATTATTATTACATTATTGGCGATTTTAAAGACAGAACCAGTTAGGAACTGCCATTGATAACGAAATTTTGTTAGAGTTCTGAACTGTTCATCACCAGAACTTTAGCAACACTGTAGAAGCAAAGCACCAGCGCCACCTAGTGTTCACCACCAGAACTTTAGTTTTGTAAGTACTTTAGAACCATTTAGAACCATGATTGCCCAGGCCTACTAATCACATTGGCATGTTTTCAAACTGTTAGGTTGTCAGGAGCTGGGGCTAACAGCGGGAGCTCACCCCCGCTCCTCGCTCACCATGGAATACGTGCAACATACCGGCCGGAACCCTATTGTTAGTCTGCAAGCAACAATAAATTGATTTATAGAGTTGGTTCCTTTGATCTATTTTTAATTCTAAGTCATTTTGAGTCTCCTTCAAAAGACATAAAGCAGGGTATAAACAAACATAATAACGTGTTGTCGAAGGCTTTCAGGGGCGGACTCACTGGGTTGCGGCGAGTTTTCTGGGCTGTCTGGCCACGTTCCAGAAGCATTCCCTCCTGACATTTCTCCCCATCTATGGCAGGCATCCTCAGAGGCTATGAGGTCTATTGGAAACTAGGAAAATGGGGTTTATATATCTGTGGGTGGGAGAAGGAACTCTTGTAGGAAGCAGCCAGGCGTTGAAGCTGCAAGGCTATTCAATGCTAATCAAGGTGGCCAATTGCAACATTCACACTTGCCTCAAACAGACAAGCATCAAATTGGTGGGTTGTTGTGAGCACGGAATGGCCTTGCAGCTTCAAAGTCTGGCTGCTTCCTGCATGGGGGGAATCCTTTGTTGGGAGGTTTTAGCTGGCCCTGAGTGCTTCTTGTTTGGAATTCCCTTGTTTTTTGAGTGTTGCTCTTAATTTACTGTCCTGATTTTAGACTTTTTAAATTCCCCAACAAAGGGTTCCCCCAGGCAGGACGCAGCCAGACTTTGAAGCTGCAAAACCATTAAATGATAATCAAGGTGGACAATCGCAACATTCACACAGTGCCTCAAGCAGACAAAGAGTTGTTTCTCCCACCCTGGACATCATTCCACAGATATATAAACCCCACTTGCGTTGTTTCCAGCAGACCTCACAACCTCTGAGGATGCCTGCCATAGATGTGGGCGAAACAATAGGGGAGAATGCTTCTGGAACATGGCCAGGCAGCCCGGAAAACTCACAACTAAGCCATGGTTCTAAATGCTTCTAAAGTACTTACAAAACTAAAGTTCTGGTGGTGAACACTAGGTGGCGCTGGTGCCTTGCTTCTATAGTGTGGCTACAGTTCTGGTGGTGAACACGAGGTGGCGCTGATGCTTTGCTTCTACAGTGTGGCTATAGTTCTGGTGGTGAACACTAGGTGGCGCTGATGCTTTGCTTCTACATTATGGCTACAGTTCTGGTGGTGAACACGAGGTGGCGCTGATGCTTTGCTTCTACAGTGTGGCTATAGTTCTGGTGGTGAACACTAGGTGGCGCTGATGCTTTGCTTCTACATTATGGCTACAGTTCTGGTGGTGAACACGAGGTGGCGCTGATGCTTTGCTTCTACAGTGTGGCTATAGTTCTGGTGGTGAACACTAGGTGGCGCTGATGCTTTGCTTCTACATTATGGCTACAGTTCTGGTGGTGAACACGAGGTGGCGCTGATGCTTTGCTTCTATAGTGGCTACAGTTAAGAACATAAGAAGAGCCATGCTGAATTTGACCTCAGCCCATCTAGTCCAGCATTCTGTATCACACAGTGGCCCACCAGTTGTACACAGGGATCTCGAGCAGAAGGGAGGGCAAAACCCTGACCTGCTCCCGACCCCCCACAACCAGTACCCAGGGAAATCCTGCCTACCTCAACCAACTCCGAGGTGGCACTTGAATGTCCTTTTCAGTAATTAAAAGCAACACTAGAAGCAAAGCACCAGCGCCACCTAGTGTTCACCACCAGAACTTTAGCAACACTAGAAGCAAAGCACCAACGCCACCTAGTGTTCACCACCAGAACTTTAGCAACAGTAGAAGCAACGCACCAGCGCCACCTAGTGTTCACCACCAGAACTTTAGCAACACTAGAAGCAAAGCACCAGCGCCACGTAGTGTTCACCACCAGAACTTTAGCAACAGTAGAAGCAACGCACCAGCGCCACCTAGTGTTCACCATCAGAACTTTTGTTTTGTAAGTACTTTAGAACCATTTAGAACCACGATTGCCCAGGCCTACTCACAACAACCCATTGCCGAAAGGATTTTTTGTTTCCGTGGAGTGAGGGATTGTATTCCTGCTTCTAACCCTGTGCCGTAATCACTAAAGTGCATATTATTGGGAACCTGGTGGTAGGAAATAAAGACCGAGGAGAAAAGGGTTGAGCGTAGTTTTGGTTGTGGAAAAATGAGACGTGGGGCCTGTGGCCAAAGCCTTGCCTCTCTCTCTCTCTCTCTCTCTGCCCGGAGCAAGCTGAGGGTTCGGACACAAAACAGAGTACTTTTTGAGAAGCCATGCAAAAAATATATAGAAATATAGATATATTACGACGGGGACACATCCACCCACCCACGCATCCTGGCCCACATGCCCACCCACACGGACGGATGCACAAAAAAGACTTCCTGGGCGAAACGGAACAAAAGAAAGAAAGAATCATCTTTGGTATCTTTTTCTTTTTCTTTTGGTGCAAGAGACAAAGTGAGGTAGAAGTTTCTATTTTTCTTTTTCTTTCTTTTTTTTTTACGGCGATTGCAACAAATTTGGTATAGCAGGAAAACACCCAACGGGGACGGAGGGGGAAGAGGAGGCGGCAGTTTACGGCAGGGTTCAAATCGGCTTCCAAAACACCCAAAGGTCATCGTTTTTCAAGCCTTCGTAGGGTTGAATGAACTCCTTGTCCTGTCCTGTACTATTGAATTAGCTGAATGCAGCAAACTCTGTTTTCCCCCCACTTTGAGCTCAGTTTGCAGCAATGGAAGCTGAGGACAAAGGCGGAGGAACGAAGGGAAACCGGGACATTCTAAACAACGATAGAAAGCATGGGAAGGGAGAGCATTAAAGGCAATGATCTAAATGCTCATTCTGGCCCTATTGAATTTTCCCCCCACTTTGAGCTCAGTTTGCAGCAATGGAAGCTGAGGACAAAGGCGGAGGAACGAAGGGAAACCAGGACATTCGAAACAACGCTTGAAAGCATGGGAAGGGAGAGCATTACAGGCAGTGATCTAAATGCTCATTCTGGCCCTATTGAATTTTTCCCTCACTTTGAGCTCAGTTTGCAGCAATGGAAGCTGAGGACAAAGGCGGAGGAACGAAGGGAAACCGAGACATTCTAAACAACGATAGAAAGCATGGGAAGGGAGAGCATTACAGGCAATGATCTAAATGCTCGTTCTGGCCCTATTGAATTTTTTCCCCACTTTGAGCTCAGTTTGCAGCAATGGAAGCTGAGGACAAAGGCGGAGGAACGAGGCAATGATCTAAATGCTCGTTCTGGCCCTAAACCGGGACATTAGAAAAGGCGATGAAAGAAAGCATGGGAAGGGAGAGCATTAAAGGCAATGATCTAAATGCTCATTCTGGCCCTATTGAATTTTTTCCCCACTTTGAGCTCAGTTTGCAGCAATGGAAGCTGAGGACAAAGGCGGAGGAAATTTTCGCTCAAAATGAAACCAAAGGGACATTCTAAACAACGATAGAAAGCATGGGAAGGGAGAGCATTAAAGGCAATGATCTAAATGCTCATTCTGGCCCTATTGAATTTTCCCCACTTTGAGCTCAGTTTGCAGCAATGGAAGCTGAGGACAAAGGGGAAATTGGACATTCTAAACAACGATAAAAGCATGGGAAACCGGGCAGATCTAAATGCTCATTCTGGCCCTATTGAACAATGCTTGAGCATGGGAAGGGAAACCGAAGCAATTAAAGGCAATGAATCTAAATGCTCATTCTGGCCCTATTGAATTTTCTTCCATTTCGAGCTCAGTTTGCAGCAATGGAAGCTGAGGACAAAGGTGGAGGAACGAAGGGAAACCAGGACATTCGAAACAACGCTTGAAAGCATGGGAAGGGAGAGCATTAAAGGCAATGATCTAAATGCTCGTTCTGGCCCTATTGAATTTTTCTTCCACTTTGAGCTCAGTTTGCAGCAATGGAAGCTGAGGACAAAGGCGGAGGAACGTAGGGAAACCGGGACATTCGAAACAATGCTTGAAAGCATGGGAAGGGAGAGCATTACAAGCAATGACCTAAATGCTCGTTCTGGCCCTATTGAATTTTTTTCCCATTTTGAGCTCAGTTTGCAGCAATGGAAGCTGAGTACAAAGGCGGAGGAACGAAGGGAAACTGGGACATTCGAAACAACGCTTGAAAGCATGGGAAGGGAGAGCATTAAAGGCAATGATCTAAATGCTCGTTCTGGCCCTTCTGACTCTGTCCCGGTTTGTTGTTTTTTATAATCCAACCCTTGACCTTAAAGAAAGGACCAAAAGCACAAAAAGAGAGGTATAAATAACAACAGGACAGAACCAGATATTCCGGTTACAAGGCAGAGGGATTGAAGTGACATGGACGCCGACGACTTGAACATGGAACCAATGAGGTGACCTTGCGCAAGGCACACACTCTCAGTAGACAAAAACAATCCTATGACAATGGTTGTGGACTTTAGTCCCTGCCACCAGGTACGGCGCAGGAAAACCTAAGCTAGGAATATCCATTTCTCATTTATTTTCAAAGTTCGTACCGGATTCCTACAGTGTGTTGTTGAAGGCTTTCATGGCTGGGATCCCTGGGTTGTGGTGAGCTTTCCAGAAGCATTCTCTCCTGACGTTTCGCCCACATCTATCGCAGGCATCTTCAGAGGTTGAGAGGTCTGTTGGAAACTTGTTGGAAACCTGTGGAATAATGTCCAGGGTGGGAAAAATTACTCTTTGTCTATTGGAGGCAAGTGTGAACGTTGCAGTTGGCCAGCTTGATTACCATTGAATGGCCTTGCAGCTTCAAAGCCTGGTTGCTTCCTGCCTGGGGGCATCCTGTGCCAGACTACGCAGAGAAACCATTGAAATCCACAAGTATGTGGAGAAATTTCAACAGAAACCTTTTTTTTGCAGCAATGGAAGGACGTTGAGGACAAAGGCGGAGGAATGAAGAGAAACCAGGACATGAACAAAGCTTCCCAGTATTAAAAAAAAATCTCTAAAATCAGGACAGTAAATAAAGAACAACACTCAGAAACAGGGGGATTCCAAAGAAGACACAATTAGGGCGAGGTCACACTTCCCAACAAAGGATTCCCCCAGGCAGTAAGAAGCCAGACCTTGAAACTGCTAAGCTATTAAATGCTAAAACCTTCTACTTAAATTATCCACATGCTTGTGGATTTCAATGGCTTCTCTGTGCCGTCCGACATGGTGGTTGTTAGAGCGGTCCTGCATTGTTGTGTTCTCGCCTCCCAACAAAGGATCCCCCAGGCAGTAAGAAGCCAGACCTTGAAACTGCTAAGCCATTAAATGCTGAAACTTCCAACTGAAATTATCCACATGCTTGTGGATTTCAATGGCTTCTCTGTGCCGTCCGACATGGTGGTTGTTAGAGCGGCCCTGCATTGTTGTGTTCTCGCCTCCCAACAAAGGATCCCCCAGGCAGTAAGAAGCCAGACCTTGAAACTGCTAAGCCATTAAATGCTAAAACTTTCAACTGAAATTATCCACATGCTTGTGGATTTCAATGGCTTCTCTGTGCCGTCCGACATGGTGGTCCTGCATTGTTGTGTTCTCGCCTCCCAACAAAGGATCCCCCAGGCAGGAAGCAGCCAGGCTTTGAAGCTGCAAGGCCAATACAGTGCTAATCAAGGTGGCCAGTTCCAACATTGACAAGAGTTGTTTCTCCTACCCTGGACACATCATTCCACAGATATATAAACCTTATTTCCCTAGTTTCCAACAGACCTCACCAACCTCTGAAGGTGCCTGAATGCAAAGAACAGGTTGTAATGTCCTCGATCCAAATTGCTTGGGGCCAGGCGTCCTTTGGATTTATTTATTTATGCATTTTAATACCCGTCTTTGCATATATTTACATAATTTTTGGAGCTGTCTCATTCCCAACAGACCTCGAAACCTCTGAAGGCGGCTACCATAGATGTGGGCGAAACGTCAGGAGAGAATGCTGCTGGAACATGCGGAAAACTCACAACAACCCCGCGATTCCGGCCTTTGACAATACAGAGTTTTTGCTCATTCGGGTACCATGGAGAAGGAACTCATTTCAACCCATCCTCTTGCGCTTGTTATTTTTGGCATTTAGCTCTTTGGATACACCATTTTGATTGTTCTTCCCAGGGTGGAAAGGTCCTGTCGTCCCCCCTTGCTTCAACCCCATAAGCATCCTTTTCTGACCCTTGGCTGTGTTTACTTTCCCGCTGCCTGGAACCGCTAGATGGCATTGCCTCCCCGGAAAGGACAAAACACAGAAAGGGGTTGCAAAGGGGAACAAAGAAACAAACCAAGTTCTGGACTGTCGGACATGTGGACAACATGTCAACAGCCCTTCCGGAGGAGAGGTGACCCCTTTCCTCCCCTCGTTCCCCTCCATCTTGTCAGCGTAGCCCTCCTCAAAGTCTTGGCGGTGGGTTTGGGGTCGAACCCAAAGGGAAAGAAGACCTCTCAACCCTCCCAAAACCTTGGGCCAAGGTTTAGTTTTAGGCCAAGTCTTGTTTGGCCAAGTTTTAGTCCAAGTCTTCTTTGGCCAAGTGACGCACCTCGTTGTCGTCCTCAGCCAAAGCTTATTGTGCCACCTCGGCCTTTTGTTTTGAGCCGTTCCACCATCTTGGCCACGAACTTGGCCACCTTTGACCAGCCGTCGCGATCATGGAACGTTCCCGCCATCTTTGGTATCGAAGGAGAGCCAGAAAGGGAAAGGGTCGCGGCACCGCCGGTTATGCTTTGGGACAGGTGACGACGGAGGAGGCGTTGGCGCCGTGGCCCGGCGCCGTGGTGGACGGAGAGCGGCCTTCCTCCATCCATTTGTCCAGGCTCCGCCGCCGAGCGTTCATGAAGAAGTTGCTCACGGTGGAGAGCTCCAGGCCCAGCTGCTGAGCGATGGTGATTTGAAGGTCTTTGGAAGGCCGCTGGTTTTCGTGGAAGATGGCGTGGAGGGTGCGGCGCTGGATGTCGGTGAAGACCAGCCGGTGGCGCTTAGGGACGTGGTTTCTGTCGGCCTTGCTTTGATCTTGCTCTTTCCTTTTGCAGGCTGAAGAAGAAGAAGGGAAACAAAGACAAGTCTCAGCCACGCACATCACATAACCCTTATTATTATTATTATTATTATTATTATTATTATTATTACATAACCTGAAGGGAAAGGAAAGCAGAAACAACCCCCTAAAGAATCTCTTCTTGCTCAAAATTCTGGGCACCAAGGAAAAATACAACCCATACTGTAGACCAGGGGTGGCAGACTACAAACCAACAAAGGATTCCCCCCCCCCCCAGACAGGAAGCGGCCATGCTTTGAAGCTGCAAGGCCATTCAATGCAAATCAAGGTGGTCAATGGCAACATTCACACCTGCCTCAAACAGACAAGAGTTCTTTCTCCCACCCACATCCCAACAAAGGATTCCCCCAGGCAGGAAGCGGCCAGGCTTTGAAGCTGCAAGGCCATTCAATGCAAATCAAGGTGGCCAATGGCAACATTCACACTTGCCTTAAACAGACAAGAGTTATTTCTCCCACTTCCCAACAAAGAATTCCCCCAGGCAGGAAGTGGCCAGGCTTTGAAGCTGCAAGGCCATTCAATGCTAATCAAGGTGGCCAATGGCAACATTCACACCTGCCTCAAACAGACAAGAGTTCTTTCTCCCACCCACATCCCAACAAAGGATTCCCCCAGGCAGGAAGTGGCCAGGCTTTGAAGCTGCAAGGCCATTCAATGCTAATCAAGGTGGCCAATGACAGCATTCACACCTGCCTCAAACAGACAAGAGTTCTTTCTCCCACCCACTCCCAACAAACGTATTCCCCCAGGCAGGAAGCGGCCAGGCTTTGAAAATAGCTTGCAAGGCCATTCAATATTTAATATTAAGGTGGCCAATAGCACTGATTCAGTGCCTCAGGCAGACCTGTTAGTTCTTTCTGGGCCAAATCCCAACAAAGGATTCCCCAGAGGAGAAGTGGCCAGGCTTTGAAGCTGCAAGGCCATTCAATGCTAATCAAGGTGGCCAATGACAGCATTCACACCTGCCTCAAACAGACAAGAGTTCTTTCTCCCACCCACTTCCCAACAAAGTATTTTCCCCAGGCAGGAAGCGGCCAGTCTTTGAAGCTGCAAGGCCATTCAATGCTGATCAAGGTGGCCAATGGCAACATTCACACCTGCCTCAAGCAGACAAGAGTTCTTTATGCCACCCACTTCCCAACAAAGTATTCCCCCCAGGCAGGAAGCGGCCAGGCTTTGAAAATAGCAATTGTTGTCAGAAATATTTAATATTAAGTGAGTCTAGCACTGAAAGAGTGAGTAGGCCGAAGCCTGTTAGAGTTAGTGGGCCAAAGTTGGTGTCTTCCTGAGGAGAGCGAGTAGGCCGAAGCCTGTCAGAGTCAGTGGGCCAAAGTTGGTGTCTTCCTAAGGAGAGTGAGTAGGCCGAAGCCTGTTAGAGTCAGTGGGCCAAAGTTGGTGTCTTCCTGAGGAGAGTGAGTAGGCCGAAGCCTGTTAGAGTTAGTGGGCCAAAGTTGGTGTCTTCCTGAGGAGAGTGAGTAGGCCGAAGCCTGTTAGAGTCAGTGGGCCAAAGTTGGTGCCTTCCTAAGGAGAGTGAGTAGGCTGAAGCCTGTTAAAGTCAGTGGGCCAAAGTTGGTGCCTTCCTAAGGAGAGTGAGTAGGCTGAAGCCTGTTAGAGTCAGTGGGCCAAAGTTGGTGCCTTCCTAAGGAGAGTGAGTAGGCTGAAGCCTGTTAGAGTCAGTGGGCCAAAGTTGGTGCCTTCCTAAGGAGAGTGAGTAGGCTGAAGCCTGTTAAAGTCAGTGGGCCAAAGTTGGTGTCTTCCTGAGGAGAGTGAGTAGGCCGAAGCCTGTTAGAGTCAGTGGGCCAAAGTTGGTGTCTTCCTGAGGAGAGTGAGTAGGCCGAAGCCTGTTAGAGTCAGTGGGCCAAAGTTGGTGTCTTCCTGAGGAGAATGAGTAGGCCAAAGCCTGTTAAAGTCAGTGGGCCAAAGTTGGTGTCTTCCTGAGGAGAGTGAGTAGGCCGAAGCCTGTTAGAGTCAGTGGGCCAAAGTTGGTGTCTTCCTGAGGAGAGTGAGTAGGCCGAAGCCTGTTAGAGTCAGTGGGCCAAAGTTGGTGTCTTCCTGAGGAGAGTGAGTAGGCCGAAGCCTGTTAAAGTCAGTGGGCCAAAGTTGGTGTCTTCCTGAGGAGAGTGTGAGTAGGCTGAAGCCTGTTAGAATCAGTGGGCCAAAGCTAGTGTCCTGAGGAGAGCGAGTAGGCTGAAGCCTGTTAGAAGTCAGTGGGCCAAAGTTGGTGTCTTCCTGAGGAGAGTGAGTAGGCCGAAGCCTGTTAGAGTCAGTGGGCCAAAGTTGGTGTCTTCCTGAGGAGAGTGAGTAGGCCGAAGCCTGTTAGAGTCAGTGGGCCAAAGTTGGTGTCTTCCTGAGGAGAGTGAGTAGGCCGAAGCCTGTTAAAGTCAGTGGGCCAAAGTTGGTGTCTTCCTGAGGAGAGTGAGTAGGCCGTAAAGTCAGTGGGCCAAAGTTGGTGTCTTCCTGAGGAGAGTGAGTAGGCCGAAGCCTGTTAGAGTCAGTGGGCCAAAGTTGGTGTCTTCCTGAGGAGAGTGAGTAGGCCGAAGCCTGTTAGAGTTAGTGGGCCAAAGTTGGTGTCTTCCTGAGGAGATTGAGTAGGCCGAAGCCTGTTAAAGTCAGTGGGCCAAAGTTGGTGTCTTCCTGAGGAGAGTGAGTAGGCCGAAGCCTGTTAGAGTTAGTGGGCCAAAGTTGGTGTCTTCCTGAGGAGAATGAGTAGGCCGAAGCCTGTTAAAGTCAGTGGGCCAAAGTTGGTGTCTTCCTGAGGAGAGTGAGTAGGCCGAAGCCTGTTAAAGTCAGTGGGCCAAAGTTGGTGTCTTCCTGAGGAGAGTGAGTAGGCCGAAGCCTGTTAGAGTCAGTGGGCCAAATTTGGTGTCTTCCTGAGGAGAGTGAGTAGGCCGAAGCCTGTTAGAGTCAGTGGGCCAAAGTTGGTGTCTTCCAGAGGAGAGTGAGTAGGCCGAAGCCTGTTCGAATCAGTGGGCCAAAGTTGGTGTCATCCTGAAGAGAATGAGTAGGCCGAGGCCTGTTAATCAGTGGGCCAAAGCTAGTGTCGTCCTGAAGAGAATGAGTAGGCCGAAGCCTGTTCGAGTGAGTTTGCCTCAGTGGGAGAATTCCTCAATCTGTGTGAGAGAAACCTCATGTAAGAATTCCCAGGTTGAAGGCTGCTGTGTGTAAAGCTACTAAGCATTAGCCAGAAGGGTCGCCAAGGAACGCCAGAAAACACTATTTTCTGTTGGTCTTGGGGGTTCCATGTGGGAAGTTTGGCCGAATTCTATCGTTGGTGGGGTTCAGAATGCTCTTTGATTGCAGATGAACTATAAATCCCAGCAACTACAGCTCCCAGGTGCCAAGGTCTATTTTCCCCTAAACTCCACCAATATTGAGTATTCATGCCAATTTTGGTCAGAACCAGGCCTGGGCAAACCTCGGCCCTCCAGGTGTTTTGAACTACAACTCCCACAATTCCTAACATCCAGTAGGCTGTTAGGAATTGTGGGAGTTGTGGTCCAAAACACCTGGAGGGCCGAAGTTTGCCCAAGCCTCGTGGAGACATCATTGTTTGAATCCACAATGCTCTCTGGATGTACGTGAACTACAACTCCCAAACTGAAGGTCAGTGATCACCAAACCCTTCCAGTATTTTCTGTTGGTCATGGGAGTTCTGGGTGCCAAGTTTAGTTCAATGACATCGTTGGTGAGGTTCAGAATGCTCTTTGTAGCTGAACTATAAATCCCAGCAACTACAACTCCCAAATGTCAGGGTCTATTTACCCCAAACTCTACCAGTGTTCATATTTGGGCATATTGAGTATATATACCAGGTTATTCCATCATTGTTTGAGTCCACAGTGCTTTCTGGATGTAGGTAAACTACAACTCCCAAACTGAAGGTCAGTGATCACCAAACCCTTCCAGTTTTTTCTGTTGGTCATGGGAGTTCTGGGTGCCAAGTTTAGTTCAATTACATTGTTGGTGTGGTTCAGAATGCTCTTTGATTGTAGGTGAACTATAAATCCCAGCAACTACAGCTCCCAGGTGCCAAGGTCTATCTCCCCCCAAACTCTACCAGTGTTCATATTTGGGCATATTGAGTATATATACCAGGTTAATCCATCATTGTTTGAGTCCACAGTGCTTTCTGGATGTAGGTGAACTACAACTCCCAAACTGAAGGTCAGTGATAACCATCCCTTCCAGTATTTTCTGTTGGTCATAGGAGTTCTGGGTACCAATTTTAGTTCAATTACATCGTTGGGGCAGTTCAGAATGCTCTTTGATTGTAGGTGAACTATAAATCCCAGCAACTACAACTCCCAAATGTCAGGGTCTATTTACCCCAAACTCCACCAGTGTTCATATTTGGGCATATTGAGTATATATACCAGGTTATTCCATCATTGTTTGAGTCCACAGTGCTCTCTGGGTGTAGGTGAACTACAACTCCCAAACTGAAGGTCAGTGATTACCAAACCCTTCCAGTATTTTCTGTTGGTCATGGGAGTTCTGGGTGCCAAGTTTAGTTCAATGACATCGTTGGTGGGGTTCAGAATGCTCTTTCATTGTAGCTGAACTATAAATCCCAGCAACTACAACTCCCAAATGTCAAGGTCTATCTCCCCCCAAACTCCACCAGTGTTCATATTTGGGCATATTGAGTATATATACCAGGTTATTCCATCATTGTTTGAGTCTACAGTGCTCTCTGGATGTAGGTGAACTACAACTCCCAAACTGAAGGTCAGTGATCACCAAACCCTTCCAGTATTTTCTGTTGGTCATGGGAGTTCTGGGTGCCAAGTTTAGTTCAATTACATTGTTGATGCAGTTCAGAATGCTCTTTGATTGTAAGTGAACTATAAATCCCAGCAAGTACAACTCCCAAACTCAAGGTCAATGCCCACCAAACCCTTCCAATATTTTCTGTTGGTCATGGGAGTTCTGTGTGCCAAGTTTGCTTCAATTTCATCGCTGGTGGAGTTCAGAATGCTCTTTGATTGTAGGTGAACTATATATCCCAGCAACTACAACTCCCAAATGTCAAGGTTTGTCTTCCCCAAACTCCACTAGTGTTCGCATATGAGCATATCATGCCAAGTTTGGTCCAGATCAGTCATTGTTTGAGTCCACAGCTTTCTCAATTACCTTATTGGTGGAGTTCAGAATGCTCTTTGATTGTAGGTGAACTATAAATCCCAGCAACTACAACTCCCAAATGTCAGGGTCTATTTTCCACAAACTCCACCAGTGTTCAAATATTGAATATTCGTGTCAAGTATTGTTTGAGTCCACAGTGCTCTCTGGATGTAGGTGAACTAGAACTCCCAAACTCGAGATCAGTGGCCCCCAAACCCTGAATGTTGAATGTTGCCATTGCCTGCCTTGTTCCATTTCTGTTTCTAGCTGTTGTAAACTAAAGCTTTGAACAGGCAAGAAGGAAGGAAGGAGAGAGAGAGAGAGGGAAGAAGGAAGGAAGAAGGAAGGAGAGAAAAGAAGGAAGGAAGGAAGGAGAAAGAGAAGGAAAGAAAGGATGATGACTTTCAAGCCCAGGGCCTGCCTTGCACTTTTGCTCTTCTGCTGCCTTTAACTGCAGGGCCAGGGGAGTGAAGGGGAGAGTTTGTGGGGTGGGAAGAAAGGAAATTTAATGCCAAATCAATAGCTCTGGTGACTGAGATCTTCTGTCTCCTTCCTTGCCTTCCAGACGTTGCCCTCGCCTGTCCCGTATTTCTACCTTTCCCCAGCAAAGAAACCCTCTTCGGGGTCCCGAGTGAGCCATACAGAGCTTCCTGGTTGCTTCTCCACACATTTCCTGGAACCGTCCAAGAACCGTCCGCACTTGGGATTTGCCCTTCGCTCGCTCTGGCGCCCAAAGAATATTTTTTTATATAAAAGGTTATTATTATGATTATTTTCCTATATTGCCAAAATACATTGGAATCCTATTGCCAACTGCTTCGCTCTCGAAGGTGTTCCTTGGGACACCACAACTGTGATTCTTCAAAAGTCATGTAGGGATGGGACTAGGGTTCAAATCCTCACTCCGTCATAGTAATTTTTGATTAGCGCCGAATAGCGTTACAGCTTCAAAGCCTGGCTGCTTCCTGCCCGGGAGGAATCCTTTGTTAGGGACTCCAACACTAAAAAAAACAACAACAAGGAAATTCCAGGCAGGAAACAATCAGGGCCAGCGAACACCTCCCAGCAAAGAATGGCTTTGTAGGTTCAAAGCCTGGCCACTTCCTGCCTGGGGGAATCCTTTGTTGGGAAGTGTTGTGTGTTTGTGTCTGGAATTCCCCCTTTTTTTGAGTGTTGGATTCCCCAACAACGGATTCCCCTAGGCAGCAACCAGCCAGGCTTTGAAGCTGCAAGGCCATTGAATGCTCATCAAGGTGGCCAGTGGCGACATGCACACTTGCTTCACGCAGACGAAAAGAGTCGGCAACCAGCCATTTTCTCAAGGCTTTGCACACCTCCCAACAAAGGATTTTCCCACACCTCCCAACAAAGTTCCCCCAGGCAGGAAGCAGCCAGGCTTTGAAGCTGCAAGGCCATTGAATGCTCATCAAGGTGGCCAATGGCGACATGCACACTTGCTTCACGCAGACGAAAAGAGTTTTTCTCTTCTTTCACACCTCCCAACAAAGGATTCCCCCAGTCGGCAACCAGCCATGCTTTGAAGCTGCAAGGCCATTGAATGCTCATCAAGGTGGCCAATGGCGACATGCACACTTGCTTCAGGCAGACAAAGAGGTTTTTTCTTCTTTCACACCTCCCAACAAAGGATTCCCCAGGCAGCAACCAGCCAGGCTTTGAAGCTGCAGTGGCTGATCAAGGTGACCAATGTTGTAATTGGCCAAAGAGGTTTTTCTCTTGATTAGCACCTAGATTAGTGGCACTGAATGTTGTAGCCTTGCAGCTTCAAAGCACTGAATAGCCTTGCAGCTTCAAAGCCTGGCTGCTTCCTGCCCGGGAGGAATCCTTTGTTGGGGACTCCAACACTAAAAAAAACAAAGAAATTCCAGACAGGAAACAATCAGGGCCAGCAAACACCTCCCAGCAAAGAATGGCTTTGTAGGTTCAAAGTCTGGCTGCTCCCTGCCTGGGGGAATCCTTTGTTGGGAAGTGTTAGGTGGTCGTGCCTGGAACTCCCCCTTTTTTTGAATGTTGGATTCCCCAAAAAGGGATTCCCCCAGGCAGCAAACAGCCAGGCTTTGAAGCTGCAGTGGCTGATCAAGTGTGAATGTTGCAATTGGCCACTCTTGGTTAGCACCTTGATTAGCGCTTCAAATCTTGGCTGCTTCCTGCCCAGGGGAATCCTTTGTTGGGAGGTGTTAGCTGGCCTTGTCTAGAATTCCCCTTTGTTTTGAGAGCCTCTGTTCAACCATTTCAAAGCTCCCTGCTTGAGCGGTGATGGCACGATCGTCAGCATAGATGACACTCTCTGTCTCTTCTGGCAGTGGCTGATCAAGTGTGAATGTTGCAATTGGCCATTCCTGATTAGCGCTGAATAGCCTTGCAGCTTCAAAGCCTGGCTGCTTCCTGCCCGGGGGAAATCCTTTTTTGGGGATGCCAACACTAAAAAAAACAAGGGAATTCCAGACAGGAAACAATCAGGGGTAGCCCAGCTCAACTTTTTAAAATAATTCGGTCACTGACCACAATTCCGATGGTCCCAAATGATAGGGGTTTGGCTCCTACAGCTGAGGCATTCCAGAACTTCTTTGCTGATAAGATCTCGACCCTCCGCCGGGATATCCCAGCCACTCTTGATACAGTATGTGAACTCGAGACCCCGCCGCCACTCGGCGGGCCCACCTTCACCCGTTTCCAACTGCTGGATGCAGCAGCTGTCGATAAGTTACTCGCTGCAGCTAGACCAACTACCTGCTCCCTTGATCCGTGCCCTTCCTGGCTTGTTAGATCCTGCCGGGAGGGGTTACGAGACCCCCTGGGAAAGATTATCAACAGCTCCCTTGAGCAAGGAGTGTTCCCAGGGGGTTTGAAAGAGGCCATGGTAAGACCGCTGCTGAAGAAGCCGAATTTAGATCCTTCGGCTCCCTCCAATTACCGGCCTGTGTCCAACTTGCCTTTTTTAGGCAAGGTAATTGAGAGGGCAGCAGCGGATCAGCTGCAGCGGTACTTAGAAGACACAGCTGGACTTGATCCCTTCCAGTCCGGCTTCCGTATTGGGCATGGGACGGAGACCGTGCTTGTTGCCATTACAGACCAACTTCGCCGCCAGCTGGACCAGGGTGGGTCAGCCCTGCTTGTTTTGTTAGATCTAACAGCAGCGTTTGATACCGTAGATCATGTACTGTTAGCCCACCACTTAGCCGTGACTGGAGTTAGGGGGACTGCCCTTAAATGGGTGGCCTCCTTTCTCCACGATCGGGGACAGCGCATGGAGAGGGGGGAGGAGGTCTCCGGGAGGCTCCCACTAAGTTGTGGGGTCCCCCAGGGGGCCATCCTCTCACCCTTATTATTCAACATTTACATGCGCCCCCTGGCCCAGCTGGCCCGCGACTTTGGTCTGGAGTGTTATCAGTACGCGGATGACACCCAGCTTTTGCTGAGAATGGACGGCAGGCCGGATACCGTACTCGATTGTTTCCATCGATGCCTAGAAGCTGTGACTGGATGGCTGCGGGCCAGCCGGCTGAAGGTGAACCCGTCGAAGACGGAGATCTTGTGGCCTGGTCGACCTGGGCTGGATGAGTGCCGGTTGCCTACCCTGGATGGCGAGCAACTTAGCCCGTCATCTTTGGTTAAGAGCTTGGGTGTTAGATTGGACCCCCTGCTGACCATGGAGACCTGGGCCTCCATGGTCAGCAGGACTCATTCTTTCACCTACGACAGGCTAGGCGACTGGCCCCCTACCTGTCCAGGGCTGACCTGGCCACGGTGATCAAGCGACGGTCATCTCGAGGCTGGACTACTGTAACGCCCTCACGTGGGCCTTCCTTTGTCAACAATCCGGAAACTCAAGCTGGTGCAGAATGCTGCAGCTCGCCTACTGGTGGGAGCACCAGTGAGGGAGCATATTACTCCCATCCTTCGGCAACTGCACTGGCTTCCTATTGAGTACCGGATTGCCTTCAAGGTGTTGGTTTTAACCTTTAAGGCCTTGCACGGTCTAGGGCCTGTGTACCTGAGGGACCGCCTTACCCCGTACGTTCCCCCGAGATCACTGCGCTCGGAAGAGCAAAATTTGCTGGTTATACCATCGTCCCGCTCCTGTCACTTGTCCAGCACAAGACAGAGAGCCTTCTCTGCGCGGCTCCAGTACTCTGGAACTCGCTCCCTAACCACACTCGAATGGTCCCTGAACTTCTCCCTTTTCGAAGGGAATGCAAGACGGCCCTCTTCAGATTGGCGTTCGGGTAACCTCAAACCCTATCGGGTCTATTCCGTCTCAGTAAGAAACCGTAGACTATACCATCAGTGCTACGTACAATTGTTTTACTGTATGTTTTATGATATGTTTTATGTTTTATGATGTGTTTTACTGTTGTGCTATGTTTTATTGTATGCTCGCTTTTTGTGATCCGCCCCGAGCCTGCTGGGAGGGGCGGAATATAAAATCGAATAAATAAATAAATAAATAAATAAATAAATAAATAAACTCCCAGCAAATAATTCTCTCCCCAGGCAGCAACCAGCCAGGCTTTGAAGCTGCAAAGCTGCAAAAATTGAACTATAACCCAATTTGCATTCGCAGCAATCCCACTGAGTTCCTCCTTCTAATTTAAACCAAATCCTAGTCATAGAAAAGATTCTCAAACTGCCAGAGGCGCCGCATTAAAGGGAGATGCACCCAAACCCTGAATCTGCTCATCTCTCTTCCAAAGCAGGTGAGCGTCCAGATTGGCGTTTCTGGTCCTCAGTTGGCAGCCCTTTCTGTCCACGTCCCCAGCTGCAAAGAAGAGCGGGCACACAACCAGGTTGGATGTGAGGAAGGAGGGAAAGCCAAGGTAAGGAGAAGGCCAACAACAGCCGCGGCCGCTGCGGTCCAATTCATAATATTAGAACAAGATGTAATTTTGCAACGCTCAGATGTTATTAAGCAACCTGGCGGCAGGTCTCCATTAACATTTAATGGGCTGAGATTTTATCGGCCCCTGTTAAAACCTTGCACGCGCCCGTCTTCCTAAACGACTTTGATTTTAATTAGCAGTTTGGTGGCGGAAACTTTTGGACACGGCTCAGAGAAATGGGAGGAAATATCCAGGAAAGCTTGGGGGAAATGGGAATTCCAGACAGGAAACAATCAGGGCCAGCTAAACACCTCCCAACAAAGGATTCCCCCAGGCATTGAATGGCCTTGCAGCTTCAAAGCCTAGCTGGTTGCTGCCTGGGGAATCCAACACTTTAAAAAAGGGGAATTCCAGAAAGGGCCATCTAACACCTCCCAACAAATGATTCCCCCAGGCATTGAATGGCCTTGCACCTTCAAAGCCTAGCTGGTTGCTCCCTGGGGAATCCAACACTTTAAAAAAGGGGAATTCCAGAAAGGGCCATCTAACACCTTCCAACAAAGGATTCCCCCAGGCATTGAATGGCCTTGCAGCTTCAAAGCCTAGCTGGTTGCTGCCTGGGGAATCCAACACTAAAAAAGGGGGAATTCCAGAAAGGGCCATCTAACACCTCCCAACAAATGATTCCCCCAGGCATTGAATGGCCTTGCAGCTTCAAAGCCTAGCTGGTTGCTTCCTGCCTGGGGAATCCAACACTAAAAAAAGGGGAATTCCAGAAAGGGCCATCTAACACCTCCCAACAAAGGATTCCCCCAGGCATTGAATGGCCTTGCAGCTTCAAAGCCTAGCTGGTTGCTTCCTGCCTGGGGAATCCAACACTAAAAAAGGGGGAATTCCAGAAAGGGCCATCTAACACCTCCCAACAAAGGATTCCCCCCGGCATTGAATGGCCTTGCAGCTTCAAAGCCTAGCTGGTTGCTGCCTGGGGAATCCAACACTTAAAAAAGGGGAATTCCAGATATGACCACCTAACACTTCCCAACAAAGGATTCCCCCAGGCATTGAGAGGCCTTGCAGCTTCAAATCCTGGTTGCTTCCTGCCTGGGGAATCCAACACTAAAAAAAGGGGAATTCCAGAAAGGGCCATCTAACACCTCCCAACAAAGGATTCCCCCAGGCATTGAATGGCCTTGCAGCTTCTAAGCCTAGCTGGTTGCTGCCTGGGGAATCCAACACTAAAAAAGGGAAATTCCAGAAAGGGCCATCTAACACCTCCCAACAAAGGATTCCCCCAGGCAGGAAGCAGCCAGGCTTTGAAGCTGCAAGGCCATTCAATGCTAATCAAGGTGGCCAATGGCAGCATTCACACCTGCCTCAAACAGACAAGAGTTCTTTCTCCCACCCACTTCCCAACAAAGTATTTCCCCAGGCAGGAAGCGGCCAGGCTTTGAAGCTGCAAGGCCATTCAATGCTGATCAAGGTGGCCAATGGCAACATTCACACTTGCCTTAAGCGGAAAAGAGTTCTTTCCCCCACCCCACAGGTATATATAAACCCCACTTGCCTAGTTTCCAACAGACCCCTCAACCTCTGAGGATGCCTGCCTTAGACGTGGGCAAAACGTCAGGAGAGAGGGCTTCTGAAACATGGCCAAGCAGCCTGGAAAACTCAGCTACCCAATAATAATAATAGTACACTCAAGAATGAATGGCACTTGGAAGCACTTAAACTTGTTCAATGGAGTAATCATAACAACAACAACAACAACAACAACAATAATATAATATACCTGATGATGATGATGATGATGATAATAATACACTGTAGAATGAATGGCACTCGGAAGCACTTAAATTGTTCAATGGAGTAATCATAACAAGAACAACAGCAACAACAACAACAATATAATAATATACCAGATGATGATGATGATGATGATAATAATAATGCACTGTAGAATGAATGGCACTTGGAAGCACATAAACTTGTTCAATGGAGTGATCATAACAACAACAACAAAATAATAATAATAATAATATACCAGATGATGATGATAATAATAATAATAATGCACTGTAGAATGAATGGCACTTGGAAGCACTTAAACTTGTTCAATGGAGTAATCATAACAACAACAAAATAATAATATTAATATACCAGATGATGATAATAATAATAATGCACTGTAGAATGAATGGCACTTGGAAGCACTTAAACTTGTTCAATGGAGTAATCATAACAACAACAACAACAATATATCAGATGATGATGATAATAATAATAATAATAATGCACTGTAGAATGAATGGCACTCGGAAGCACTTAAATTGTTCAATGGAGTAATCATAACAACAACAACAATAATATAATATACCAGATGATGATGATAATAATAATAATAATGCACTGTAGAATGAATGGCACTTGGAAGCACTTAAACTTGTTCAATGGAGTAATCATAACAACAACAACAACAACAATAATATACTAGATCAGTGTTTTTCAACCTTTTTTGAGCCGCAGCACATTTTTTACATTTACAAAATCCTGGGGCACACCACCAACCAAAATGACACAAAATGACACTCTAACACAGTAATATATATAGTTAATATGTTTTTAAATGTATTTATACACTCAGTGTGAAACCTGGGCCCCTTTCGATGAACACAACATAAATATCCTGGCAGGAATGGCAGAAAGACACACACAAAGGTCTTGCTCAACAGCTGGGAGTTCTAGTTCACCCGCAATCAAAGAGCATTCTGAACTCCACCAATGAGGGAATGGAATCAAACTTCCCACACAGAACTTCCATAACCAAGAGAAAATACTATAAGAGTTTGGTGGGCATTGACCTTGAGTTTGTAGTTCACCTATATCCAGAGAGCACTGTGGAAGGGAGGGAGGAAGACGTGGGGCGAGTCTGCGCAGTAGCGCCCGCACGGGTCACGTCTTTCTCCCTCCCCCCTCCCGCAGAAGCGGCAGTGTGAGCAAAGTGAGGCAAAGCAAGCAGAGCAAAGCTGGGAAGAAGGGAGCCCGAGTGGAGAAGAAAAAGTGTTCGGCAGGAGGGGGAAGAAAGGGTATTGGAGGTTCCAATCTCCCACGGGACACCTGATGATCGCTCACGGCACACTAGTGTGCCACGGCACACTGGTTGGGAAAACTGGACTAGATGATGATGATAATAATAATGCACTGAAGAATGAATGGCACTTGAAACCACTTAAACATGTTCAATGGAATAATAATCTCTCGGCATTACTTTGTGAACGAAGATTCAGGAAGGACTCATCCCACGCTTTTTAGAAGCGCGTTGATGACTAAAAAGGCCAATCTGAGATAGGCAAGTTTGGTTGCAGAAAGAACAGCAGAAAGTCTCCTTAGGTGATGTTGATTCCAAGTTGCGGTTCTTTCTGCGTTGTCATTTCTCTTCGAGACTCATTCGGGCGTGTCTTCTCGAAAGAGGCCGCAGCATTGTGGATTGTGCGTCTCCATGCCTCCCGATGTGAGGCCAGGGTGGACCATTGTTGGTGATCAATCTGGCCGAGCCTGAGATGTTGTTTCAGGGAGTCCTTATGTCTCTGTTTGGGGGCGCCTCTCTTGCGCTGACCCGTGGCGAGTTCACCATAGAGTAGTATCTTTGGGAGGCGGTGGTCCTCCATCCTAGAGATGTGCCCTGCCCAGCGCAGCTGTGTTCTCAATAGCATGGCCTCAATGCTGGTGACCCCTGCTTGCTCAAGGACAGCAACATTAGTCACATAGTCAGTCCAGTGTATATTTAGGATTGTGTGAAGACAGCGCTGATGAAAGCGTTCGAGGAGTCATGGGTGTTGGCGATAGGTGACCCATGTTTCAGACCCATATAGGAGAATAGACAGTACGATAGCTCTGTACACACTGATTTTGGTGCTTTGGCTCAGGTGCTTGTTGCTCCAGACTCTTTTGTGAAGCCTTCCAAATGCACTCTATGCCTTTGCTAATCTGTGATCTATCTCTTTGTCAATCTTGGCGTCTGAAGAGATGATGCTTCCCAGGTAGGTGAATTGCTGGACGGACTTAAGCACACATTCGCCTATGCTGACATGGGGAGGATGGTGTTCTTCCTGTGGTGCGGGCTGGTAGAGGACTTCTGTTTTCTTCAGGCTGACTTCCAGCCCAAACAGCTCTGCAGCTGCTGCAAAGCAGGATGTGAGGCGCTGCAGGGCTGCTTCAGAATGGGCGACTAGGGCAGCATCGTCAGCAAAAAACAGCTCACGGACTAGATAGTTTAGAGCAGGGGTGCCCACACTTTTTCATCATGTGAGCTACTATATGAACAATCAAGTTGAAAAGATCACCTGCTGTGCATGTGAGTGTCGCGCCAAGACGTGCGTCCACACGCTCCTACTGCAGCCTTCCGTCTGCGCGGGGCTTCTTTCTTGCCTGCCCATGAACTCACTGCCGCGCGCACCCGGACGGGGATCCTCCTTGCCTGTGCGCTTCTCTCTCTTAATGTCTTCGTTGCCTTCCTCCTTCCTGCTGCGTGCTTTCGCGAAGCAGGAAAGTCCCCATCCCGTCCTGCTTCTTGCGCCGCACAGCAGGCCCCTTCCACGCACGCAGCAGGAGGGTATTTATAGGCGCACCCACTTTGCCCCACTTTGCCTGGCCTCCTTCGCTCTTTTCTTTCTTCTTCTTCTCCTCTCCTCCTTCCAGCGCCCGCCTGCCAAAAGCCTGCCAAAAGGATCTGAAAACGTTCTCCGGATTTCTCTTCTCTCCTTGGCTCTCTCTCTCTCTCCTCACACACACAAACACACATTCCCTTTCCATCTCTTCACAGCCTCGCATCCTATCTGTGTGCGTGCCTCGCCTTGCTCCCTGCCCCAGCAGCAAGCAATGGCGGGCATGTCACCCACACCATGCGTGGCAAGACGATAGGGCCCGCCCACTAAAGCCTCATTTTGGCAAAAGAAGAAGGCGGCGGGAGCGCATATGTGCGCCAAGATGGCAGGAGCGCCATCTGAGCTGAGGCCCAAGATCACCTGGAAGAGGGCCAAGATCACCTAGGTCAGGGGTGCCATTATGGTGATCGGGAGCACCTAGGTGATCTTCGACCCTCGTCCAGGTGATCTTTGGGCCTCACCAGCCAGATGGCGCGCTCCTGCCATGCGCATGTGCACTGCACTCCCGCCGCCAAGGGCTTCTTTTGCCAAATGAAGTTTTAGTGGCGGGTTCTGATGCTCGCCTTGCCACGCACGGTGTAGTGACATGACCGCCCATTGGTTGCTGCTGGGGGGGCAGGCGAAGGCACACGCACGGATAGGATGCGAGGCTGTGGGAGGGAATGTGTGTGTGTGAGAGAGAGAGAGCCAAGGAGAGAAGAAAGAAACCGGAGAACTTTTTTCGGATCCTTTTGGCAGGCAGGCAGGCGCTGGAAGGAGAGAGGGAGAGAGAGAGAGAGGCCCCTCGGCTCCCATTCCAAGCCGAAACCTGGGGGAGTGAGCTGTGTGGGGCTGCTTTCTTTCCTTGGTTGGGGGCGAGGAGGGAGGGCTCCGCCGTGTTCCTGGGACTGAACCCGAGGAGGAGGGGGCTGCGGGGATGGAGACTCCACTTGCTGCTGCTGCTTGTGCCCTCGCGGCCTTTCTCCGCCTCGCCCTCCCTTGCCCTCGAAGGAGAAAGGCGGCGAGGGCCCACGGGGGAGGGAGAGAGAGAGAGAGGGTGGCTCTTCAGAGCCGGCTAGGAAGAGCCACCCTCTCTCTCTCTCTCTCCCCCGCGGCATGGACTGCCACCAGTGGGAGGGGTCCTCCTTCCTGCCAGCCGTCCAGTTGGGCGGCCTTTCTGAGTGACACCCTCGGAAGGAAGGAAGCCCCCTGCTGCATCTGTCACTTTGGGGCAGCACCTCTTCCACTCTTCCTTCTCCTGCCCAGGTAAGGAAGCCTCGAGGGAGGGGGGAGGCTGCCGTGGGGAGGCTCCAGCCTCACGTGGGTCCCTCTCTCGGTTGAGTTTCCCAGCCCAGGCAGAAGTTTTCCAGCCCTGCGCCTTCCGAGCCGCCGCCGAAGCCATATCTGGCCGGAGCGCTGGCGGGTGTGCTATAAATACCCTCCTGCTGCATGCGTGGGAGGGGCCTGCTGTGCACGCAAGAAGCAGGACGGGATGGGGACTTCCTGCTTCGCGAAAGCACGCAGCAGGAAGGAGGAAGACAACAAAGACATTAAGAGAGAGCGCGCGCGCAGGCAAGGAGCATCCCCTTTCCGGGTGCGCGCGGTGGCGAGTTCGTGGGCAGGCAAGAAAGAAACCCCGCGCGGACGGAAGGCTGCAGTAGAGCCAATGTCAGGCGCCGCAAGACGCTCACGTGCACAACAGGTGATCTTTTCAACTTGATTGTTCATATAGTAGCTCGCATGATGAAAAAGTGTGGCCACCCCTGACCTAGGTGCTCCCGATCACCATAATGAGCACCCCTGGTTTAGAGTCTTAGTGTGAGCCCTCAGACGGCTTAAGTTGAACAAGCTACTATCAGTACGATAATACACTGTAAATAATAATAATAATAATACACTGTAGGTATCTATCTGTGTGTGCAGGTGTGTAGATGTGGGTGAAATGTCAGGGGAGAATGCTTCTGGAACATGGCCAGACAGCCTGGAAAACTCACAGCGGCCCAGAGTCCCGATTATTCCTCTGCCTTCACACTTTTCCAGCTGTGCTTAAAATGTCCCAGTTTCGGCCTCTTCCCCTTTGTCCTCAGCTTACTCCAGGTGCAAAAATAGTTGCCGCTCAGCTAACACAGAATTGGAGGGAGAGGTAACACACCAAAGATGAGGGCAAACTTTTACTATTGTTTTAATTAGAAGACTACTACTAATAGCCGAAGGACGGTATTAGGAATTTCTTTGGAGGCTTTTAAGCAGAGGCTGGATGGCCATCTGTCGAGGGTCCTTTGGAGGCGATTTTCCTGCTTCTTGGCAGATAAGGCTTGGACTGGAGGATGGCCCACCAGGTCTCCAGGATTCTATGATTCTGATCATAATTAGAAAACAGGAATTCCAGATAGGAAACAATCAGGGCCAGCTAACACCCCCCAACAAAGGATTCCCCTAGGCAGGAAGCAGCCAGGCTTTGAAGGACAGGAAGGAGAGAAACTGCAAGTCGCTTCTGGTTTGAGAGAATTAGCTGTCTGCAAGGACGTTGCCAAGAGGACACCCGGGCTTAATTTTTTTGTAAGTGTCGGTTATGTTTTGATATTGTGTTGTTACTAATGTTGATGTATTTCGATATAGCACTGATATATGTGCTGTTTTGTAAGCTGCCCCAAGTCCCTTTGAAAGAAGGTAAAGGATTCCCCTGACATGAAGTCCGGTCGTGTCCAACTCTGGGGGTTGGTGCTCATCTTCATTTCTAAGCCAGAGAGCCAGCGTTGCCCACAGACGCCTCCAAGTTCATGTGGCCAGCATGACTGCATGGAGCGCCACTATCTTGGCAGATAAGGCTTGGACTGGGAATGTGGCGCAGCTGGGTGTCAGCTGCATAAGACCTCTACTGACCAGAAGGTCATGAGTTTGAGGCCTGCCCGGGTCGAGGTGGGCTCTCGACCTATTGTGTAGCCTGTTGTCGACCTTTGCAACCTGAAAGACAGTTGCATCTGTCAAGTAGGAAATTAAGGTACCACTTAGTGGGGAGGCTAAATTTAACTGATTTACGAGGCCATAAAGATCTCCAGGAAGCACGCTGAGGAATGAAGGAGTGCGACAGCTCCTCCTGGTGGCCAGATGTTAAATTGCCTCTGTATGTCTTGTGTCGTGTGTCTCTAAAGGCATTGAATGCTTGCCTGTATATGTGCATTGTCAGGGGCGGTCTAAGGTAATTTTAAATGGTAAGTGAACATTATTTTGGCGCCCCCCCCCCCTCCGCGCATGCCCAGAAGCTCCTGTGCACAGGCACAGAAGCCTGTAAACACAGCACTCCCTATTCGGCACACGCCCCCCTCCTCTGCGCATGCCCAGAAGCTCCTGTGCGCACGCAGGGAGGTTTGCTAAGGCACGGCATTGGAGCGCACAAGGCCCAAAAGCGGAACATCGGCCGAACGCTGTGTGGCGGACGGGGGAATGCGCCCTTTACCCAGATGGCGCCCCACGCAGCGGCGTCCTTTGCCTACGGAATATAAATAATGTAAATAAATAAATAAATAAATAAATAAATAAATAAATACCTTCCTGCCGGGTGGTACCTATTGATCTACCCACCTTTGCATGTTTTTGAACTGCTAGGTTGGCAGAAGCTGGGGCTGAAAGCGGGAGCTCACCACACTCCCCGGATTCAAACCTGCGACCTTTCGGTCAGCAAGTTTAGCAGCTCAGCGATTTAACCCACTGTACCACCAGGGCCTCCTTTTCCATAATAATAATAATAATAATAATTTATTTATACCCCACCAGCATCTAAAAATTGGCCTTTTTGGAATTTTCAAAATATCTTCAAAGCTGTGAATAGGGGAATCTGTGGACATAACATCTGTGGATATATATCCACATATATATATATGGCTGGTTGAACGTCTCCTAAGAACAATGGCGAATAATATCGGGAATTTTTTGCCTCCTTTTCGGAAAGGCTTTGGTCTTGTGGCCCTGAAACGTGACAGGCGGCCTTTCTGCTCCCATCTGCCTTCTTCCCTCCCCAGCTCTTCCCCGACCGACTGAGTTGATCATGCCCCCCCCCCTCGTTCCCCGCCTTTTGCTCCCTCCAGTTTGGCCGCACGCTGATAGAAAATATTGATCAGATCCAAGCTACGCTCTCGCTGCAAAGAACAGCCAGTTTCGCGTTAACCCTTGCCGGCCGGGATCCGGGCCGAGGAGATGGAGGAGACAAAAGGGAAACAACCAGGGCCAGCCAACACCTCACAACAAAGGATTCCCCCAGGCAGGAAGCAGCCAGGCTTTGAAGCTGCAAAGCCATCCAATGCTAATCAAGGTGGTCATTTCTGGAGACCCGGTTCTATTTAGGGCAGGTTCCTCATCGAGATGTGCCTCGGCGCCGTATTATCTCCGGCTTGCATTTGCTTTCGTCCTTTTCGGAGTGGTTTAACTTTGAAACCCAATTTCCCAGGTTGTAAGGTTAGAGGTCATTCATACGTGATTCGAGCCTCGAGAAACATAATTTTGCGATGCTTGCAATCCATTGACCTTCTGGCGGCATTGTGTCAAATCTACGCATCCTAGAAAACCTACAGCACACACTCTTCCTCAACGAGATCTTCTTTTGGGACTGGCATTCCCAGAATCCGTCGACAATCTCCCATCCAAATACTAGGCTGAATCTCTGTTTCCAAAATCAGGAGGGATTTGATGCCTTTTGGGTACACAGGCATTTACAGCAGTGCTTCCCAGCCTGTGGTCTCTGGATCACCAGTGGTCCGCAAGAACGAAAATATGGTCCGCGGCCTTACTGTTACTACACCCTTGCAACAAGAGCGACTGGTTTCACAAAACAAATACAGTTCCAGAATCAGCACCCCAAGTAACCAAACCGAATCTAAAGTTGACCAATAACTGATTTGGTACTAATGTTGGAGAGTGGTCCGTGGTCAAAGTGATCCCTGGCCAAACTGGTTCCTGGTCAAAGTGATCCTTGGTCAAAGTGATCCTTGGTCAAAGTGATCCCTCGTCAAGGTGATCCCTGCTCAAGGTGGTCCGGTCCATGGTCAAAGTGATCCCTGGTCAAAGTCCCTCGGCAAGGTGATCCTAGTCAAAGTGGTCCCTGGTCAAAGTGGTCCCTGGTCAAAGTGATCCTTGGTCAAAGTGGTCCCTCATCAAGGTGATCCCTGGTCAAAGTGGCTCCTGGTCAAAGTGGTCCCTGGTCAAAGTGGTCTGATCCATAGTCAAAGTGATCCCTGGTCTAAGTGGTCCCTTGGCAAGGTGATCCCTGGTCAAAGTGGTCCCTCATCAAGGTGATCCCTGGTCAAAGTGATCCTTGGTCAAAGTGGTCCCTCATCAAGGCGATCCATGGTCAAAGTGGTCCCTGGTCAAATTGGTTCCTCATCAAGGCGATCCCTGGTCAAAGTGATCCTTGGTCAAAGTGGTCCCTCATCAAGGCGATCCCTGGTCAAAGTGGTCCCTGGTCAAAGTGATCTGATCCATGGTCAAAGTGATCCCTGGTCTAAGTGGTCCCTTGGCAAGGTGATCCCTGGTCAAAGTAGTCCCTCATCAAGGTGATCCCTGGTCAAGGTGGTCCCTGGTCTAAGTGGTCCCTGGTCAAAATGGTCCCTGGTCAAAGTGGTCCCTGGTCAAGGTAGTTCCTGGACAAAGTGGTCCATGGTCAAAGTGGTCCCTGGTCAAAGTGGTCCCTGGTCAAGATGGTTCCTGGTCAAAGTGGTCCATGGTCAAAGTGGGCCCTGGTCAAAGTGGTCCCTGGTCAAGGTGGTCCTTGGTCAAGGTGGTTCCTGGTCAAAGTGGTCCCTGCTCATGTGGTCCCTGGTCAAGGTGGTCCCTGGTCAAAAAAGGTTGGAAACCACCGCTTTACAGGAATCTAAAATTTGCGGCAAAGTGTCCTTCCCATTTTTTTTTGCAAATTTCATCCTTTTTATTGATTTTGCAGCAATCGGAAACAAATAATGCACAGCTCCCCGATATCTCTGCCTTTATCAGAGGAGGCCAAGATTACAGATTTGTTAGTCTTGTTTTCCTAACGAATGTGGCTTTGGTCTCTTACTTTGGGTTTCTCCAGAAGACGAAGACACCCATGGTCCGCATGTGGAAACCGTGCACTTGGGGAATACTGAAAAGCGGCTGGAAAGGTTTTGCACAAAAAATTGGGTCATCCCATCCAGAAATGCGCAACCCGTCCCCCATCCTCACCCGTTTTCTCTGTCGCTCCCTCTGCCCCACATCATGGAAAAAGACATGCACCGGGAGGGGGTCCAAAGAGAGAAAGGGGCAATTTTGGGCCAATCAAAACAGGAGGAGGGGGGGAAATCAATTTTTTGCTTTGCAGAACAAAACACCCTGGGGACCGGAGCGGAGGGAATTCTGGGGGACTGTACTGCCGGCTCGCTTGCAACCGCCTCTGCCTCAGAAAATAAAAATCAATGGCTTCTCTCATATGAAATCCCTCAGTAGGTCGAGGGCTGGGGGTGGGGTGGGTGGGGGTTACAACGCAGCAGCGGTTTTCCATCCACCCCCCAGCGATGCCACATAGCTGCCAGATTCGGGCAGGGTTGAGGGAAATGCCCTACGCCTTCAATATGGAAATATGCATCCCCAATTGATGCTGATACTGCGTGATAACAAACATCCATTTGGGCTTGGTAGAAACTTGTGACCGAAACCTCTCGAAACAACTCTGGATATTTGGGTTTGGCCGAAACGTCTAACCAAAACGTCTCAAAACAACTCTAGATATTTGGGTTTGGCCGAAAGGTCTGACCGAAACGTCTCAAAACAACTCTAGATATTTGGGTTTGGCGAAACGTCGGACCGAAACGTCTCAAAACAACTCTAGATATTTGGGTTTGGTGAAACGTCTGACCGAAACGTCTCAAAACAACCATGGATATTTGGGTTTGGCCAAAACGTCTGACTGAAATGTCTCAAAACAACCCTGGATATTTGGGTTTGGCCAAAACGTCTGACTGAAATGTCTCAAAACAACCCTGGATATTTGGGTTTGGCCCCAAAGCATCTGACCAAAACATCTCAAAACAACCCTGGATATTTGGGTTCGGCCAAAACATGTCGAAACAACCCTGGATATTTGGGTTTGGCCCCAAAGCGTCTGACCAAAACATCTCACAACAACCCTGGATATTTGGGTTTGGCCAAAACGTGTCGAAACAACCCTGGATATTTGGGTTTGGCCCCAAAGCATCTGACCAAAACATCTCAAAACAACCCTGGATATTTGGGTTTGGCCAAAACGTGTTGAAACAACCCTGGATATTTGGGTTTGGCCAAAAAACATCTCAAAATAACCCTGACCAAAACATCTCAAAACAACCCTGGATATTTGGGTTTGGCCAAAACATGTCGAAACAACCCTGGATATTTGGGTTTGGCCAAAGCGTCTGACCAAAATGTCTCAAACAACCCTGGATATTTGGGTTTGGCCAAAACGTGTCGAAACAACCCTGGATATTTGGGTTTGGCCCCAAAGAATCTGACCAAAACATCTCAAAACAACCCTGGATATTTGGGTTTGGCCTAAACATGTCGAAACAACCCTGGATATTTGGGTTTGGCCAAAGCGTCGACCAAAACATCTCAAAACAACCCTGGATATTTGGGTTTGGCCAAAACGTGGATTTGGGTTTGGCCAAAGCGCGAAACAACCCTGGATATTTGGGTTTGGCCCCAAAGCATCTGACCAAAACAAAAACCCTGGATATTTGGGTCAAAACAACCCCTGGATATTTGGGTTTGGCCAAAACGTGTCGAAACAACCCTGGATATTTGGGTTTGGCCAAAGCGTCTGACCAAAACATCTCAAAACAACCCTGGATATTTGGGTTTGGCCAAAACATGTCGAAACAACCCTGGATATTTGGGTTTGGCCAAAGCGTCTGACCAAAACATCTCGGATATTTGGGTTTGACCAAAACATCTCAAAACAACCCTGGATATTTGGGTTTGGCCAAAACATCTCAAAACAACAACCCTGGATATTTGGGTTTGGCCAAAGTGTCTGACCAAAACATCTCAAAACAACCCTGGATATTTGGGTTTGGCCAAAACATGTCGAAACAACCCTGGATATTTGGGTTTGGCCAAATCGTCTGACCAAAATGTCTCAAACAACCCTGGATATTTGGGTTTGGCCAAATTTGGGTTTGGCCTGGATATTTGGGTTTGGCCAGGCCTGACCAAAACAAAAACCTGACCCAAAACATCTCAAAACAACCCTGGATATTTGGGTTTGGCCAAAACATGTCAAACAACCCTGGATATTTGGGTTTGGCCCCAAAGCGTCTGACCAAAACATCTCAAACAACCCTGGATATTTGGGTTTGGCCAAAACATGTCGTTTGGCCAAAGCGTCTGACCAAAACATCTCAAAACAACCCTGGATATTTGGGTTTGGCCAAAACGTGTCGAAATAACCCTGGATATTTGGGTTTGGCCAAAGCATCTGACCAAAACATCTTAAAACAACCCTGGATATTTGGGTTTGGCCAAAACGTGTTGAAACAACCCTGGATATTTGGGTTTGGCCAAAGTGTCTGACCAAAACATCTCAAAACAACCCTGGATATTTGGGTTTGGCCGAAACGTGTTGAAACAACCCTGGGTATTTGGGTTTGGCCGAAACGTCTGACCGAAATGTGTCGAAACAACCCTGGATATTTTGGTTTGGTCAAAACGTCTTGAAATAACCCTGGATATTTGGGTTTGGCCGAAACATCTGACCAAAATGTGTCAAAACAACCCTGGATATTTGGGTTTGGTCAAAACATCTTGAAATAACCCTGGATATTTTGATTTGGCCGAAACATCTGACTGAAACGTCTCAAAACATATTTGGATTTGGCCGAAATGTCTGACCAAAATGTCTCAAAACAACCCTGGATTTTCACCATCTCGGCTGTCCACTTTTTTCACAAATGCTGGTCCAGCAGCGGCTGGGGTCTGAAATTTTGCAACATAACCGCTCTAGGGAAGAGATCCGATCCAAGGTCATTTCAAATCCCTCTCCAACCTATTTGTCTTATTCACAAAATGATCAAGCCTGTTGTTGTTGGACTGGTTGTGTTGTTATCCCTTCTTAACCAGCTACCAAATGGAGTTTGGGACCAGGAAATATTTGGATTCCATCTAAGGGCAAAGCTACACCATGGAAGGAATGCAATTTGGCTTTACGTTAAGGCAGTGGTTTCCAACCTGTGGTCCTTGGATCACCAGTGATCTGCAAGAGATGTAAAATATGGTCCACGGCCTCACCATTACTGCATTGTTGCATTGAGAGCGACCGGTGTCATGAAACCTTCTTATAGTGCCGAGGCTTATTCAAGATGGTTTTCTGTGGGCGAGGAGATGGCTACTACTGGGTGGCATATGTTCTGTATCAGAAAGTAGAGCTGATGTGGTCTATCCAATGCAATTTTCCAATGCAAACTATAGAGAAGGAAATTCCACCTGAACATGAGGAAGTGTGAGAGCTGTTCATCAGTGGAACTCTTTGCCTCAGAGTGTGGGGGAGGCTCCTTCTTTGGAGGCTTTTAAGAAGAGGCTGGATGGCCATCTGTCGGGGGCTTTGAAGGCGATTTTCCTGCTTCTCGGCAGAATGGGGTTGGACTGTTTTCGGAGGATATTCTGTCCAATATCGGAGGATATTCTGTCTGTGAGAGAGTGCTTTCCCTGCTGGTTTGGAGCCTTGACCATCGCGACTGGGGACGATGGGAGCTGAAGTCCAGGAAGCACCAGTCAGCTTGGACCACAGTGTCGGTCCGTCAAAGATGCCTGACACTTGGTGAAGAGGAGAGAGGCAGAACGCAGCGCCGATGCATCCCACCGGCTTGCCTTTGTGACCAACTTAATGATTGCTCTCTTGCTGCCAAAGACACACGCATACACGCGCACACACGGGGACAACTTCATTAGCAACTAATAAGCCAGCGGTCACTCCCGGCACAAGTGACGAGGCCCCATGCAATGCCCCGAAAGCGGCAGGAACAAGACGAGCGATGGGGGTTCGAGAAAACCAACGTGATGCTCAGGATTTGGCCCCAAAGACCAGGGTTCGGATCCCTGCTCGGCCATGGAAACTCACTGGTTGAGTTTGGGCCAGTCACAGGGTGCATCTATACTATGGAATTAATACAGTTTGATACCACTCTAGTCAGTTCTATGGGATCTAGGAGTTCTACAGATGCACCTACACTCTCTGAACCAGTGGTTCCTAACCAGTGGTCCATGGACCACCAGTGATCCACAAGAACTAAAATATGGTCTGCAGCCTCACCGTTACTGCTGCAAAGAGAGCAATTGGTCTCGCGAAACCCTCTTATAGTGCCAAAGCTTATTAAATATGGTTTTCTGTGGGTGAGCAGATGACAACTACTGGCTGATACAGATGTTCTGTATCAGAAACTATTGCTGATATGGTTTATCCAATGCAATTTCCTGAGTCAGCATTCCAAATAACCAAACCGAATCTAAAGTTGACCAAAAATGGATTCGTAGCCCTTTTAATACTAATGTTGGAGAGTGGTCCATGGTCAATGTGGTCCATGGTCAAAGTGGACCATGGTCAATGTGGTCCCTGGTCAGAGTGGCCTATGGTCAAGGTGGTCCATGGTCAAAGTGGTCCATGGTCAAGGTGGTCCATGGTCAAAGTGGTCCATGGTCAAGATGGTCTGTGGTCAAAGTGGTCTGTGGTCAAAGTAGTCCCAGGTCAAGCTGGTCCCTGGTCAAAGCGTCTGACCAAAACATCTCAAAACAACCCTGGATATCTGGGTCAAGGTGGTACATGGTCTAAGTGGTCCCTGGTCAAGGTGGTCCATGATCTAAGTCATCCCTGGTCAAGATGGTCTGTGGTCAAAGTACTCCCAGGTCAAGCTGGTCCCTGGTCAAAGTGATCCCTGGTCAAGGTGGTCCATGGCCTAAGTGGTCCCTGGTCAAGGTGGTCCATGGTCTAAGTGGTCCCTGGTCAAGGTGGTCCATGATCTAAGTCGTCCCTGGTCAAGATGGTCTGTGGTCAAAGTGGTTTGTGGTCAAAGTACCTCAGGTCAAGCTGGTCCCTGGTCAAAGTGATCCCTGGTCAAGGTGGTCCATGGCCTAAGTGGTTCCTGGTCAAGGTGGTCTGTGGTCAAAGTGGTCTGTGGTCAAAGTAGTCCCTGGTCAAGCTGGTCCCTGGTTAAAGTGATCCCTGATCAAGATGGTCTGTGGTCAAAGTAGTCCCTGGTCAAAATGGTCCCTGGTCAAGGTGGTTCCTGGTCAAAGTGGTCCATAGTCAAAGTGGTCCCTGTTCAATGTCGTTCGTGGTCAAAGTGGTCCCTGGTCGAAAAAAGGTTGGGAACCACTGCTCCAAACCACCAAGGAAGACAAAGTAAACTATATGATAGAGTTGCCGTGATTTGGAAAAGGAGCCCAATAAAAAGATACATTATTGTGAGTGTGGGACTCAAATCTTGAGTCTCTTCTATCCAAAATGCTTGGGACTAAACTTACTTGGGACTTTGTCATTACTGCATTTGTATATACGCACATCATGCGATATCTTGGAGATGGGACTAAATCTGAGCACGAAATCCGTTTGTTTCACATACACCTTCTACGCATGCCTTGGAGGTAATTTGATGCACCTTATTTCTAAGAATGGACATGAAACAAAGTCTGAGTGCATTAAATCACAAGACAGTAAAGGTGTCCCTATCTCAGAGGCAACCTGGCTTATTTTTGCATGCGTTTTTGCATGCGTATTTGCATTCACTTCTCCCAATACTGTCTCTGAGTGAATCGGTTAAAAATGACTGAGCGAAAGAGAAAAGGAAAGAGAGAGAGAGAGAGCGCTCTAAGTGATCTTTCTTTTTAAAGAAAATCTTTTAATTTCACATCAAGGCAGGCCTGGCCATTACCCATCATTTGCGACGGTCAGCAGAGTAAAGCTTGTGTTTATGGCCGTCGTCTGACAGGGCTCCCCACCACGCTGGAAATATTATTAGAAGAAGGGCGGCTCAGCATATCTAAGTATAGAGGCATCGATTCCTCGGGGTATGTTCTTTCCCTGCCTCCTTCCTTTCTTGGCGTGGGTTCCTTCTGCGTATTCGCCGGGCAGAGCGGTCGGAAGGTGATGGGTTGGCAGAGGTGCCTTCAGATTTGGGGAGGCTGGGATAATCTAGAGTGTGCTCACATCATAATGGACACATTAACTATGTTTTGAACTCACCCGTTTCCCATCATAGTGAGCACATTAAACCATGGTTTAAACTAACCTGGTTACCATCATGATTGCACATTAAACCATAATTTCAACCAATATGGTTCAAGCCAGCCAACCCTGGTTTCCATCAAGGTGGGCCTATTAAATCCTGGTTTCCATCATGGTGTGTCTATTAAACCCTCGTTTCCATCGTGGTGGGCCTATTAAACCCTGCTTTCCATTGTGGTGGGCCTATTAAACCCTCGTTTGCATCCCGGTGGACACATTAAACCATGGTTTGCATCACAGCAGACCCATCAAACCCTGTTTTGCATCATGGTAGGCCCATTAAACCCTGCTTTCCATTATAGTGGGTCCATTAAGCTCTGGTTTGCATCATGGTAGTTGCATTGAAACCTGGTTTCCATCATGGTGTGCCTATTAAACCCTGGTTTGCATCATGGTGTGCCTATTAAACCCTGGTTTGCATCATAGTGGGCCTATTAAATCATCGTTTGAACCAAACCTGGTTGATATTATGGTGGGCACATTAAATCATCGTTTGCATCATAGTGGGCCTATTAAATCATCGTTTGAACCAAACCTGGTTGATATTATGGTGGGCACATTGAATCATGATTTACATCATAGTAGGCACACTGAACCATAGTTTACATCATAGTGGCCACATTGAACCATGGTTTACATCATGGTGGGCATATCAAACCATGGTTTACACCATGGTGGGCATATCAAGCCATGGTTTACATCATGGTGGACACACTGAACCATGGTTTATATCATAGTGAGCATATTGAATCATGACTTACATCATGGTGGACATATTGAACCATGGTTTACATCATAGTGACCACATTGAACCATGGTTTACATCATGGTGGGCATATTGAACCATGGTTTACATCATGGTGGACACATTGAATCATGGTTTATATTATAGTGAGCATACTGACTCATGGTTTACATCATAGTGGGCATACTGAAACATGATTTGCATCATAGTGGGCACCTTGAACCATGGGTTACATCATGATTAGCACATTGAACTATGGTTTGCATCATAGTGGCCACATTGAACCATGGTTTACATCATGGTGGGCATATCGAATCATGGTTTACATCACGGTGGTACATTGAACCATGGTTTATATCATAGTGAGCATATTGACTCATGTTTTACGTCAGAGTGGGCATATTGAACCATGGTTTACATCATGGTGGGCACATTGAACCGTAGTTTACATCATGGTCGGCACATTAAACCGTGTTTTAAACCAAACTGGTTTAAAGCAGCCAACCTTGGCTTCCATCATGGTGGACATATCACATTGTGGTTGAAACCAGCCAACCTTTGTTTACATCGTGGTTGGCACATCAAACTGTGTTTTAAGACAGCCAACTCTGGTTTATGTCACGGTTGGCACATTAAACTGTGATTTTGGCAAACCTAGTTTAAACCAGCCAATGCTGTTTGACATCATGGTAGCCATATTAAAACCTTGATTAACATCACGACGGAGCAAGATTTGAACCTTGGAAAACTTCCTTTCTTTCCGAATCCAAGCGGCTATTTGCTTGGAACCTCTTTGCATATGTTTGCTAATGCCATAACATTTAAATATAAGTATGCAACGTTTGCTCAGAAAGCACAATTCAGCCAAATTCTGAATTCGGAGCAGGGGAGTATTCATTCCACATTTGGAGGGATATAAACAGGGTGTGAAGAGAAAGGGGGAAACCTGTGCCTTCAAGGATGCCGAAGGTGTTTTGGGCAAACATGGGCGGGGAAGGAAAAAAGCACAATTTGAGGGAGGTTTGGAACAATACAAGGAAAGATCGAGCAGACCGATCTATAAATAATCCGCGAAAAGATTGCCTTGTCTTTTTGCACGCGCTCCCTCGACCCCCACCCTGCCGCCTCTCCTATATAGATATTGGACCCTTCTCTATTGCAAAAAGCCTAATCAATAGCGATTCATATTACCGGGGAATAATGGATCCAAGAGGGTGATTATTCATTCAGCGTCCCAATATTCAAGACTTAACAGTTTGCAAGGAGTCGCCACAATGGTAACCTTTCGCCTCTCTCGGGCTCTTTCCTCTCTCCGTTGAAAAAAAGAAAAGAAATAGAATTAACCCGGCTAGGCTGGAGATTTTCCCCCCTTTCCAGGCGTCTCCATCACTCTGTGGTTGCCTGTGCGAAAGACAGCGGAGCCCAATTTCATTGGGAAGAGACCCCCAGAGAGCAGTGGGGTTGAGTGCTCCAGCCAAGCAGAGACATTTCTCTCTTTCCGCATCCATATTGTATGCCTGTTGCAGCTTCCTCAGAGGCACTGGGCAACCAGTTTGCCTCCCAGTTTCATCCAGGGGCCCTGCGATCCTTTCCCACCACTCCCGTCAGCTCCACTCACAACCTAGTCAATGACTGGGGATGATGGGAGTTGTTGTCGAGCACACCTGGGACACCAATGGCTGTTGCCATCCCAGCAGACACGACGACTGGCAGCTTTGGAGTCAAATCTGGCTTAGTATGACTGCTCTGGGTTTTAGTCTGAACTTCAAAGGAGCCGTTCGAGGGAGTGAACAATTTTGCAGAAGATTTTTGTTCCCGGTTCAGACTAAAATCCAAAGTGGGTTGTGTAAATATGAAAACTCCTAGGTGTTGTAGTCTGGCAAGCCTCAGAGGATTTTGCCGAACGTTCAGAGAATGATGGGTTTCAAAGTGAAGACTCTGTGAGTGCTCGGAGGGAATTGCAGGCGGATGAGGCTGATGTTTTTAATAGAAATTAGTTATTATGATTTCTTTGTGTACTGTATGTTGGCATTGATTTTTTTTTGCCATTAGTATGTTGTAAACTGCCTTGAGTCCCCCCAGGAGTGTGAAAGGCAGTATATAAATACAGTAAATAAATAAATAAATAAATTTATTTATTTATTCCCAGGCAACGGGAAAATTAAAGTATCAGTTCCCTGAATAAATGGCCTTGGGCTGATGGGGAGGTTTTAAGGAAATTTAGAATAGACCTGAGAACGCACGGTGTTAAAAGTCGGCAATTGAGATTTTCTCAGAGGCTCAGAGATAAGGCCAAGAGGAGATCCAGGTGCGTGAGTCATGATGTCATGGGTGGTTTGGAGGGCTTATATTAGTGGGTTGCTTTCAGGCCTTTCAGAGGAGACAACATTGCTACAGGAGATTGTGCTCCTGTGTCTGCTCTCAAGTTCTTGATTCAAGGATTCTCAACTTTCCTGTTTTTGTCTATGCATGTTTGCCCTTGGAAAAGTTCCTTTTTCTCATGTTCATGGATTTATGTTTGGAGTATTGCTGTGGATTTGGGTTTCCTTGGCATTATGTTCCTTGTCATTTTTAGATTACTGCTATTTTGTATTTTTTATTCTACTGACCCTTGAGCCCCCGGTGCCGCAGCGGGTTAAACCGTGGAGCTGCCAAACTTGCTGACCGAAAAGTTTGAATTTGGGGAGCGGGGTGAGCTCCCGCTGTTAGTCCCAACTTCTGCCAACATAGTTCGAAACCATGCAAATGTGAGTAGATCAATAGGTACAGCTCTGGCAGGAAGGCAACAGTGTTCCATGCAGTCATGCCAGTGCTGGGTAAAAGGGTGTTCCAGTGCTAGTATGCAACACTAGGTAGTGCTTTGGGAGATGGAGTTGAGCTCCCGGGTTCCCCACAATTTGGGGTATTCTTACGGGTATGTTTATTTTTAACCATGACACCAGAGGCCACGGAATCGCCTTCCCTTATCTGGAAACCCTAGTTTGGGGCTGGAGGAACCTCAAATGGACCCCCCCCCCCCCGAAATAGAAATAAGATCCCCCAGATTGGGATGGTGGAAGGAAGCGGCAGGGAAGCTTCACACAACGACAGGATAGGTTTCCGTGGAAGATACGGCTATTATCAGATCGGCTGTGAATCAGAGGGGGTAAATCACATACATACCACTTCCTGGGGGATATGAGGAGGAACCTGTTGGTGTCCTCACGCCCTGGTTGTGAGCAATGCATTGGATAATGTGCTCGATCCCTGTGGAAACAAGGCTGGACCAGAGATGCCAACTCTCCGTTTGCTTTTCCGTTCAATGTGTGCATACGAAACCCACTGGCTCTTAGACAAAGATATATTGGACTCCCCAAAGGACCCGGATACTGTGAGTTTTCTGGGCTGTGTGGCCATGTTTCAGAAGCATTCTCTCCTAACGTTTCGCCCACATCTTTGGCAGGCATCTGTTGGAAACTAGGTAAGTGAGGTTTACATATCTGGAATGTCCAACGGGCAGGGGGAAAGAACTCTTGTCTGTTGGAATGCAGGTGTAAATGTTGCAATTAGCATTGAATGGCCTTGCAGTTTCAAAGCCTGACTGCTTCCTGCCCGGAGGAATCCTTTGTTGATTCTTTCTCTCACCCTGGAAATTCCACAAATATATATAAACCTCACTTGCCTAGTTTCCAACAGACCTCACAGCCTCTGAGGATGCCTGCCATAGATGTGGGCGAAACGTCAGGAGAGAATGCTTCTGAAACATAACCAGACAGCCCGGAAAACTCTGAGCAAGCCAATATTAATGAATGATTTTGTCATTTGGGAGTTGCAGTTGCTGGGATTTAGTTTACTTACAATTAAAGGGTATCCTGAACTCCACCAACGATGGAATTGAAACAAACTTGGCACAAGAACTCCCATGACCAACACAAAATACTGGAAGGTTTCGGTGGGAATTGACCTTCAGTTTGGGAGTTGTAGTTCACCTACACCCAGAGAGTGCTGTGGACTAAAACAATGATCTATCTGGACCAAACTTGACACGAATACTCACTATACCCAAACTGGTGGAGTTTGGGGGGGGGGGGGAGACCTTGACATTTGGGAGTTGCAGTTACTGTGATTTATAGTTCACCTACAATCAATGAAAATTGTAATGTAAATATCGGATATGCTGGATGTATTGTCAGACACTGGGCCAAATTTGGGACAAATATCCAATACACCCAAATTTGAGTACTGGTGACGTTGGGGGGATTGATTTTGTCATTTGGGAGTTGTAGTCGCTGGGATTTATAGTTCACCTACAATCCAAGAGCATTTTGGACCCCACCAATGATATAATAGGGCCAAACGTCCCACACAGTATCCCCATGATCAACAGAAAATACTGTATTTTCGGATGGTTTTTGGCGACCCCTCTGGCACCTCCTTTGCGACCCCCAGGTTGAGAAACGCTGCTATTGATGATTGTCTATTGATTGACCGACAATAACAAGGCAACCTACAATCGAGTCAGGGACACGTTAATGGGTAACCACAATTTCTGAAAAGCATGAGCGTTGTGTCATTTCGTTTGGATATTGGCCCATATCTCCTGACTCTTGAGCCAAGCATGAATAGAATCATAGGATGATAAGAGTTGGAAGAGGCCATCTAGTCCAACCCTGTTGTCCTGGACCCGGAGACCCGATTCCTTGTATTGTTCCAGCCACCCTTCCCCAATTCCTGGCCATGTCTAAAAATTATCTTACCTTCTAACCTTAAAGCTGCCATCCGCTGGAACTCGGGCTCCTGCAGCCAGCGCCACATCCTCTTGAAGGTCTCCCTCCCGGACTTGAGCTTGCTCCAGGGCTTGGGGTTCCTCAGCAGGTCCGAGAGGGTCCCCTGAGAGCGGCAAAGGACCCTCTCGGCGAAGATGGCTTGCGGGATGCTGTAGCGCTTCAGCTCGGCGATGATGCGCTGGGCCACCTCCTTGGTGTTGATCTCCTCCAGCTGGCTGGAGAGCACCGTGGTCTGGCTGGCGATGGGCTGGCTGGGTCGGGCACCCATCTCAGAGCGCGGGTGGCCATAGGGGGTCTGGCTCATGGCGTTGGGGGAGGCCATGGTGGAGCTCTGGGAGGGGGACATCTCCCGGGGGAAGTGCTGCTCCATCCGGCCAAACATGGCGGTTGAGTGGGCCTCAAAGCCATTTCCGAGCATCATTTTCTCATTCCCCAAAGTCCCGGCAGCCGAATGTGTGGTGTAGTTATGCATGGGTGCCAGCTGCGGGCTGGGCAGTGAGGAGAGGCTCTGTCCCATGCCAATGTCCTTGTGGTAGGGGCTGTAAAAGTTCCCCCCGGTGCCCAAGCTTCGGTCTTCCCGCATGAGGGTGAAGCTCCCGATGACGTTGCCCATGGGCAAGCACTGATGGTGGTGGTGGTGGTGGTGGTGGTGGAACTTCTCGTGCAAGGGCTGGAGCGGGGTCAAGGTGGTGTAGCTGTTGCCAGCCCCCGAGTTGGGAGAGTCACCCCCAAAGCCCAGCCCTGGGTGCAAGGAGGTTGCCAGAGCATGCTCAGCCCGGTGGTAGTCGCTCCCGTCCAGGACGGAGGCCACCAAGGAGGGCCGCTGCAAGGCCGAATGCAAGGCTCGGCTGTCGCTGTGCATCAGCTCCTGCTCCTGGGCCGACATCTCCCCGTTCCCACCGTTCTCCAAACCCAGCTGGACGTTCATGGTGCCGCCCCACTAGGCCACCATTTTGTCCTCCCGAACCTCGGTCACTCGAGCCGGTTGGGACGTTCACCTCTGGACGCAGGATGGTGGTTCAGATCTAGGTTGGGACCCTGGGAGAGAAGTAGAGGAGGAGAAGGAAAAAATATATATCCCAATGTGGGATTCAAAACAGTTTGGGAAACATAGCAAAACATGCTAAACAAAAATCTATCAATATTGAAGTTAAAACTATTCTAAACACACTTAAAACACGGTGAAATAGGAGCACAACACACTTACGATATAATAGAATAGGAGCACAACACTAGCTCCGCCTCCTGCGGCATGGCTTTGTGTGCGCCTCCAAAACCTGTTGTGGGGTTCCTTGGCTAGGTTGGTTCAGGAGGGTTTCCTCTGGGGCTGAGAGACTGTGACATGCTAAAAGTCACCTACTGTGGATTCCATAAGAGCACAACACACTTACGACATAAGAGAATAGGAGCACAACACTAGCTCCGTCTGCTGCAGCATGACTTTGTGTGTGTCTCCAAGACCTATTGTGTGGCTCCTTGGCTAGTTTGGTTCAGAAACATTTGCAGTTGCTTTCCTCTGAGGCTGAAAGTCCGTGACAGGCCAAAGGTTGGCTACTGTGGATTCCAACACACTTCAACACACTTAAAACACAGTGAAAAAGGAGCACAACACACTTACGACATTATAGAATAGGAGCACAACACTAGCTCTGTTTGCTGCGGCATGGATTTGTGTGCGTCTCCAAGACCTATTGTTGGGTTTTTGGCTAGGTTGGTCCAGAAGTATTTGCAGCTGCCTTTTTCTGAGGCTGAGAAACTGTGACATGCCAAAGGTCACCTACTGTAGATTCTATAGGAGTACAACACACTTAAGACATAAGACAATAGGAGCACAACACTAACTCCATCTGTTGCGGCATGGATTTGTGTGCGTCTCCAAGACCTATTGTGGCGTTCCTTGACTAGGTTGGTTCAGAACCATTTGCAGTTGCCTTTTTCTGAGGCTGTGAGACTGTGACATGCCAAAGGTCACCTTCTGTGGATTCCATAGGAGCACAACACACTTACGACATAAGAGAATAGGAGCACAACACTAACTCCATCTGCTGTGGCGTTGCTTTGTGTGCATCTCCAAGACCCACTATGTGGTTCCTTGGCTAGTTTCGTTCAGAAGCATTTGCAGTTGCTTTCCTCTGAGTCTGAAAGACTGTGACAGAACAAAGGTCACCTACTGTGGATTCCAACCCACTTCAACCCACTTAAAAACACAGTGAAAAAGGAGCACAACACACATACGGCATTATAGAATAGGAGCACAACACTAAATGCATCTGTTGTGGCATTTCTTTGTGTGCATCTCCAAGACCTGTTGTAGGGTTCCTCGGCTCGGTTGGTTCAGAAGCGTTTGCAGTTGCCTTTTTCTGAGGCTGAGAGACTGTGACAGGCCAAAGGTCACCTGCTGTGGATTCCAATCCACTTCAACACACTTAAAACACAGTGAAAAAGGAGCACAACACACTTATGACATAGAATAGGAACACAACACTAACTCCAACTGCTGCGGCGTGGCTTTGCATGCATCTCCAAGACCTATTGTTGGGTTCCTTGCCTAGGTTGGTTCAGAAGCATTTGCAGTTGCCTTTTTCTGAGGTTGAGAGACTGTGACATGCCAAAGGCCACCTTCTGTGGATTCCATAGGAGCACAACACACTTAAGACAAAACAGAATAGAAGCACAACACTAACTCCATCTGCTGCGGCATTGAAGTGTGTGTATCTCCAAGACCTATTGTGGAGTTTCTTAGCTTGGTTGACAAAGGTTTTGTTGGTAACAAAGAACAAGATAATCTAACTAAACAAAAAATGGAAACACATAACACACTTTCCTCTGAGGCTGAGAGACTGTGACATGCCAAAGGTCACCTGCTGTGGATTCCAACCCTGGTCTCCAGAGTCATAATTTTACTCTCGGGGCCACTATACCGTGCTGGCTCTCTTTGGCAAATTAACAAAACCCAAATGCTTCTGTATTAAAAAGGGAAAGCAAGGAAGGGACCAAGGGGATCTGCCAGGGAAGGGAGTTCCACAAATTGGGAGCTCACACCTAAAAGGCCCCACGAGAGAAAGCTTTTCCTGTGGCTCTTAAAGCTCGGGCAGCTCATGTGGTCTTTCAGCCCCATATGACGGACGGAAAAGATGCCATCCAGCCTTTCGCATCCTCATAACAAACCCTTCTGAGATGGAGATGGCAACAAGGCTCTCCCCATTTTGGACCAAACTGATCTGGCAGAGGATGCCACTAACGGTCGGCACGTCTGAAGTGAAATCCCTTCCTCGCTCCCCACACAATGCAAGACAGCCGGGAAGCAGCGGCTGTCTTCCTAACATCCCCATCCATGCAAAAGTCTGAGTGCCAATCTCTCCCAGTCCTCTGAGCATGCACAAATATAATAGGACTTACCTAGCATCGGATGGTGCATTTCCTGGGCATTTTGGAGCGGTGTCAGACTGCAGGATCAGAGAAAGCTTGGAGAGAGAGGGGAGGAGACAACAATTCAGACCTTTGCATCCAACGGATTCTGAGACAGATGTTCAGTCCGAGCATCCAACAATTGGTTAGACCTCGGCATCACAATTTTGCAATCCTCGCAGCAACTAATTGTTTACGTCTTCGCATCACTTTCTTAGCATCACTTTCTTAGACTTTAGAATCACAGCATAATTTTTTTAAAGACCTTAGCATCCGAAGCATCACGCTTTCTCCGAATCCATCCTGCCTGTCCAAAAAAGGATCTCCTTCCTTCATTCTTTGCGACCGTACAAACCTTTTTTCGTCGCTGGGATTTGCAACCTGCTCTTAGAAAAAAAAATCCCGTAGCGGTGACAGGCATGCAAACTCCAATAGATAAATAGATAGATAAGATAGATAGATAGATAGATAGATAGAGAAACAATCTAGGTCTGATTCTGCAAGATCCATCAAAGACACAAAAAAGTCCCTGCCTTGGAAATGAGGAGCCACCCAGACAAATGCATCAATATGCAATCTCTCTCTTGCTTCCAAAGGCAGCAATTTAATTTTGTATTTTCGAAGGAGGCTCAGCTTGGACTAACCTTCTCCTCTTTGTGTGTGCATCTCTCTCTCTCTCTGGCTTTCTCTCCTCTGGCTTTCTGATGCCTTCTTTCCCCCACTCTCTCTCTCTCTCTCTCTCTCTTTTCTTTCTCTCTCTCTCTCTCTCTCTCTAGAGAGCTTTCCCCAGCTTGCTTCTTTTCAGCCCAAAGCCACTGGTATCGATTCCACAGCCCAAACCCTTTCGCGCCGACTGCCTTTCCCACGTCACCAGCCGAAAAAACCTGACAGATCGCAATCAGGAGCCAACCTGATTTAACCCAGTCGGCCCTGGATCAGCGGAAAAAGCTGGCAAGGAAGAAAGAAGCAAGGGTTCATAGGGAGACCTTTGCGGGTATGACTTTGCGCCCTTATGGACAAGTGCGTTCCAGTTTTGCGCACTCTTGGATGGGGAAATCCAATACGCAACATCCAAATGTGTGCACTATTATATCGTTCCATCCTCACTGTGCCCTTGTTACAACTTTGGCAGAATGGGTGACACACTTGTCTCCGAAGTCTCAAAAATAGGTCTTTTGGACTATTTGGCGTCCGACTATCCAACAAACAGGTGCCATAGACTAGACGAGATCCCACGTAAACATTAGGACAGTGTTTCTCAACCTTCCTAATGCCGCGACCCCTTAATACAGTTCCACATGTTGTGGTGACCCCCAACCATAACATTATTTTCGTTGCGACTTCATAACTCCCATTTTGCTCCTGTTATGAATCGTCATGTAAATATCTGATATGCAAGATGTATTTTCATTCACTGGACCACATTTGGCACAAATGCCCAACACACCCACATTTGAGCCCTGGCGGGGTTGATTTTGTTATTTGGGAGTTGTAGTTGCTGGGATTTATAGTTCACTTACCATCAAAGAGCATTCCGAACGCCACCAACCAAACTTGGCACACAGAACTCTAATGACCAACACAAAATACTGGAAGGGTTTGGTGAGCACTGACCTTGAGTTTGGGAGTTGTAGTACACCTACGTCTAGAGAGGACTGTGGGCTCAAACAATGATGTATCTGGACCAAACTTGGCACGGATACTCAATATGCCCAAATGTGAACACTGGTAGAGTTTGGGGAAAATAGACCTTGACATTTGGGAGTTGTAGTTGCTGGGATTTATAGTTCACCTACAAGCGAAGAGCATTCTGAATCCCACCAATGATAGAATTGGGCCAAACTTCCTACAAAGAACCCCTATGAACATCTGAAAATACTGTGTTTTCTGATGGTATTTGGTGACCCCTCTGACACCTTTTCGAGACCCCTCCAGGGGTCGCGACCCCAGGTTGAGAAACACTGCCATAGACACCTTTGTGGGTGCTTCCCCCCAGTCTTGGCCTTCTCTAATATGGAGTGCTTCTGAACACGGAGGCTCCATTCAGCAATGGCCAGCCCTTCCATGCAGTTGTTTCCTTTTTGAAACCATAGGAACCCCCAAATGCAGCAGCATTGCCCAGGCAAGGATCAAGGAACATGGAAGGCACTGCAGACTGTTCCAACCGGAGAAGTCAGCCATAGCAGAGCACCTGAGGAATCAACCTGGACACCGCATATTATTTGAGAATGCAGAAATGCTGGACCGCTCTCACAACCACCATGTCAGGCTGCATAGAGAAGCGTGAAAATGAACATAATCTGGCTTACCAGTATTTTTAAAAACTATAGAATCAGGACAGTAAATAAAGAGCAACACTCAGAAAATGGGGGAATTCCAGACAGGAAAATATCAGATCCAGGTAACACCTCCCAACAAAGGATTCCCCCGGGCAGGAAGCAGCCAGGCTTTGAAGCTGCAAGGCCATTCAATGCTCGCAAAAATCCACCAATTTGATGCTTTACCAAGTGTTCCTCTTGTCTGTTTGAGGCAAGTGTGTGTTGGCCACCTTGATTAGCATTGAATAGCCTTGCAGCTTCAACGCCTGGCTGCTTCCTGCCTAGGGGGAAGCAAGCCGACAAGAGTTCTTTCTCCCAGAGAGTGTCATCTATGCTGATGATCGTGCCATCACCGCGCAAGCAGGGAGCTTTGAAATGGTTGAACAGAAGCTCTCAAAACAAAGGGGGAAGTCCAGACAAGGCCAGCTAACACCTCCCAACAAAGGACCCCCAGGCAGGAAGCAGCCAGGCTTTGAAGCTGCAAGGCCATTCAATGCTAATCAAGGTGGACTATGGCAACATTCACACTTGCCTCAAGCTGACAAGCGTTCTTTCTCCCACCCTGGACATTATTCCACAGATAGATAGATAGATAGATAGATAGATAGATAGATAGATAGATAGATAGATAGATAGATAGATGCTAGCTTGGGGACCCGGCCCGGGTTATTTGAGAAAGGCATTGTGTGCCAAGGTTGGTCCTTATCAAATGTTTACGTGGCTTGCAGTGGTCTCAGGAAGTTAGTGCTGCAAGTCCCATCGGCCATGGTCCATCCCCCTCCCAACAGCACCAGGATGTAGAATGGGTCATGTGGGCTCTGTGTGCCACGTTTGGTCTTGTTCTGTCATTGGTCCGCAAAGTGTTTTGGAGTTAAACTCCCACCATGGCTGACTGCCTCGGGTCTTTGCCTTATCCCCCTCTGGCAGTTTAGAGGGTCGGAATGTTCGTGTTGGCTGTCCAATTAGAGGCGTTATGCAAATACTCCCTCACCGGCAACCAATCGTGTTGTCAGAATGTAGAGGCCGGGAGCCAATCAGAACGCTGCCACATACATACATACAAACAAACATACAAATAAACATACATACAAACATTCTGCTTTATTATATATAGAGATAGAGAATAAAGAAGAGATCAAGATAGAGAAGAGATAGAGATATCCCACTTGCCTAGTTTCCAACAGACCTCACGACCTCTGAGGATGCCTGCCATAGATGGGGGAGAAACGTCAGGAGGGAATGCTTCTGTAGCACGGCCAGGCAGCCTGGAAAACTCACAACAACCCAGTGATTCCAGCCATGAAGGCCTTCAACAACGCATTATTTGTTTTGTAAGAAAAATAAATGCCAACTATGGATTTTCCTCTTTGGATAGTCTATCGAAATCCTCCTTCTGCCTCGGATCCATCTTCTCATATAGGCCGGTGATAAATCAAAATTGGTCTTCTTGCTGCTCCTTTTTTGGAGTGCCATGGAAAATATTTTCTGGGTCTTTAGCTATATACATGTGTGTATGTGTACTCCCAACAACCTTTTGTTTGTGTGACTATTGTTCTTACAATATCCAAGCATAGCATTTCCAAATGGAATGGGTATATCTTGCCTCTCTGTATCCGACTTGCAGAGACAAAAGAAAGGGAAAAACAGATGGATCTTTAAATGATTTGTGTCGATCCAGCAAAATCAATGAGACCACAGAGCAGGGAAATTGCAGGGATTGTGAATCCAAAACGAAAGAACCAAAACAGGAATGGGGATCTCCTAAGATATTTAGGGGTCTATTTGGGGCTGTATCCTTGCAAGTGTTCAGAAATGCTCTCCAAGGCTGTCGCCAGGCAGAACAGCCATGTTACCCATCCAAGTCCCAGCTTTCGAGTGTGGCAAATGGCAGCAAAATAAAGAAAATCCCAAAACAAACCAAAGACGATATGACACAGCTATGAGAAACGTGGGCCATGGATAAGATCCTGTGTCCGTTCGGAGCTCCGACTGATCCACCAAAGTAAAATGATTGATTATTGATAATGATTGGTGCCAGGTTCCCTCTCTCTGTCTTGCCTGGAGGTCATAACCTTTTTACAAAATGGGGGAGAAAAGACTTTTGGGACTAGATCTCCCATTATCCCCACAGCCAGCACATTTTAATAGTGTTTTAATAGTGTTGTGCTTTTATCACTCTGTTTTCATTAATTAATTGATTAATTAATTAACTGATTAATTAATTAATATAGAATATTTGTATTGCCATGGCTCCATACATACTATTTATTTATTTATTTATGTACAGTATTTATATTGTCATGGCTCCATACATACTATTTACTTATTTATTTATTTATTTACAGTATTTATATTGCTGCAGCTCCATACATACTGTTTATTTACTTATTTATTATTTTACAGTATTTATATTGCTGTGGCTCCATACATATTTACTTATTTATTATTTTACAGTATTTATATTGCTGTGGCTCCATACATACTATTTTATTTTTATTTATTATTTTACAGTATTTATATTGTCATGGCTCCATACATACTATTTACTTATTTATTTATTATTTTACAGTATTTATATTGCTGTGGCTCCATACATACTATTTATTTACTTATTTATTAATTTACAGTATTTATATTGCTGTGGCTCCATACATACTATTTATTTACTTATTTATTATTTTACAGTATTTATATTGTCATGGCTCCATACATACTATTTATTTACTTATTTATTATTTTACAGTATTTATATTGTCATGGCTCCATACATACTATTTACTTATTTATTTATTATTTTACAGTATTTATATTGCTGTGGCTCCATACATACTATTTATTTACTTATTTATTAATTTACAGTATTTATATTGCCGTGGCTCCATACATACATACTATTTATTTATTTACAATATTTATATTGCCATGGCTCCATACATACTATTTACCTATTTATTTACAGTATTCATATTTCCATTGTTCCATACATACTATTTATTCACTTATTTATTAATTTACAGTATTTATATTGCCGTGGCTCCATACATACTATTTATTCACATATTTATTTACAGTATTTATATTGCCATTGCTCCATACATACTATTTATTTACTTATTTATTTATTTACAGTATTTATATTTCGCCTTTCTCACCCCGAAGGCCGACTTAGTGCAGGTCACAGAACACATATATGGCAAACATTCAATGCCGTTATACACAAGACAGACAACTGTACATAGATAGATGGCTTTCCCATCTTCGGCATCTTGGAGGCTGTGCTCGGTTCTGGCCACTAGGGAGTGCTGTCGCTCCACTTTCCCTGCCGAAGAGCTTGGTTCGTAAACATTCTCCTTGATCGAATAACCAGCATTTTTCTGGCATTTCCTTATGAGTGCCTTAAATACCTCTTCGCTTAAAGCCGTACCTATTTATCTACTCTGTTTTTGGAACTGCTAGGTAGGCAGAAGCTGGGGTAAAGGCCAAGAGCACACTCTGACCTGGGCTTTGAACGGTCAACCTTTCAGTTGGCAAGATTTACTGCAGCTGGAGCTGGCTGTTAACCTGCTGTGCTAAAGCCCAGCCCAATAATACTAATAATAATAATAATAATAATAATAATAATAGAATTCTAGAGTTGAAAGGGGCTCCAAGGGCCATCCAGTCCAACCCTCTTCTGCCATGAGGGAAGACACAATCTAAGCACTCCGAACAGATGCCCATCCAGCCTTGGCTTCCAAACCTTAGCTTCCAAACCTCAATCATCATCAGTATTATTATTATAATTATAATTATTATAATTATTATTACACAGTATGCAAACGAGATATATATGCTGGATTTCGTATCACAAAATCACAAGTCGAACACTTCCCAATAATAATAATAATAATCATCATCATCAGGAGCCCCCAGTGGTGCAGCAGGTTAAACCACTGAACTGCTGAACTTGCTGACCAAAAGGTTGTCGGTTCGAATCTGGGAAGCGGGGTGAGCTTCCACTGTGAGCCCCAGCTTCTGCTAACCTAGCAGTTCGAAAACATGCAAATGTGGGTAGATCAATAGGTACCATCTTGTGGGGAGGTAAACAGTGCTCCATGCAATCATGCAGGCCACATGACCTTGGAGGTGTCTATGGACAACGCCTGCTCTTTAGCTTAGAAATGGAAATGAGCACCATCCTGCAGAGTCGGACACAACTAGGCTTAACGTTAAGAGGAAACCTTTCCCTTTCCCTTTAATATTACTATTATTATTACTATTTGGGGCTGTTTTTGGACTATAGCTCTCAGAAGTTCGCAGCCACTTGTCAACTGAAAGCAGAGAGAAGAGGAAAGCGAAAATATCCTCCATCCTCTGAATGTGATATTATTTCATTTGGAAGCCTCCCGTGCCAGAAAATAGATCTGAAAAAACAGCAGTGAGAGACCAGAAATATAGATAGATAGATAAATAATAGAAAGATGATAATAATTTATAGATAGATGATTGATAGATAGATGATAAGTAGATTGATAATAGATAAATAGATGATATATATATTGATTGATTGGTAGATGATAAATAGATGGCTAGATGAGAGACGGATGATAAATAGATAAATGAAAGATTGATAGGTTATAAATAAATTATGATAGATTTATAGATAATAGATAGATTGATGATAGGCTTATATATGATAAATAGATGATAGATACATAGATAGATTATATAGATAGATATAGATATAGATCAATGATAGATGATAGAAGATGATAGATGGGTAATAGATAGATAGATAGAAAATAGAGATTTGTAGATGATAGAAAGATACATAGATAAATGATTGATAGGCAATAAATAGATTGATAGATGATAGATTTGGTAGATAGAGGGATAGATGACTGATTGATAGATGATAGGTTGATTGACAATAAAAAGATTGATAGATGGTAGATAGCTAATAAATAGATCGAGAGATGATAGATAGCTAATAAACAGATTGATAGATATAGCTAATAAATAGATTGATAGACATAGATAGGTAATAGATGATAGCTAATAAATAGATTGAGAAATGATAGATAGTTAATAAACTGATAGATATAGCTAATAAATAGATTGATAGACATAGATAGATAATAGATGATAGCTAATAAATAGATTGAGAAATGATAGATAGCTAATAAACTGATAGATATAGCTAATAAATAGATTGATAGATGATAGATAGATAATATATGATAGCTAATAAATAGATTAAGAAATGATAGATAGCTAATAAATAGATTGATAGATATAGCTAATAAGTAGATTGATAGATGATAGATAGCTAATAGATAGATGATAGCTAATAAATAGATTGATAGATGATAGGTAGCTAATAGATATATGATAGATAGCTAATAAATAGATTGATAGATGATAAATAGATAGCTGATAAATAGATTGCTGATAGGTAGTTAATAAATAGATTGATAGATAGCTAATAGATTGATAGCTTATAAATAGCTAATAAGTTGATAGATAGCTAATAAATAGATTGATAGATGATAAATAGATTGATTGATTGATAGATGGATAGATGATAGATAGGTAGATCAATGATAAATGATAGCAGATGATAGATGGGTGATTGATAGATAGATAACTGATAGAAAATAAAGATAGAAAGAAAGATCACTAGATAAATGAAAGAGGTAAATAAATAAGATATCTCTATCTATCTATCTATCTATCTATCTATCCTGGAAGTGGAGTAAATGATTCCTAAATACTGAGGACACTTTAGTCCTTCAAATAATTATAAATGAACTGGGAAAAGGTATCTTCAAGGAGCTTCAGCCTCTTCTTTCTGCTGGGAGGAATGGCTGGGGAGCTGCCTGGGAAAAGCTGCCATGGCAGAAATCTTAGGAGGGGAGGAAAAAACACTATTCAGATGTTCCCATAGAGAAGGGGAAGAGCAGGCTCCTGTCCCTTTAAATCCAGGAGGAGCTGTCCATCCCTTTGGGTGCTGAAAGGAGGGCACTTTGGGAACCGCCTTGCAAATCCTTCTCCCCAAACCGACTGCTTTGGGAGCGAGGAGGCTGGTTATTATTATTATTATTATTATTATTATTATTATTATTATTATTACAGAGTCACAGAACCCCTGCCAAGAAGTCAAACCCACACTTTTTGGGGAGTTCATTTCAACTCAGGCTCTGAATTTCTTGTGGGCGGTCATGTTTGTTGTCTCTGAAGGATGAGATGTTGGTTTGTTGGCTCCAAAAACTGACATTTGAGATGTTGGTTTGTTGCCAAAATTCATTTTAAATGAACCCCCCTCCTCTATACATATTACATTTCAGTGTCTAAATTGGGATGAACTGCTACAGAAAAACTCTCTCTCTCCCCCCCTCTCTCTCTGTACATTGCACACACACACACACACACACACATATTTGTCTGGGTATGCATTTAAGTCACTGGTGAGGTATAGTTTTTTCTCCAAACGCCTACAGTTTAAATTGTCTCTCTTTCTATCTATTTGTGAATAAATTTAGTGTCTTAGTTTGGAATGAACTACTCCAGAAATCTCTATCTATCTAGCTATCTAGCTATCTATCTGAATATATTTCATATCTAAGTTGGAATGAACTACTATAGAACTCTCTATCAATTTATTTATCTATATGAATATATTTCATATCTAAGTTGGAATGAACTACTATAGAAATCTATCTATCTATTTATCTATATGAATGTATTTCATATCTAAGTTGGAATGAAATACTATAGAAATATCTATTTATGTATCTGAATATATTTCATATCTAAGTTGGAATGAACTACTATAGATATCTCTATTTATCTATATGAATGTATTTCATATCTAAGTTGGAATGAACTACCTCAGAAAATTGGACGTTTATGTACCTATATGCATGTATGTTTGTGTGTGTATCTATATAAACATATATATATATATGTTTCTACCTATATATAAGCACATAATGTGTGTGTATATGTATATATATATACGTTTATATAGGCACACACATGTTTATATATAGGCACATATATGTTTATATATAAGCATATATATGTTTATATACACATATACATTTACATATACATTATATGTTTATATGAATGTTTATATATAATGTATATATAGGCATATATGTATGTTTATGCCTATATACAATCATATAATGTATATATAGGCGTGTATGTGTTTTCACTGATATATAATCATTTAATAATTTAGATATAAGCACATACTGTATATATATATATAAACATATATATGTTTATATATAAACATATATGTTTATATATAAATGCCTATATATAAAAATATTAAATTATATATATATATATGATTATGTCTATAGATAGACAAGTATCCATAGGATGGATGGATAAAGAGATAGACATATAGACAGATATCCATAGATAAATATATAGGTATTTATAGAAAAACAAAGACACACACAAGGTTTACCAAAAGTCTCAATTCATAGGAAACATAAACTCATAATGTTTATCATATTTTATTCTGTGTGTGTGTGAGAAGAGTTTAGCACCATTGTGTCATAAAGGGGCACTTAGCTCCAGTTTCCCCTATTAATGCTCACCTTTGGGACACCCTCTGTGTGTGTGTTTATGTATATAAGTGTGTATGTGTGTTCCTATACCATGCTTACTTGCAGAAACACAAAGCCTCTTCCTTGCATGAGGAAAACCCAACCCATTTCCTTCCAGTCTGAAGAAATCTATTATTATTATTATTATTATTATTATGACAGTAGGAGAAGGGAGAGGACCCCCCCCCCAATAAATAGATTAACAAAAGAGGGGGAAATGGATGCAAATGTTTGAGATTTAAATGTTTTGCCTCTTGTCAGGGAAAGGCAAGTGAGCACCTTTCCCAACTTGAGTAAGCAAGGCTCTGGATCAGAATTATTTTCTCTTGGATCCATATTATGATTTAACCCAATTTGGAAACCCTAGGCGGCTCCTTCATAACTCTTTCCATGCACTTGTCACATCAATTGGGGATATATATATATATATATATATATATATATATATATATATTCACATCCATATTTCCTTCCTTAACCTCCCTTGGATAGAGTTTAAAACACCATTGGGTTGATTAATTGTCTGTATTGATCACTCTCCAATTTGGCACAGGCTTGGGCCTACCAGCTGCATAGATTTCAATACATTTCCCAACCATTAAGAGACACACAAGAAAGACTCTGGGGGAAAAAAATAAATACATACATATGAAATAGAGGAAGTTTTCCCTGTTTTCACCCCTGGCCTCTCCCCCTTGATGCCTGGGCAAGAAAGATGGCAAGCCCCCCATCCTTCACCCGTGAGGAAATGAACACGCCTTTAATGCAATCACAGGCCCTTTTAACAGCATGGAAATTGCATTATGGACATTTAATCTTTTTCTCTTTTTCTTGGGGAAGGAAGGGAAGGCAAGGACCAAGAAGGGGGAGAGAAAGAGAGAGAGAGAAAACAAGTCGCCAGCTGAGGATAATGAAATGCCAGCCAAACAAATGGGGCCAAAGCCAAGCAAACAAACTTGCTCCCCTTTTCTTTATCATACAGTCGAAATGACCATCTATTATTTATTACTCCGATTATAATTTATTCCAGGGATCAAAGACGACCTGCTTGTTTCTAATCCCAGGAATAAAGAAGGAGAGAGAGAGAGAGAGAGAGAGAGATAGAAAATATAGATAGATAGAGAGATAGAGATAGAAATATAGAGAGAGATAGAGAAAAAGATACATAGAGAGATATCAAGAGAAATCAAGATAGATAGATAGATAGATAGATAGAGGGATAGATGGAGGAATGGATAGATAGATTATAGATAGATAGAGGGATAGAGGAATAGATAGATAGATAGATAGAGAGATAGTTAGATAAATAGATAGATAGATAGATAGATAGAGGGATAGATGATAGATAGATAGATAGGATAGATGATAGCTAGATAGATAGATAGATGATAGATAGATAGAGGGATAGCTAGAGGGGTAGATAGATAGATAGAGGACTAGAGGGATAGATAGATAGATAGATAGATAGATAGATAGATAGAGGGATAGATAGAGGGATAGATAGAAAGATAGATAGAAAGATAGATAAATAGAAAGATAGAGAGAAATATTTCGATAGATAGATATGCATAGAAAGAAAGATATAGAGAAATACTTACATAGATAGATAGATAGATAGAGAAATAGATAGAGACAGAGAGATAGAGAGAAATATCAGATAGAGATAGATAGATAGATGGATAGATAGAAAGATAGATATATAAATAGAAAGATAAATATTTCGGTAGATAGATATGCATAGCTAGATATATATAGAAATATATAGAGAGAAATACTTAGAGAGAGAGAAATAGATAGAGAAATAGAGAGAGGTACATAGAGATTTATATAGAGAAATAGAGAGCGATACATAGATAGATAGTTAGATAGATAGATAGAAAGATAGAAAGATAGATAGATAAATAGAAAGATAAATATTTCAATAGATATGCATAGCTAGAAATATATAGAAATATATAGAGAGAAATACTTAGAGAGAGAGAGAGAGAATAGAGAGAGAGAGAGGTATATAGAGAAATATTAGATAGAGATAGATAGATAGATAGATAGATAGATAGATAGATAGATTTGGGTTAAATTACAGGGCTGCTTTGTCAAGGCTGCTTTTTCTCTCCCCTCTAATAATCCCACATTCTTTTATTTTCTAATCTTTCCCATTTAAAAAAAAGCAAGATCGTGCACCTCACCCAAACCAGAACAGGAAATAGAAATGGCAACCTTTCAGTATATTTCTCCAAACTGCAGGGACTTGGTTGGGGGAACCTCCAAAAACAGCCAGCCAGAGATAAACAAGGCAACTCGGTTAATTTAAAGGTGTACACACACACACACACACACACACACAACACGATCAAAACCTGTCTTTGCCAACCACAAGGCCAATAGATAGATAGATAGATAGATAGATAGATAGATAGATAGATAGATAGATAGATAGATAGATAGATAACAGACTGACGGTGGAAGGAAGTGAGGAAGGAGGGAGATTGGATAGATAGATGGATAGATTAGATTCAGGCTTAATGATTGTTTAAAAAATAAATTATTTTTCTCTCTCTATATATATATACCATATATGTATGTGTATAATACCATATATGTATGTGTGTATATAATACAATCCTACCATATATGTATGAGTGCTATGTGTATATATAATATAATACTATATATTTATGCTCATTAGATAGATAGATAGATAGATAGATAGATAATAAATGAAGCCAGCCCTGTTTCCAAGCACAATTTTGGGCCGAAATCCTTTCCAATTACTCCCGAGGAGACCCCATCTAAATACCCTTTCTCCAAGAAAATCTGCTCCAAGCTAAAGATTATTTTCCAAAGGTCATTGGAAGAAGAAAAAACTCCCTTTTCTTGTTCTTTTCTGCTTCGGAGATGTAAAAGGGACTCTTCTCTTCGCCAAGCCCCGGGGATGGCGAAGCGGCTTGTTTCTCTCTCTCAAGAGCAAAAAAAAAAAATTAATATGCAAGCGATTGCAAACAAGATTATTTTCCTTTCCTTGGTTTCCTAGGTGTTGTTTATTTATTTTATTTTTTTAAAATGCGATTTTGGGAGGCTTAAATGTAAAGGGAAATGTGGTTCCTTGGAGACCCCCTTCCTTCTCCTCTTTGAGGTTTCAAGGGCCCCTTTCCTGCCTCAAAATAGGCGCCTTTTTAGGTCGATTTAATCGAAAGGAGACCCCATCTAAACCCTGGATATGGAGAAGAAGGTTAGGAAAGGGCTTTGGAACCAATCCGACCCCAATTTTGCCTCATTTCCAAGGCGCAAAGTCGCTTGGAAAAGCTTTGTTTTGCTCGTGCGTAAAAGCTGTCTTACTTAGAATGCGGCTCCTTTTGGATCCCATTCCTTACGACGAGGAAAAGGGGGAGAAAGAGAAATAAAGGCCTGTCTTTATACAGAAAGCTAGGGAAAGGGTTTGAAACCGATCCCGACCCCTTCCTGCCCTATTTCGCCCCATTTCCAGAGCGTTTAGTCCATTGGAAAGCCTTGCAAAGTCCCCTGGAAAGCCTCCTTTGGCTCGTGCGTAAAAGCTGTCTTAGGACGCGGCTCCTTATGGATCCCATTTCTTCAGACAAGGAAAAGGGGGAGAAAGAGAAATAAAGACCTGTCTCTATATAGAAGGCTAGGGAAAAGGTTTGAAACCGATCCCGACCCCTTTTTGCCCCATTTCCAGAGCGTTTAGTACCTTGGAAATCCTTGCAAAGTCCCTTGGAAAGCCTCCTTTTGCTCGTGCGTAAAAGCTGTCTTAGGACGCGGCTCCTTTTGGATCCCATTTCTAACGACAAGGGAAAGGGGGAAGAAAGAGAAATAAAGGCCCATCTCCATCTAGAAGGTTGAGGAAAGGGTTTGACATCGATCCCGACCCCCTTTTGGCCCATTTCCAGTCCCCTAGAAAGCCTTGCAAAGTTCATTGGAAAGCCTTCTTTTGCTCGTGCGTAAAAGCTGTCTTACTTAGGAAGCGGCTCCTTTAGGATCCCCTTTCTCACGACAAGGAAAAGGAAGAGAAAGAGAAGGAGAAGGAAAAGGCCTGTCTCTATCTAGAAGGGTGGGAAAGAGGTTTGAAATCGATCCCGACCCCTTTTTGCCCCATTTCCAGAGCGTTTAGTCGATTGGAAAGCCTTGCAAAGTCCCTTGGAAAGCCTCCTTTTTGGCTCGTGCGTAAAAGCTATCTTACTGAGGACGCGGCTCCTTTTGGATCCCATTTCTTACGACAAAGAATAGGGGGAGAAAGAGAAATAAATGCCTGTCTCCATCTAAAAGGTTGGGGGAAAGGGTTTGAAAACCGATCCCGACCCCTTTTTGCCCCATTTCTGGAGCCTTTAGTCCCTTGGAAAGCCTTGGAAAGCTTCCTCTTGCTCGTGCGTAAAAGCTGTCTTACTGAGGCCGCGACTCCTTTCGGATCTCATTTCCTACCACAAGGAAAAGGGAGAGAAAGTGAAATAAAGGCCTGTCTCCACCTAGAAGGTTGGGAAAAGGGTTTGAAACCCATCCCGACCCCTTTTTGCCCCATTTCCAGAAAGTTTAGTCTATTTGAAAGCCTTGCAAAGTCCCCTGGAAATCCTCCTTTTTGCTCGCGCGTAAAAGCTGTCTTAGGACGCGACTTCTTTTGGATCCCATTTCTTACGACAAGGAAAAGGGGGGAGAAAGAGGAATAGAGACCCATCTCCATCTAGAAGGTTGGGGAAAGGGTTTGAAACCGACCCCGACCCCCTTTTGCCCCATTTCCAGAGCGTTTAGTCCCTTGGAAAGCCTCTTTTTTTGCTCGTGCGTAAAAGCGGTCTTACTTAGGATGCGACTCCTTTCGGGCCCCATTTCTCAAGGCAAAGAAAAGGAGGAGAAATCAAAACAAAATCCTGTTTCCATGGAAAAGGTTGGGGAAAGGGTTTGAAACTGATTCTGAACCTTTTCGATAGTGAAAAAACCCCTTAGAGAAAAGGGTGGGCCCTTTCCTCGTGCGTAAAAGCTGACTCGCGAAAGGCGCGCTGGATGCGGTTCCCTTTGGATCCCATTTCTCACGTCAAGGAAAAGGGGGAGAGATTAAAATAAGCGTCTGTCTCCACCTAGAAAGGTTGGGAAAAGGGTTTCAAACCGATCCGAGCCCGCTTTGGCCTCGTTTCCAAGGCGCAAAGCCTCTTGGAAAGCTTTGTTTGGCTCGTGCGTAAAATGCTCCTCTTCGAAATCGGCTCTGGGCGGCATCCTTTTTGGGCAGTGAGTGAAGGAAACAGAGAGAAAAAGGAAAGCGAATCGTCTATTAATTCACCTTTATTTTCAAATATATATATATATAAATAACCATAATCGATTTATCTCGATTTTTTTTCCGAGGCAGCCACTCCGGCCTCCATAGAAAATCTCGCGTGGAGATGGCGCGTGGAAAGAGAGATGGATAGATAATTATGCACATAGCCTAGAATGATATTATAACAACAACAACAATAATAGTATTGTTTTATAGGCGGTACACTCTTATCTCTCTATTCATCTAAGCCTTAAAAGTGCAATTAAATCCTATTAATTCCCCCCTACAGCTTGCTCTCTCTCTCTTCTCCTTTTTCCATTCTTCTTTCTCTTCCTCCTCCTCTTCTTTCCCCTCTCTTTTTCTCTTCTTTCAGATCTTCCTCCTTTCTCTTCTTTTTCTCTTCTCCTTCCTTCCTCTTCTCTCTTCCTCCACCTCTTCTCTTTCCTCTTGCTGCTTATCTTCTTATCTCCCTCCTTGTCTTTCTTCTTCTTCTCCTTAATCTTCTTTACCCATTCTTCTTTCTCTTCCTCCCTTTTCTCTCTTTTCCTCCCACTGTTTTCTTCTTCTTCCTCCTCCTCTTCTTCCTTTTCTTCTTTCTCTTCTTCATCTTCCTCAGCTACATTTTTCCTCTTGCTCCTTCTCTTGCTACTTCCTCCCCCTTCTTTTCCCATTCTTCTTTCTCTTCCTCCTTTTTTCTCCTGCTTCATCCTCCTTCCCTTTCCTCTCTCCTTTCTTCCAATTCTTTCTCCTTCCTCCTCTTCATCTTCCTCTGCTTCTTTTTTCCTCTTGCTCCTTCTCTTCCTCCTCCTTTCCCATTCTTCTTTCTCTTCCTCCCTCCTCCTCTTTCCTCTCTCTCGCTTTCTCTTCTTCCAGTTCTTCCTCCTTCTTCTTTTTCTCTTCTCTTTCCTTTCTCTTCTCTCTTCCTCTCCATCTTTTTCCTCTTCCTCCTCCTCTTCCCTTTCTTCTTTCACTTCTTCATCTTCCGCCGTCTCTACTTTTTCCTCTTGCTCCTTCTCTTCTTCTCTTCCTCCTTCTCCTTCTTCCTCCTCCTTAATCTTTTTTCCAATTCTTCTTTCTTTTCCTCCCCTCCCCCTTTTTTCTCTCTTTTTTTCTCTTGTATCCTTCTTCTTTGTCTTCCTCCACCTCTTCTTTTTCCTCTTCCTCCTCCTCTTCTCCTTCTTCTTTCCCCATTCTTCTTTCTCTTCCTCCCTCCTCCTGGTTCCTCCTCCTCCCCCTTTCTCTCTCTTTTCTTCTACTTCTTCCTCCTTCCTCCTCCTCTTCCCTTTCTTCTTCCTCTTCTTTGTCTTCCTCCCTCTCTTCTTTTTCCTCTTGCTCCTTCTCTTCCTCCTTCCTCCTCCTCCTTCTTCTAATGGTTGTTTTTAACTGTTATTCGAGTTGTGGCATTGAAATATTGCCAATTGTAAACCGCCCTCAAGCTGAGAAGGGTGGTATAGAAAAGTAGTGAATAAATAAATAAATAAATAAATAAATAAAAATATATAAATATATAAATAATAATAAATAAATAAATAAATAAAATTGGTGGAGTTCAGAGTGCTCTTAGGTTGCAGGTCAACTTTGCATCCCAGTACCTGCAAATCCTATAAGTCAGTGTTTCCCAACCTTTTTTGAGCCTCGGCACACTTTTAACATTAAAAAAAATCCGGGGGCACACCACCAACCAAAATGACACAAAATGACACCTTAACACAGTAAAGAAGGGCTGGGGGATGGTGGCCTGCTGGGAGCAGCTGCTGGGAGTGCCGAAGCCGGGGGAGGAGCCAGGCCGCACCATGCCCCGCCCCCTCCCCCGGCTTCAGCTCTCCCACAGCTTCTCCAGCCTTGGGGGGGCAATGCCAAGCCAGCGGTGGCAGAGCCAGCACAATGCTGGCTTGGCACTGTCCCCTCAAGGCTGTGGGAGAGCTGAAGCCGGGGGGGGGGGCAGGGCCGGAGCCAGGCCATGCCATGCCCCGCCCCCTTTACCGGCTTCAGCTCTCCCACAGCTGAAGCTGCGTGGAGGAGGAGGAGCATGAGCTGTGGATGGGATTCAGTGGGCGGGGCTCCTCCGCGCGGCTTCAGCGGGTGAAGGGCGGGAGTCATGGCGGATTGGAGGCTGGCTGGGGAAACGGCCGAAGGAGGCGGCGCCCCGGCCCCTTCTTCTTTTTTCTTCGCCGCCGCCCGGCCCTTCCCCCTCCTCCCCCAAGCAGCAGGAGTTCGGCATGAGGAGGGGGGAAGGAAGGGGGGGCAGAGAGCTTTTCCCACGGCACAGCAGGAGGTCCATCACGGCACACTACTGTGCCGCGTCATAGTGGTTGGGAAGCACTGCTATAAGTCATGAATTCTCCCAAACCTCTCTAGTGTGTTCAGTTGTTGATCAATTCCTCTGCTTCCTGTCTGCCATAGAGAAGAATAGGAAAGGATTAAGGGAGAGGAAGTGGGCGGGGCCATGCAAATTCCACACCAATGGAGAGAGTCAGAAACACTGGGATGTCTGTGGTGGAGGAAGCACATACAATCTAGGATGGCACGGTCCCCGTATGAAAGTCTTCACTTGGGTGGTGGGCAGTGTGGTGTTCGTGGAGGACTCTGGGACATGTTCAAGGCACTCCCTATAACCTGCAATGTCGTTGGAAGAAGGGCCTTTGGTGTCTCCTGAATGGTGGGAGTTATAACTCTTTGTGGAAGTGGGAGCCTGTCTATGTAGGTCAGTGTTTCCCAACTGCTGTGCCGTGGCACACTACTGTTCCGTGATGGATCATCTGGTGTGCCGTGAAAAGTCTTCCCCCCTTGCTCCCCCTCCTACCAAACTCCTGCTGCTTGGGGGGGGGGGAGGAGGAGGAGGAGGAAGGGCCGAGCGGCGGCAAAGAAAAAGACAAAGAGGCCGGGGCGCCGCCTCCTTCGGCCGTTTCCCCAGCCAGCCTCCAATTGAGGGAGGGAGAAGGGATGATGTCGCTTGGGCCCCGTCCCCTTCCCAGCGGCAGATGCTTGCTCGTGCCTGATTGAGTCATGGCGGGAGTCATGGCGGAGAGCGGCCCCCGTCCCCAGCACCCCTCTCCGCCATGACTCTGGCCCCTCACTCGCGGAGGCCGCGTGGAGGAGGACCATGAGTGGTGGACGGGCTTCAGTGGGCGGGGCTGAAGCCTCTCCACCGCTCATGCTCCTCCTCCTTCATGCATCCTCAGCGAGCGAGGGGCTGGAGTCATGGTGGAGAGCGGCCCCCTTCCCCGGCGCTGCTCTCTACCATGATTCCAGCCCCTCGCTCGCTGAGGCCGCACGGAGGAGGAGGAGCATGAGCGGTGGACGGGCTTCAGTGGGTGGGGCTGAAGCCCGTCCACCGCTCATGCTCCTCCTCCTCCGTGCGGCCTCAGCGAGCAAGGGACCAGAGTCATGGCGGAGAGCGGCACCGAGGATGGGGAATTGCTGCCTTCTCCCTCTCCCCCACCGCCCCTTTCACCCGTGAACCACTACCTGTGGCAATGGGAGCGACGGAGGCTGGCAGCAGGACCCTGGGCCGGAGCCTGGGCTTGGTGGCGGCCCTCGGCCTGCTCTACTGCCTGTGGGGCCCGCTTGCCAAGTTTGGTGCAGATCCATCATTGTTTGAGTCCACAGTGCTCTCGGGATGTAGGTGAACGACAACTCCAAAACACAAGGTCAATTAACTATATATATTACTGTGTTAGAGTGTCATTTTGTGTCGTTTTGGTTGGTGGTGTGCCCCCGGATTTTTTAAAATATTAAATGTGTGCCGCAGCTCAAAAAAGGTTGGGAAACACTGGTGTAGGTGGACACCCCAGCCTTGTACACACAAACATATTTTCACTTTTATTATGTGCATAGAGAACGTAGCAAATGATCTTAACCTCTTGTAGAAAGAGGGTATGCCGAGGTGATAAATTACATCGCTCGAGGTAATTCCCATCCAGAAACAAGGCCTTGGGGAAGCAAAAGAGCATTCTTTTTCCTCTCCTTCTCTCTCCTTCTCTCTTAATATTTTCCCCCTCCTTTTACAAAAAAAGGAGTGTGAATTATCACTCACGCCGTGCAACTTTAAATTTTATTTCGTTCCATCCGTAGATCCGACCAGCCGCCCAGCATAAATGGGAGACGGGTCTCTTGAAGAAGGCGAAGCGGAGAGAGGAATTAACTCGATTAGGCCTAATGAACATTATTTAAAGGATTCCCAGAGGTCTGTCCCCAATGAGGTTTCCCCCGCAGATAAAAGGAAGCGGAAGAGGGCCCAATCGAATTACATCCCTGGATTTGACAGGAGGAGAAGAGAAGGTAGATGGGGCGCAGGATAGGGAGGGAGGGATGGAAGGATGGATGGATGGAGGAAACTGGTGCTGGGTTTCTGCCTGGTCCCTCCTTGGCCACCGTAGTTGCTCTTCAAGGTCCTGGCTGCATCTAGAATTCCTTCTGCATGTGTTATTCTTTATAGTTATTAGCCGTGAAAATATCCCCTCCCATTAGCTCCCATTTTACAGTGGATTGTTTTTATTAACCATACAAGTACCCCTACTACTACTACTATTATTATTATTATTACTGTTATTTTTCATACAAACACGCTCCCATGAGCTCTCACTTTACAGTGAATTATTATTATTATCTATACAAACACACTCCCATTAGCTCTAATTTACAGAGAATTATTATTATTATTATTATTATTATCTATACAAACACGCTCCCATTAGCTCTCATTTTACAGTGAATTATTATTATTATCTATACAAACACACTCCCATGAGCTCTCACTTTACAGTGAATTATTATTATTATCTATACAAACACACTCCCATGAGCTCTCACTTTACAGTGAATTATTATTATTATCTATACAAACACACTCTCATGAGCTCTCACTTTACAGTGAATTATTATTATCTATACAAACACACTCCCATTAGTTCTCATTTACAGTGAATTATTATTATTATTATCTATACAAACACGTTCCCATGAGCTCTCACTTTACAGTGAATTATTATTATTATTATCTATACAAACACACTCCCATGAGCTCTCATTTTACAGTTAATTATTATTTATTTATTATTATCCATACAAACACACTCACATTAGCTCTCATTTTACAGTGAATTATTATTATTTACTATTATTATCCATACAAACATACTCCCATTAACTCCCATTTTACAATGGGTTGTTGTTATTGTTATTATTATTAATACAAGCATCTTCTCCTGTTGCTGACCAGAAGAAAAGGGAACTTAAACATCAAACAAAGGATGGCTTGAAGCATCCACTTTATTATTATTATTGTTATTATTGTTATTATTATTAGCATGCACCAGTGTCTACTAAATTGTTTTCTAGTTTGGTTTGCAATCCTAAAATTACTCTCCTGCATGGAGGGTTGGAGGCTTGCTTCACAATAGATGGAATGGAGACATGTTGTTGTTATTGTTGTTGTTGCTGCTGCTGTTATTTTTGTTGTTGTTGTTAATGTTGCAAGGGGGGAGATTCTAAAACGTCCTTTCAGGCAAAATGTTCTCTTTTTTGAAAGCAAAAGATCTTTCCGTAGTAAAAAAAAAGTCTGATCAATATCTTTTGTTCCCCTCTATTGATCCGCCTCGCTTTGCTTATTGATCCCCATATTAAGAAAACCACACACCCCTCAATGCTCCAATGTGAGACCCCTTCCCCCCCTTCAATTGGGGGGACGATGACGACAAAAACACTTGTAATATTGTTAGATTACTGGATCTCTCAACAATATAGATCATTTCTTATTTTTATTTATTTGGATTTCCATGCAAACCTGCTCTAAAATGAATCCCTTTAAGGTGGAAAGTTTAATTGCGAAGTCCATGCGATCTATCTATCTATCTATCTATCTATCTATCTATCTATCTATCTATCCATCCATCCATCCATCCATCCCATCCATCATCCATCCATCCATCCATCTATCTCAAATGCAGCAGATATTGCAATCTATAATAGAAAAAAGAGCTAAATGTATGGATCTAAAGCCACTCGCCCGGATTGACATTCAGGCAACATTTGGAAAATGCCAGGCCGGTCTCTTTGTTTTGGCCTTGGCAGGCCTCCCAAGACCTGTGTTTTTCCTCTTCTTTTGGATCATTAACGTGCCTTGCTTTTCTTCCCTTTCCTTTTCCCAATGCAAACATATCCCGCCCTTAAACATACATAACAAATGCAAGAGGATGAGGTTTGTGCACACAAATAAGTGGGTTTGCGCGCACAAATATATCCCTATCTATATATACGTGGGCCTGGATGTGTGCCTGCAGAGATCGATAGGTGGATGATTTGAATGTGTGTGTTTGCAAGATCAGGTATCTATCTCTATCTATCTATCATCTATCTATCTATCTATCTATCTATGTGTGTATGTGTGTATATCTATAAGTATCAGGTATCTATGTGTGTATGTGTGTATATCTATAAGGATTAGGTATCTATCTATTTATCTATGTGTGTATGTGTGTATATCTATAAGTATCAGGTATCTATCTATTTATCTATGTGTGTATATCTATAAGTATCAGGTATCTATCTATCTATCTATCTATCTATCTATGTGTGTATATCTATAAGGATCAGGTATCTATCTATTTATCTATGTGTGTATGTGTGTATATCTATAAATCTATCTATCTATGTGTATGTGTGTATATCTATAAGTATCAGGTATCTATCTATGTGTGTATGTGTGTATATCTATAGGTATCTACCTACCTATCTATCTATTTATCTATCTATCTATTTATCTATCTATCTATCTACCAACCTATCCATCTATCTATCTACCTACCTACCCACCTATCTACCTACCTACCCACCTATCTATTTATCTACCTACCCATCTATCTATCTACCTATCTATCTATCTACCTACCCACCTATCTACCCACCTATCCATCTATCTACCTACCTACCCACATATCTCTATCTATCTATCTATCTATCTATCTACCTACCCACCTACCTACCTACCTACCTACCTATCTATTATTGGAATGAGTATGCATAGATAGGTATAAATATAGATATATAGGGTTTGAATGTGTATGTGCATATATACATATAGAGAGAGAGATTGTGTGTGTGTATGCACACATACTTGTATAAGGTCTAAATGTATATCTGTGCACACATACACACACACATATATAGTATGAATATGTGTGTGTGTATATATGTAAGTATATGCATTGAGCCATGGCACTTAAAGTGGTCTCAGACTGCATTGATTCTACAGTGTAGACCAAGTTCTTTCTCTTTGGAGGACTACTATTGCTTTAGAGGAAATTCAATGACATTTCCCCCTTCAAATCCAGAGAGGTTGGAATATAATTATACATTACACATATATGTTATAGATATCATTGCAATATAAGCAGTGTATGAAATATGGTCATTGCTTCCCAGGGCTTGGGATCCGAATACACACCAAAAGAGAATTGCTTTCTTCCCCGAAGTCAATCCATTCGCCTATCAATTATGCCCCTTATGAATGCATAAGTGGCATAGGAAGCTAATTTGATTTTAGGGGAATGCAGTAGGACTCCATGTAACCTGAACTCTCGTTGGAGGCAGAAATTTCATTTGTCGCACAGATAATTGTCAGTCGGTGGGGAGAATCCATGTGATGGATTTCCCTCAGGTTCAAGATTGAGGAGCATATTATTATTATTAATATTGTTATTTATTACAAAATGCATGCATTTCTGCCTGTTTGTATGGTTTTAGATCCATAGAGTCTTAGACATGGAAGGGTCCCCCAAAGGTCACCTAGTCCACCCCTATTGGGTCCCTTCTGGATGGGTTTGGCTACAACTCCTATCTTCCCCATTCATTTCTTCCTATTTGCATCATTTTTGCTCCATAGACTCTCAGACCTGGAAGGGTCCTCTAAGGGTCACCTAGTCCAACTTCCATTGGGTCTTCTCCAATCCCCTCTTTTCTGGATTGTCTTGACTACAACTCTTATTTTCCCCATTTATTTTTCTGCTTTTTTTCTGCCCAAAGATCATCTAGTCCAGGGGCCGGGAACCTTTTTGACTCCGAGAGCCATGAAAGCAAAATATTTGGAAATTTATTTCAGTGAGAGCCATAGAATATATAGAATATATTTTAAGACTGAATTCAACTAAATGTGAGTCTATATGTACATACGATGAGAAAAGGATTCCCCCGGCAGAATGAGGGGACACTTCAGACCTGGCTCTGCAAAAGGCACGCTCAGGACTCTGGGAAGGAAGAGAAGGCGGAAGGAAGGGGGAAAGAAAGACAGAGGGAATAATGGAGGGAGGGGAGAGGAAGAAAGAAAAGAAGAACGAACTATGGAAAAGGAAGAAAATAAAAGCAGGAGAGAGACAAGGAGGGGAAAGGAAAGAAGGAAATGGGAAGGGAGGAAAGGAAAGGGTGGGGAAAAGAAAGGAAAGGGAGTGAGGAAAAAGTAAAATAATGAAGGGAAAAGAAGAAAAGAAAGAAGGGGAGAGAGAGGGAAGTGAAAAGAAAGGAAGGAGAAGGAAAGGAAGAATTGGGGAAAAGGAATAAAAGAGGAAGGAAGGAAGAGGGAAGGAGGGAGAATGGAGGAAAGAAGGAAGGGGAGAGAGGGAGGGAAAAGGAAGGAGAGAAGGAAAGGGTGAAGGGGAGAAAGAAAGGAAGGAAGGAAGGAAGAGGAAGGGAGGAAGAGGGAGAATGGAGGAAAGAAGGAAGGGGAGAGAGGGAGGGAAAAGGAAGGAGAAGGAAAGGGTGAAGGGGAGAAAAGAAAGGAAGGAAGAGGAAGGAAGGAAGGAAGGAAGGGAAAGGAAGGAAGAGGAAGGAAGGAAGAGGGAGAATGGAGGAAAGAAGGAAGGGGAGGTAGGGAAAAGGAAGGAGAGAAGGAAAGGGTGAAGGGGAGAAAGGAAGGAAGGAAAAGGAAGGAAGGGAGGAAGGAAGAGGGAGAATGGAAGAAAGAAGGGGAGAAAGGAGGGAAAAGGAAGGAGAGAAGGAAAGGGTGAAGGGGAGAAAGAAAGGAAGGAAGAGGAAGGAAGGAAGGAAGAGGGAGAATGGAGGAAAGAAGGAAGGGGAGAAAGGGAGGGAAATGGAAGGAGAGAAGGAAAGGGTGAAGGGGAGAAAGAAAGGAAGGAAAAGGAAGGAAGGAAGGGAGGAAGGAAGAGGGAGAATGAAGGAAAGAAGGAAGGAGAGAGGTAGGGAAAAGGAAGGAGAGAAGGAAAGGGTGAAGGGGAGAAAGGAAGGAAGGAAGAGGGAGAATGGAAGAAAGAAGAAAGGGAGAGAGGGAGGGAAAAGGAAGGAGAGAAGGAAAGGGTGAAGGGGAGAAAGAAAGGAAGGATGGATGGAAGGAAGGAAGAGGGAGAATGGAAGAAAGAAGGAAGGGGAGAGAGGGAGAGAAAAGGAAGGAGAGAAGGAAAGGGTGAAGGGGTGAAAGAAAGGAAGGAAGGGAGGAAGAGGGCGAATGGAGGAAAGAAGGAAGGGGAGAGAGGGAGGGAAAAGGAAGGAGAGAAGGAAAGGGTGAAGGGGGGGTGAGGAAGACGCTGTGATGTCGGCGCGGAAGCGGCAGTCGCTGCACATTTGTGTCACTCCTCCCCGCTGCATGCTGGGAAACTGAGGCCCGGGCTGCTCTGGAGAGCCAGAAGCAATCATGAAAAGAGCCACATCTGGTTCCCGAGCCATAGGTTCCCTACCCCTGATGTAGTCCATCCACATTGGGTCCCACCTGGGGGACCGAACAGGGATTCAAACCCTGACCTCCAGAATGGCAGCCCAGTGACCACACTAACTATTTATATTAGTTTTATATTTTAGAACTGCTTGATTTAATGCTCTGAAATTCTTGGGTGTGGGGTCATTAGGCATAGTTTATTTCCGGTGTTATAATAATATACATATAAGAAATTCCACACTAATGGAGCGATTCTGAAACACTGTGATGTCTGTGGTGGAGGAAACACATGCAATCTAGGATGTAATCTATCTATACACATAATAAAAGTGACAATATGTATGTGTATGTGGCTGGAGTGCCCATTTACACAGACAAGCTCCTGCCTCCACAAACAGCGCTAGCTCTTTTTCTTCTCCATAGTGTTACTATGTGTCTTTTACTGCCTCAAACTAACACAAACTATAAACTTCCCCCTTTCCAGGCCACGGAGCACATCCGGCCTACCCGGGATGCATCTGTCGCGTCCCGGGGAGGGTGGGGCTGCGTACCTTTGAACCGTGGATACGGAAACTATTTGGGCCCCTGTATCCGCAAGTCAACTGAATTCTGCTCAATATCATGGCTGAGCTGTCCCCTTTCACAGACAGGCTCCTATCTATCTATCTACCAACCTACCTACCTACCCACACATAATAAAAGTGTAAATATGTATGTGTGTATGTGGCTGGGCTGTCCACTTTCGCAGACAGGCTCCTATCTATCTATCTATCTATCTATCTATCTATCTATCCACACATATACTCTCAAAAACTGTGGCATAGACACCCAGAGAGAACTGGGAAGCCCTGGCCCTTGAGCGCTCTAACTGGAGGTCAGCTGTGACCAGCAGTGCTGCAGAATTCAAGGAGGCACAGACGTAGGGCGAAAAGGAGAAAAGTGCCAAGAGGAAGCCATGTCAAGCCAACCCTGACCAGGACCACCTTCCATCTGGAAACCAATGTTATGCCCACCACCCAAATGAAGGCTTTCATTCGGGGACAATTCCATCCTAGATTGTATGTGTTTCCTCCACCACAGACATCTCAGTGTTCCTTACTCTCTCCATTGGTGTGGAATTTGCATAACCCCACCCACTGCCTCTCCCTTAACTGTTTCCTATTATTTTCTATGGCACACAGCAAACAGCAGAATTGATCAGCAACTCAACATACTAGAGAAGTTTGGAGATAATTCACCATGATTTATATGAGTTGTAGGTCCTGGGATGTATAGTTCACCTGCAATCTAAGAGTGCTATGAACTTCGCCAATGATGGACCTGGAACTAACATGGCACACAGAAGCCCCATGACCAACACAAGATACCGGAGGCCTTTGGAGGGATTTAGAGGAGTTGTAGTTCACCTGCACCCAGAGCGTACTATGAACCCAAACAATGATGGATCTGGACCAAACTTGGCATGCATACTTGATATGCCCATGTTTGAATACTGGTGGGTTTTGAGGGGAATTGGCCTGGACATTTTGGAGTTGTAGGTACTGGGATGTATAGTTCACCTGCAATGAATGAGCACTCTGAACTTCACCAAAGATGGAATTGGAACAAACTTGGCACACAGAGCCCCCGTGACCCATAAAAAATACTGGAGATCTTTATGGGAAATTCACCTTGATTTGGGGGAGTTGTAGTTCACCTACACCCAGAGCGTACTATGAACCCAAATAATGATGGATCTGGACCAAACTTGGCATGTGTACCTGATATGCCCATATTTGAGTACTGGTGGGTTTTGAGGGGAATTGGCCTGGACATTTTGGAGTTGTAGGTACTGGGATGTATAGTTCACCTGCAATGAATGAGCACTCTGAACTCCACCAAAGATGGAATTGGACCAAACTTGGCATACAGAGCCCCCATGACCAGCAAAAAAAAATACTGGAGAACTTTATGGGAAATTCAGCTTGATTTGGGGGAGTTATAGTTCACCTACATCCAGAGAGTACTGTGAACTCCGATGAATCTGGACCAAACTTGGCACACATGCCTGACATGCCGAAATTTGATTCCTGGAAGGACCTTCCTTTCTAGGAATTGTAGTAAACCCACAACCAGGGAAACAGTGACCTCCACTGATGATGGACCTGGACCAAACTGGGCACACAGAACGACCATGACTAACTCAACCTACTGGAGGGGTTTGAGGGGACGGACTCACCATAGTGGGAGTTGTAGTTTACCCTACACTGAACCCCCACCGATGATGCATCTAGAGCAAACTTGCCCAACATAACACGCTTTAGGTATTGATGATGTTTCTTGGGGTCAACCTGGCATGATGGGAGTTGTAGTTCACCCACAACCTTATGTATTTTGTATAAGTAACCTGGACAACGCTGGGGACCCAAGCTAGTCATATAATAATATATAAATATTATACATATAAGTAATATAATAGCCCCGAGCTTGGAATTTTTCTCTTGTATGTCTTCTACTTGAGCGTCAATTCTCCCCAAACTCTTCCCGGAGTCCCATCATCCATGACCTTCTCACTTCCTCAGGCCCGCCAGCCTGTTAATGAGCAGCCTCCCTAATTAATAGGCCCGATTGTCCAAGCGGCCGATATGAGTCCTTCAGTCTGGCTTTTCCCAGGCCGCCCTTTGGCCGTCTTTCTCACCCCGGCTAATGGAAACAAATCCCCTTGATGGTTTCCTCGGACAGTCCAATTTAATTACGGACCCTAAACCAGATATGAGCCTTTCCAGAGCGAAAAAAGCGAGGAAATCCATCCCAGTGGGAGGCCGCGTGGCTTTTTATTTCGCTCCAGATGCCGTCACACCGAACGCCTACGGCGCCATCCTTCCGTTTGCATTGGACTACAGTGCCCACCATCCACCAAGGATAGGGAGGGGTTTGGCCTATGCCTTCCAGCACCTACACAACAGAATAATAGTCCAGTGGCACTTTAACTCCATGGGATTTGTAGTTTGCTGTGGCCCCAGAGAAGGACCTGGGGCAGGAGCCGTGTTTAACCCAGTTTGGAAGCGGATTTCTTCCCTCCTGTGTCAGACTGAGGGTTTTTTTTTGCGAGTTTTCATGCATTGTGCAATCGCTGTCCGCCATCAACGAAGCCATTCCGAAATTTCGGAATTTCGGAATTTTTCCGAATAAATTTTGATTTTTTTTAAAACATTTTGGAAGGTATTCAGATTCGAAGCGCCAGTGCCCCCTACATCTGGAACGAGTTTCGAACCATTTTTTAATCGATCAGGCCTACTAGATCAGTGTTTTCCAACCAGTGTGCCAGGGCACACTAGCGTGCTGTGAGTGATCATCAGGTGTGCCGTGAGAAATTGTGTTGAAGTATAAAAACCCTAAGAAACCTACCTCGATAAAGGCACAAAATTACAACTACCCCTCTCCCCACCCGTTGTCTACTTGGTCTCTCGCTCTCCATGCATTGGGAAGGCCCGCCTCCCTTTCCCCAAGTAGAGACCTCCTCTTGCCTCCTGGGGGTTCAGTGTGGGAAGTTTGGCCCAGTTCTATCATTGGTGGGGTTCAGAATGCTCTTTGATTGTAGGGGAACTATAAATCCCAGCAACTACAACTCCCAAATGTCAAGGTCTATTTCCCCTGAACTCCATCTGTGTTCATATTTGGGTATATTGAGTATTCATGCCAAGTTTGGTCCTGATCCAACATTGTTTGAGTCCACAGTGCTCTCTGGATATAGGTGAACTACAACTCCAAAACTCAAGGTCAATGCCCACCAAACTCTTATAGCATTTTGTCTTGGCTGTGGGAGTTCTGTGTGGGAAGTTTGTGTCTTTCTGCCATTCCTGCCAGGATATCTATGTTGTGTTCATCGAAACAGGCCCAGGTTTCACACTGAGTGTATAAATACATTTTAAAAACATATTAACTATATGTATGACTGTGTTAGAGTGTCATTTTGTGTCATTTTGGTTGGTGGTGTGCCCCAGGATTTTTCAAATGTAAAAAGTGTGCCGCGGCTCAAAAAAGGTTGGGAAACACTGTACTAGATGGCTATGTAAAAGGGAAAAGAAGATACTGGAATCTTGGTTTGTTTAGTGTTACCGGAAATACTTTTGTTGGACTTCTTTGGAAGGCCTTGATTCATCTCACCTGGAAAGTTGGGGATTTCATTTGGCCTCGAAAAGGTATCGCTAATGTTTCCTGTTTCGAAGCCTTTCCGTGCGAGTTGTGGGCCGAGTCAAGTCTCCAACTTGGCGGCTCCTTCTTTTGCCCTGTCGGAAGACATCCCGGTCTCCACAGATTCCCTCTGGAACTGACTCCTTCCATTTACCGCCGTCTCGGTTTCCATCTTTGGTCCGGCGATAATACAACCGGGGTGTAAATCAAGGCCCCTCCCTTGATTCCACCCAAGAAAGGCTCTTAATGGCATTAGCATTAGCTGCTTATCTTTGAGAAAGTGCCGGTGGTGCTCCCTGCTTGTCAGTATCAGCATAATGGCATCTGTAATGCACCAGTGTTAGTTTTCCAGGGTTCCCTCCCCCTAAGTAAACAACACTGAAAGATCTCCCGGCTTCTCCTCTTAACCCCCAAAGTACTATTTTCATACGCCACAAGTGAATATTCCTTGTGATGTTCCCTTACGGAGAACAGGAGCATCACGCAGCACATATTAGAGTGCTTCTGAGTAATTTCGTGGAGGACAAGGTGGCTTTGCAGGCATATAGGTAAAGGAAGGAAAAAGGAAGGAAGAGAGGCTGACCAAAGGCAAGGTAGATGGATGGTATCCTTGAAGTGACGGGCTTGACTCTGAAGGAGCTTTTGGTGGCCCCGGCCGATAGGGAGCTCTGGCCTGGGATGGTCCAGGAGGTCATGAAGAATCGGAAGAAGGAAGGAAAAAGGAAGAGAGGCCGACCAAAGGCAAGTTAGATGGGTGGTATCCTTGAAGTGAAGGGCTTGACTCTGAAGGAGCTGGGGGTGGCCACGGCCGACAAGGAGCTCAGGCCTGGGATGGTCCAGGAGGTCATGAAGAATCGGAAGAAAGAAGAAAAAGGAAGAGAGGCCAACCAAAGGCAAGGTAGATGGATGGTACCCTTGAAGTGACGGGCTTGTCCCTGAAGGAGCTGGGGGTGGTGATGGCTGACAGGGAGCTCTGGCCTGGGATGGTCCAGGAGGTCATGAAGAATCGGAAGGAGGAAGGAAAAAGGAAGAGGGGCCGACCAAAGGCAAGGTAGATGGATTGTATCCTTGAAGTGACGGGCTTGACTCTGAAGGAGATGGGGGTGGTGATGGCTGACAGGGAGCTCTGGCCTGGGTTGGTCCAGGAGGTCACGAAGAGTCGGAAAAAGGAAGGAAAAAGGAAGAGGGGCCGACCAAAGGCAAGGTAGATGGATTGTATCCTTGAAGTGACGGGCTTGACTCGGAAGGAGCTGGGGGTGCTGATGGCTGACAGGGAGCTCAGGCATGGGTTGGTCCAGAAGGTCACGAAGAGTTGGAAAAAGGAAGGAGAAAGGAAGAGGGGCCGACCAAAGGCAAGGTAGATGGATGGTATCTTTGAAGTGACGGGCTTGACTCTGAAGGAGATGGGGGTGGTGATGGCTGACAGGGAGCTCTGGCCTGGGTTGGTCCAGGAGGTCACGAAGAGTCGGAAAAAGGAAGGAGAAAGGAAGAGGGGCCACCAAAGGCAAGGTAGATGGATGGTATCCTTGACGTGACGGGCTTGACTCTGAAGGAGCTGGGGGTGGTGATGGCTGACAGGGAGCTCTGGCCTGGGTTGGTCCAGGAGGTCACGAAGAGTCGGAAAAAGGAAGGAGAAAGGAAGAGGGGCCGACCAAAGGCAAGGTAGATGGATGGTATCTTTGAAGTGACGGGCTTGACTCTGAAGGAGATGGGGGTGGTGATGGCTGACAGGGAGCTCTGGCCTGGGTTGGTCCAGGAGGTCACGAAGAGTCGGAAAAAGGAAGGAAAAAGGAAGAGGGGCCGACCAAAGGAAAGGTAGATGGATGGTATCCTTGAAGTGACGGGCTTGACTCTGAAGGAGCTGGGGGTGGCCACGGCCGACAAGGAGCTCTGGCCTGGGATGGTCCAGAAGGTCATGAAGAATCGGAAGAAGGAAGAAAAAGGAAGAGGGGACAACCAAAGGCAAGGTAGATGGATGATACCCTTGAGTGACGAGCTGGACTCTAAAGGAGCTGGGGGTGCTGATGGCTGACAGGGAGCTCTGGCCTGAGTTGGTGCAGGAGGTCACAAAGAGTCGGAAGCGACTGAACGAATAAACCGCAACGAATTGGTTCACAAATTCCTCCGGCGAAGACGTTCCACATCTGCTCTGCCTCCCCTTTTCCTCCTCATCTGTTATCAGTGTCTCGCTTGGCATCCCTTTCCCTCCAAACAAAAGAAGAGAGGCCCTGAAGTTGGAGCCATTCTCAACTCTTTGGAGAGAGAACTTGTACGCTTGCCGGATGTCAAAGGTGAAGTCTTCATTTGCAGGGTCTCGTCTAAACTCATCCATGGCAGCAAAAGAACGCGCCCAGAAGCAGACAAGAAAGGGGCGGACTTCTTGGCATCTAGTCATTGTTTTAATTCGTAGGCACCAAGCCTGTAACCCTGTTCAGTTACATCGCAGATCGGAATTACCAAAGCACGATGTCAACAACTGTTCAGTACTAAATATCACTGCATGTCTAAGGCTCGAATGCAAGCAGCGGAGTGAGCTCCCGCTGTTAGCCCCAGCTTCTGCCAACCTAGCAGTTCGAAAACATGCAAACGTGAGTAGATTGACAGGTACCGCTCCGGCGGGAAGGTAACGGCACTCCATGCAGTCATGCTGGCCACATGACCTTGGAGGTGTCAATGGACAACGCCGGCTCTTCGGCTTAGAAAAGGAGATGAGCACCAACCCACAGAGTCGGAGACGATCGGGGCAAACTTTTACCTAATGTAAAATGTTTCCAAATACTAAATAAGAGGTCTTGCGGTAGCACAGCTGCAGGAAAAGGTGCTGACCGGAAGGTTAGCAGTTCGAAGCCCCGAATCCCGGTGAGCTCCCGACTGTCAGCCCTAGCTTCTGCCAACCTATGAAATGGTCTATGGAAGCATTAAGGATCTAGTACAGTGTTTCTCAACCTTCCTAATGCCACGACCCCTTGATACAGTTTTTCATGTTGTGGTGACCCCCAACCATAAAATTATTTTTGTTGCTATTTCACAACTGTAGTTTTGGTAATGTTATGAATCATAAATGTAAATATTTGATATGAAGGATGTATGTTCATTCACTGGACCAAATTTGGCACAAATACCCGATACGCCCAAGTTTGAATACTGGTGGGGTTAGGGGGATTGATTTTGTCATTTGGGAGTTGTAGTTGCTGGGATTTATAGTTCACCTACAATCAAAGAGCATTCTGACCTCCACCAACAATGGAATTTAACCAATCTTGGCACACAGAACTCCCATGACCAATGGAAAATACTGGAAGGGTTTGGCTGGGCATTGACATTGAGTATGGGAGTTGTAGTTCACCTACATCATGAGAGCACTGCAGACTCAAACAGTGATGGATCTGGACCAAACTTAGCACAAATACTCAATATGCCCAACTGTGAACACTGGCGGAGTTTGGGGGAAATAGACCTTGACATTTGGAAGTTGTAGTTGCTGAGATGTATAGTTCACCTACAATCAAAGGGCATTCTGAACCCCTGCAATGATGGAATTGGGCCAAATTTCCCATACAGAACCCCCATGACCAACAGAAAATACTGTGTTTTTGGTGACCCCTCTGACACCTCCTCGCGACCCCCCCCCCAGGGGTCCCGACCCCCAGGTTGAGAAACACTGATCTAGTAGATGTTTTGCCCTGTTGGGAAAACTACCAGATATATATAAATTTGCTCCAGAGGAGTTCCAGATGCACCGATTCTATGTCAACATGGGCTGGGACCATTTTGACTTCTTCCTCGGAGTCAATCATTCTCATCCAGCAATGCAGCCTGGATCGTGCCTGTGAGCTCTGTCAAAAAGAACAGGATGCCCATGCAATCAGCAGCTTTGGAGCCGCTACCAAGCAGGCCCCGTCTTCCATGTTCCCGATCAATTTGCCCATAAACGTCCCCGAATCTTGGAACGGCCACCCGATTCCCATCTTCTTCTTCTCCTCCTTCTCGTATCAGGACCCTTAAGTGGCCTGGGTTCAATAGGACAGGTCAGGCCAACTGGCATTCAAAACCATCTCCAGATGCCGTCCACTAATCTACCTCTCTCTTCCTCGTTCTCTCTCTCGGCTCCCTTTCACTTTCCCCCCACAAAAACATCCCAGTGGTCCTGACCTGGGGGCTCCTGACCGCCTGCCCAATCCTGCGGTCCTCCATCCACGGATGCAGCGGTCTCCTAGGCAACCGTATCTGACCCCGGCTGGCTCCAAGGACCGGCTGATCGATTGGGCAGATAATAAATGGACAGCCCATTCCCAACACACTCACACAAGTACACATGCACACATGCCGATTGTCGTCTCCTTTCCCTTGGTTTGATCCTGGAAGGGTAAAAGGGTGTTGGAGTCCGACCCAAAGCCCTCTAGGAGATGACCGATCCTCCAAGGATGGTTTCCAAAGCAGAAAATGGCCCTGCTGTGGATTGGACAGTGGTCTTGGTCACACACCTTGGGGGCCAAATGCCTTTGTGGGTTTCCAAGGGTCATCTAGTCCAACCCCTGACCATGCACGAATGCTCAGCTACAGCCCAGCCAGACTCCGTTGAATGACGGAGAGTGCGCTGCCCTCCAAGGCACTCCGTTCCCCTCTCAGACAACTCCAGACAGTCTCCTTAATGTTTAGGTGGCATCTCTTGAATGTTTGGTAGCCTTCCGCAAGCCTTTCTCGAAGCCATGGCAAGCCTCCTCAGATCGCAAACAAGTTTTTAGAAGTTTGGTTTGGTTTCGAACCGCAATACTGGAGGCCAGGGTCAGATCCCATTGAGAAGCCACACACTCTCAGCCTCCGAGGTAAGCAAAGGCAAACCCACTCTGAACAAGCAACCATATTTTCAGAGGCAATGTGGTTTGAACATTAGAGATGAGGTTAGACTCTCTGACTGGGCAACAGTCACATATTCTCAGCCGGGTTCAGTGCTCTCTGAATAAGGGTGAACTACAACTTCCATATGCCAAGGCCAATCACCCCCAAACCAGGCCTGTATGCACAGTGTGCCATGTTGGGTCTCTGTGCCAAGTTTGGTGCAGATCCGTCATTGGTGGGGTTCACGATGCTTTCTGGGTGCAGGGTGAACTACAACTCCCATGCGGGTGGGTCAGTTCCCCAAACCCCTCCACTATGTTCTGTTGGTCACCAGGGTTTGGTGTGCCAGGTTTGGTCCAGGTTAATCATTGATGGGGTTCTGTATGCAGAGTGAACTACAACTCCCACACAATAATAATAATAATATCAAGGCGAATTCTCCCCAAACTTCTCTAGTATGTTCAGTCGCTGATCAATTTCTCTGTTTGCCGTCTGCCATAGAGAAGAATAGGAAAGAGTTCAGGGAGAGGCAGTGGGCGGGGTTATGCAAATTCCACACCAATGGAGAGAGTAAGGAACGCTGGGATGCCTGTGGTGGAGGAAACACATACAATCTAGGATGGAATTGTCTTCGAATGAAAGCCTTCACTTGGGTGGTGGGCATAACATTGGTTTCCAGATGGAAGGCGGTCCCAGTCAGGGTTGGCTTGACATGGCTTCCTCTTGGCACCTTTCTCCATTTCGCCCTACATTCGTGCCTCTTTGAATTCTGCAGCACTACTGGTCACAGCTGACCTCCAGTTAGAGCGCTCAAGGGCCAGGGCTTCCCAGTTCTCTCTGGGTGTCTATGCCTCAGTTTTTGAGAGTATTATGTGTGGATAGATAGATAGATAGATAGATAGGAGCCTGTCTGTGAATGTGGACAGCCCAGCACATACACACATGCATATTTACACATTTATTATGTGTGGATAGGTAGGTAGGTTGGGTAGATAGATAGATAGGAGCCTGTCTGTGAACGTGGATAGCTCAGCCATGATATTGAGCAGAATTCCGTTGACTTGTGGATACGGGGGCATAAGGGGTTTCCGTATCCGCGGTTCAAAGGAACCTCCTCAGGGACGCAACAGAGCTATCCTGGGCAGGCCGGCTGTGCTCCGCAGCCTGGAAAGGGGAAACTTTATCGTTTGGGGTAGTTTGATGCAGTAAAAGACACATAGTAAAACTATGGAGAAGAAAAAAATGCAATTTAGGTACTTTTTATTGGGGGGATTAGTTACAATGTTAGGTTGTGGAAAAAAGCCAAGATAAATGTATGTGCTTAAGTTGAACTGCTGCTGTAGCCACACACCCCCACTGTTCTGGCCCAACGGGGCATCTAGGAACTGTGGAATTCCCTGCTGCAGGTCAAATCAGCTTGAACATAGGGGCGTCTCGATGGTTCAGCCTCAGCCACATACACACATTCATATTTTCACTTGTACTATGTGTATAGATATTGAATTAATTAACGGCCACGGCTCAAGACTATGGAACTGTGAGAGTTATAGTTATATCGGCTGTTAGGAATTGTGAGCGTTGAAGTCCAAAACACCTGGCAGACAAAGAGGTCTCAAACTGGGTTAACTTCACCATGTAGCTGCCTTTGGACAATCTTTTTTTTTCCATGTCTCTTTTCTGTGGGTGGGAAAGATGCGAAAGCGCAAGCCGGAGCTGTCAAGTGTTGCGCCTCGGTGGCACCGGATGAAAAGCCAGCGATGCTTTCTCCATCCATTAAGGTGAAGAGGGACGCCGGCGTGGGGGCCCGCGGGGGCCGAAGATGCGGAGATGTCATTAAAAGCGGGTGCCGGCGGGGCCCCGGACGGCGTCGCCGAGTGGCACTCTCCAGATGAAAGCGGAAGGGCGCCGGAAAGGTGAGCTAATGGGCTCGGTGCTTGGGAGTCGGCGTGCCATGAAAAGGCCCCTTTTGGATGCGCTGCACACACTTCAGGAGCCCTCCTTCAACCCGAAAGTATCCGCCTCGAGGCCTCGAGGCCTCCTCTTGACGGCCCCTTTTTGCCAGAGTGCTTTCTTTCCATCTTTCTTTCTTTTCGGAGAGATCTCTTTCATCTCCGCTTTGGGCCGCCTTTTGCGCAAGGTGGCGGGCTCTTCTCCTCGTCTTCAGGTGTGCCGTGCATGAGTGTTGCTTGGGATCACTTTTCGGCACTGTGGCTCGATGCTATGGAATTGCGATCGTAGCTTGGTGCTCGAGAACCCGAAAGGCCTTGGCGAACCGCTGCTCCCATTCTTCCCTCACAAAGGGGCGTCAAACTTATGTCCCACCTCGAAATTTACGATCTTCCGGGGAGGCCCTGCTCTCGATCCCACCTTCATCTCAAATATGTTTGGTGGGGACGAGAGACAGGGCCTTCTCGGTGGTGGCCCCTCGCCTGCGGAACTCAATTTCTGCCCTCCTTTCCTTAGGAAAAAGTTAAAGACATGGCTATGGAATTAACCTACAATCGGAGAGCACTCCGCCAACAATACAAATACCCCATACACTCAATACTGGTGGAGTTGGAAGGGGATTGATTTGGGAGTAGTGGTTGTCAGGATTTATAGTTTCCCTACGAATCAAAGAGCATTCTGAACTCCACCAACGATGGAATTGAACCAAACTTGGCACACAGGACTCCCATGACCAACAGAAAATACTGGAAGGGTTTTGAGGGCACTGACCTTGAGTTTTGGATGTGTAGTTCACCTATATCCAGAGAGCACTGTGGACTCAAAAAATGACGGATCTGGACCAAACTTGGCACGGATACTCAATAGGCCCAAATGTGAACACTGGTGGAGTTTGGGGGAAATAGACCTTGACATTTGGGAGTTGTACTTGCTGGGATTTATAGTTCACTTACAATCAAAGAGCATTCTGAACTCTACCAACGATGGAATTGAACCAAACTTGGCACACAGGACTCCCATGACCAACAGAAAATACTGGAAGGGTTTGGTGGGCATTGACCTTGAGTTTGGGAGTTGTAGTTCACCTACAACCCAAGAGCACTGCGGACTCAAACAATGACAGATCTGGACCAAACTTGGCACAAGTACTCAATAGGCCCAAATGTGAACACTGGTAGAGTTTGGGTAAAAACAGACCTAGACATTTGGGAATTGTACTTGCTGGGATTTATAGTTCACTTACAATCAAAGAGCATTCTGAACTCCACCAACGATAGAATTGAACCAAACTTGGCACAAAGGACTCCCATGACCAACAGAAAATACTGGAAGGGTTTGGTGGGCATTGACCTTGAGTTTGGGAGTTGTAGTTCACCTACATCCAAGAGCACTGCGGACTCAAACAATGACGGATCTGGACCAAACTTGGCACGAATACTCAATAGGCCCAAATGTGAACACTGGTAGAGTTTGGGTAAAAAACAGACCTAGACATTTGGGAGTTGTACTTGCTGGGATTTATAGTTCACTTACAATCAAAGCGCATTCTGAACCCCACCAATGATAGAATTGGGCCAAGCTTCCCACCCAGAACTCCCATGACCAACAGAAAATATTGTGACCCCTCTGACACCCCCTTGCGACCTGACTCCCAAGTTGAGAAACACTGCCCTAATTTGGCACCCCTTTAACTTATGTGGAATATTGGGACCTGAAGTTCCGCAAGTAAGGCACTCTTTTCATAGACTCATAGAGTCGGAAGAGATCTTGTGTCCAACCCCCTGCCAAGAAGCACGAAAATCGCATTCAAAGCAACCCCCCCCCCCCAACAGATGGCCATCCAGCCTCTGCTCAATGGCCATCTGTCGGGGATGCTTTGAATGCGATTTTCGGAGATCTCAGACTCTCCTTCTTCCAGATTTCCTTCCTTCACTTTTGTATGAAGAATCAATTTGAGAAAAGGTGTGAAATTTGGGCGGGGACCGATGATGCTCTCACCTGGAGGGGGCGGAGATTATGCAAATTTGGGGGGGGCAGAATTCCGACACCAGATTGGTCGAATCTGGAACCACTTTGTGTATGAGGACCCCTCCCATTCCGGATAAAAGGGACCCTGTGCCTTTAAGACGCAGCAGTCGCTTGGTCGATATGTGGCCGAGGGCAAGTGACCTGGGGGTAGCTGGAGGGATCAAAGGTCAGCGGTCCCTTCTGTTGCCCTTTGGACCAGAGGAGCTAATTAGAGCCCAGCCTTTCTTTTGGAGGAGGAGAAAAGATGTTGCCCACACATCTTGAGAGAGAGAGAGAGAGAGAGACAGAGAGAGAGAGAGAGAGAGAGAGAGAGAGTAGAAAGCCAGAAAATTTCGGTTGTAGAAAGCCAGATACAAATCCCGAAAATTCTTCGCTTTTGGTTTGGGGGTGTTTTTCCACATGCGTACCTTGGAAATGGGACCCAAGACTAAACACAAAATTTTGATTATGATTGTATTTACATGCCATTTTTATCTCTTGACTGAGATGCAAAGCAGCTCGCAACGTTAAGAAATCATTACGCAGCTTGCGTATTGCAGATCGCAATATTGCACTTTGCAATATTAAGAAACCAATAGAATCCCAAGATTCTATTATTATTACTATTATTATCATTATATGATGGTGATGACTATTATTATTATTATATTTACATACCAGTTTTATCTCTTCACTGAGATGCAAGCAGCTCGCAATATTGTGAAACCATTGCGCAGCTTGTGCATTGCAGATCGCAATATTGCACCTCACAATATTAAGAAACCAATAGAATCCCAAGATTATTATTATTATTATATGATGATTATTATTATATTTACATACCACTTGTATCTCTTGACTGAGATGCAAAGCAGATCGCAATATTAAGAAACTATTACGCAGCTTGCGTATTGCACCTCGCAATATTGAGAAACCAATAGAATACCAAGATTCCATTATTATTATTATTATTATTATTATTATTATTATATTTACATGCCACTTTTATCTCTTGAATGAGATGAAAACCAGCTCTCAATATTAAGAAATCAGTATGCAGCTTGCGTATTGCACCTCGCAATATTAAGAAACCATTACACATCTTGCGTATTGCACCTTGCAATATTGAGAAACCATTACGCAGCTTGCGTATTGCACCTCGCAATATTAAGAAACCATTGCGCAGCTTGTGTAACCATATTGAGAAACTATTACGCGGCTTGTGTATTGCACCTCGCAATATTAAGAAACTATTACGCAGCTTGCTTATTGCACCTCACAATATTAAGAAATTATTACGCAGCTTGCTTATTGCACCTCACAATATTAAGAAATTATTACGCAGCTTGCGTATTTCACCTCACAATATTGAGAAACTATTACGCGGCTTGTGTATTGCACCTCGCAATATTAAGAAACTATTACGCAGCTTGCGTATTGCACCTCGCAATATTAAGAAACTATTATGCAGCTTGCGTATTGCACCTCGCAATATTGAGAAACTATTACGCGGCTTGTGTATTGCACTTCGCAATATTAAGAAACTATTACGCAGCTTGCATATTGCACATCACAATATTCAGAAACTATTACGCAGCTTGCGTATTGCAGTTCGCAATATTAAGAAACTATGATGCAGCTTGCACCTTGCAATATTGAGAAACTACAATATTCAATATTGAGAAACTATTACAGAGTTTGTGTATTGTACCTCGCAATATTAAGAAACTATTACACAGCTTGCTTATTGAACCTTGCAATATTAAGAAACTATTATGCAGCTCGCGTATTGCACCTCGCAATATTGAGAAACCAATAGAATCCCAAGATTCCATTATTATTATTATTATTATTTTTACATACCACTTTTATGTCTTTACTGAGGTGCAAATCAGCTCGTAATATTAAGAAACTATTAAGCTGCTCACATATTGCTTGCAATATTGCAGCTTGCAATATTAAGTAACCAATAGAATCACGAGATTCTATTATTATAGTTATAATATATTATATTATTATTATTACAATATTTACATACCACTTTTATCTCTTGACAGAAATGCAAAGCAGCTCGCACTATTAGGAAAGCATTAGGTTTATGCCCAAGTATTGATAAATTGGAGATGGAACCCAAATCTAATTACAGGATTCTATTATTATTATCATTATTGTTGTTATTATTACTATATTTTGACTGAGATAGTTTCATAGACGCCTCATAAAGTTGAAATTTATTTCAGATTGTTTCCCTTGTCTTATTTGCCATTCTATTCATATCCATATATTCTTGGAGATGGAGCCTGTGTCTAATCACAAAATTATATTATTACTAGCTGTACCCGGCACGCGTTGCTGTGCCCTTTTTAGGAGATGCGAGAAAGTCCAATCATCCATGGTGTGCCCTCCTCTAAACTGCAGTTGGATGGAGTGTGGGTCATGGGGGGCATGGTGTGCCAAGTTGGGTCTTTATTGGTCTTGGTTCTGGGCCGCAGTGGTCTGTGGGGAATGATGGGTTTTGAAGTACTACAAACCCCCTTTTCCATGGTGGTCCTTCAAGTCCCATCATGCATGGTCGGGGCTCTGTGTGCCAAGGTAGGTTACTGTAAATTCAGGCCATACACAATGTCCCATGAGCTGAGGCCTAGTTAGGAACAGCAAGTTAATGAAGCCTAACTGTCAATTCAGGCCATACACAATGTCCAATGAGCTGAGGCCTAGTCGGGAGAATCAAGTTAATGAAGCCTTACTGTCAATTCAGGCCATACACAATGTCCAATGAGCTGAGGCCTAGTCGGGAGAATCAAGTTAATGAAGCCTTACTGTCAATTCAGAGCGTAAACAGCTTCCCAGTAAGTGAGGGCTAGTTAGGGAAATCAAGTTAATGAAGTCATACTGTCAATTTAGAGCGTAAGCAGCTTCCCAGTAAGTGAGGGCTAGTTAGGGAAATCAAGTTAATGAAGCCTTACTGTCAATTTTGGGCGTGGTCTGTGTTTTTTTGGGGTGTAAATGTTCGGTTGGAAGTGATTTGGGTGTTTGTGTTGGGGATTTCAGGCCTTTTCCTTATTTTGTTTTGGCAGTTTATTAAGGATCGGAATTTTCATGTTGGCTGGCCAGTGCAGCAGTTATGCAAATCCGCCCTTATTGGCAGCCAATCATGTTGTTCAGAATGTAGAGGCTGGGTGAGTCTTTGGCTGCCCCGGAGGATACTGGTAAATGTAGTTTTATTTTTACTCGTTGTTTTGGGGGCCTTTTAGGTTGGGGGGGGACGTTTCTTTGCTACAAACGTACCTTGCTTGAGGCCTATTTCTGTTGGCAAGTATTGTGTTTCTGCGTTGTAAGGTTTCTTTGTTTGAGGTATACATCACATGACGTGAACCCATTTATATAATAGATTATTATTATTGGGTTGCTTGGAGAAGGGATGAAGGAAGAAAGGAAGAAAAGAAGGGAGGAGAAATAAGAAAGGGAAAGGGAAGAAAGTAAAAAAGACAATGGAAGATACAGAAACACAAGGGAAAGAAAAGGAGGGAGGAAAAAGGAAGAGAGAAAAAGAAGGGAAGAGAAAAGGAAGGAAGGAAGAAGAGAGGGGAGGGAAAGAGAGGAAAAAGATATGAGGGGAGGGAAGGAAAGAAATAGAAAAGTAAGATGTACAATGAAGGGCAGGAGGAAGGAAAGAAGGGAGAAGAGAGGGTGGAAAGGAAGGAAGGATGATAAGGGAAAGAGGAAAAGGTCTGAAGGGAGTGGAGGGAAGAAATAGAAGGAAGGAAGGGAAGGAAAAGGATGCAAGAAGGGATGAAGGAAGGAAAGAAGGAAAGAAAGAAAGAAAGAAAGTATTTTTAAAAATAAGAAAGATAGAGGCAAAAGGGAAAAGGAAGGAGAGAAGAAAGATGAAGAGAGAAAAAGAAGGGAAAAGAAAAGGAAGGAAAAGAAGAGGTGGGAGGGAAAGAGAGGGAAAAGGTATGAGGGGAGAGGAAGGAAAGAAATAGAAATAAAAGTAGGATGTACTATGAAGGGAGGAAGGGAGGAAGGATAAATGATAAAGAATTGGGGAAAATGTCTGAAGGGAGAGAAAGGAAGCAAGAAGGGAAGGAAGGAAGGAAGGATGAAAAAGAAGGGAAGTGAAAAGGAAAGGAAAGAAAGTCAAAAACAAGAAAGGGAAGAAAGGAAGGAAAAGGGATGAAGGAAGGAAGAAAAAGAAGGGAAGAGAAAGGAAGAAGAGGAAATGAAAGAAAGTAAAAGGAAGGAAGGAAGATAGATTGAGACAAACAAAGGAAAGGGAGGAAAGAGAAGGAAAGATGATAACGGTGAAAAGGTATGAGGGGAGGGGAAGGAAGGAAGGAACAGAAAAGAAGGGTTGAAGGAAGAGAGAGAGAAAAAGAAGAAAGAGGGGGAAGGTGTATGAGAGGAAGCAATGGAAGAAGGAAAGAAAGATAGATTAGAGAGAGGGGGTTAGGGAAAGAATGAATGGAAGAAAGAGAAAAAGAAGGGAAAGAAAGAAAGAAAGGGAGGGAGGGAAGAAAGGAAAGGGAGGGAGGGAGGAAGAGGGAGGAAGAAAGGAAGGAAGAAAAAGAGAGGGAGGGAGGAAGAAAGAAAGGAAGGAAGAAAGTGAGGGAGGGAGGAAGGAAGAGAGAGGGGTGGAAGGAAGAAAGGAAGAAAAAAGGAAGGAAAAGAGGGATGGAGGAAGGAAGAGATGGAGGGAGGAAGGAATGAAGAGAGGAAGAGAGGGAGGGAAGAAGAAAGAAAGCAGAAGAAAGAAAGAAAAAAGGAAGGAAGGATGGAAGAGTGGGAGGGAGGGAGGAAGAGAGGGAGGGAGGAAGGAAGAGATGGAGGGAGGAAGAAAGGAAGGAAGGAAGAGTAGAAGAGAGGGAGGGAAGAAGAAAGAAAGCAAAAGGAAGAAAGAAAGGGAGGGAGGAAGAAAGGAAGATGGAGGGAGGGAGGGATGGATGGAGGGAGGGAGGGAGGAAGAAAAAAGAAAGAAAGAAAGAAAGAAAGAGGGAGGGAGGGAGGAAGAAAAAAGAAAGGAAGAAAGAGGGAGGGAGGAGGGAGGGAGGAAGAAAAAAGAAAGAAAGAGAGGGAGGGAGGGAGAAAGGAAGGAAGGGAGGGAGGGAGGGAGGAAGAGAGGGAGGGAGGAAGAAAAAAGAAAAGAAGAAAGAAAGAGGAAGGGAGGAAGAAAAAGGAAGGAAGGAAGGAAGGAAAAAATCTGAGGGGAGGAAAGGAAAGAAAGAGAAAGAAGAGGTGAGGATGTGGGCAGCCAGTGGTCCCAACGAAACCTGTAGGTAGATATGCTAGTTCTGATCCTATGTAGAGCCGACTTTCCTGGCCTAGGTGAGACTCAAAGCAGGTAACCATGCCAAGAAAACGAATACTGTTTACAATGTACATGTGAGAAGAATATTCCAGTTTTCCTGCCAGCCGCCCTCCCCCGCCCCATGTATTTCCAATATTGGAAAGCTTTGCAGGGCATTGGAAAGGGAGGAGGGAAATGCACTGAAACCCAGATAGAGAAGCAAGAGAAAGAAAGAAAGGAGAAGCCAGAAGAGAATAGTCATCCGGAATAAACAGTGTCTGATATTGATTTAGGCCCATGGTTAAGAAGAAGAAGAATGTGAATTGCTGCAAAACTCGGAGTGGACAGCCGGCGTTTGGTGGGGCTGATCAATAGCCCAATACATCAGGCAGTCGCCATGGCAACCCCAGGTTGGAGATATGTGGTGGTGGGGTGTCACACGCGTGTGTTTTGCGTGTGCAAAAATGGAACCCGGGGATTATCAAAAAGGAAAAGGTTGAGTGTTTTGTTTTGTGTTATTTTGTCCTCCATCATTATAGATTCAGGGCAAAACGAATGGTTTCTTTCCCTTCCCGGCATTGATCGCAGTGATGGAGATACAGGGCTTATAAATTAATTAATTATTAATTAAAAATCATGGCGTTTGTAACCCGCACTTGGGTTTGGCTTCCAAGACGCATCCACACCATAGACTTAATGCAGTTTGGTCCCACTTCCATGGCTTAATGAGACCTTGGGATTCAAAGAGGGCCTATTATTAATTTATTAGTTAATTAATAATTATTAATTAAAAATCATGGCGTTTGTAACCCGCACTTGGGTTTGGCTTCCAAGACGCATCCACACCATAGACTTAATGCAGTTTGGTCCCACTTCCATGGCTCAATGAGATCTTGGGATTCAAAGAGGGCCTATTATTAATTTATTAGTTAATTAATAATTATTAATTAAAAATCATGGCGTTTGTAACCCGCACTTGGGTTTGGCTTCCAAGACGCATCCACACCATAGACTTAATGCAGTTTGGTCCCACTTCCATGGCTTAATGAGACCTTGGGATTCAAAGAGGGCCTATTATTAATTTATTAGTTAATTAATAATTATTAATTAAAAATCATGGGGTTTGTAACCTGCACTTGGGTTTGGCTTCCAAGACGCATCCACACCATAGACTTAATGCAGTTTGGTCCCACTTCCATGGCTTAATGAGACCTTGGGATTCAAAGAGGGCCTATTATTAATTTATTAGTTAATTAATAATTATTAATTAAAAATCATGGGGTTTGTAACCTGCACTTGGGTTTGGCTTCCAAGACGCATCCACACCATAGACTTAATGCAGTTTGGTCCCACTTCCATGGCTTAATGAGACCTTGGGATTCAAAGAGGGCCTATTATTAATTTATTAGTTAATTAATAATTATTAATTAAAAATCATGGCGTTTGTAACCCGCACTTGGGTTTGGCTTCCAAGACGCATCCACACCATAGACTTAATGCAGTTTGGTCCCACTTCCATGGCTTAATGAGACCTTGGGATTCAAAGAGGGCCTATTATTAATTTATTAGTTAATTAATAATTATTAATTAAAAATCATGGGGTTTGTAACCTGCACTTGGGTTTGGCTTCCAAGACGCATCCACACCATAGACTTAATGCAGTTTGGTCCCACTTCCATGGCTTAATGAGACCTTGGGATTCAAAGAGGGCCTATTATTAATTTATTAGTTAATTAATAATTATTAATTAAAAATCATGGCGTTTGTAACCCGCACTTGGGTTTGGCTTCCAAGACGCATCCACACCATAGACTTAATGCAGTTTGGTCCCACTTCCATGGCTCAATGAGATCTTGGGATTCAAAGAGGGCCTATTATTAATTTATTAGTTAATTAATAATTATTAATTAAAAATCATGGCATTTGTAACCCGCACTTGGGTTTGGCTTCCAAGACGCATCCACACCATAGACTTAATGCAGTTTGGTCCCACTTCCATGGCTTAATGAGACCTTGGGATTCAAAGAGGGCCTATTATTAATTTATTAGTTAATTAATAATTATTAATTAAAAATCATGGGGTTTGTAACCTGCACTTGGGTTTGGCTTCCAAGACGCATCCACACCATAGACTTAATGCAGTTTGGTCCCACTTCCATGGCTTAATGAGACCTTGGGGGTCAAAGAGGGCCTATTATTAATTTATTAGTTAATTAATAATTATTAATTAAAATCATGGGGTTTGTAACCCGCACTTGGGTTTGGCTTCCAAGACGCATCCACACCATAGACTTAATGCAGTTTGGTCCCACTTCCATGGCTTAATGAGACCTTGGGGGTCAAAGAGGGCCTATTATTAATTTATTAGTTAATTAATAATTATTAATTAAAAATCATGGGGTTTGTAACCCGCACTTGGGTTTGGCTTCCAAGACGCATCCACACCATAGACTTAATGCAGTTTGGTCCCACTTCCATGGCTCAATGAGACCTTGGGATTCAAAGAGGGCCTATTATTAATTTATTAGTTAATTAATAATTATTAATTCAAAATCATGGCGTTTGTAAGTTAGGCTTTGAAAGCAGCTTCCGGCGTCACTTGGGTTCAGCTTCCAAGACTCATCCACACTGTAGACTTAATGCGCTTTGATCCCACTTCCATGGCTCAATGAGACCTTGGGGGTTAAAGAGGGCTTATTATTAATCAATTAATAATTATTAATTAAAAATCATGGCGTTTGTAAGTTAGGCCTTTGAAGGCATCTTCCGGCATCACTTGGGTTCGGCTTCCAAGATGTATCCACACTGTAGACTTAATGCGGTTTGGTCCCACTTTCATGACTCAATGAGACCTTGGGATTTGTAGTTTGGCATGTAGTTCAGGAGTCTTACCCAGAGAGTATTAGTATCTTTGAAGACCCAATTTTTTCGATTCTAAAGCGCCGTCGATTGTAAGACGCACATTAACATAACATGCTGTGTTATGCTAATAATATAATATACTGTTTATACAATATTTATAATATTATAATGTAATACAATATTCTAATAATAATACAATATTATAATTATATATTTATATTATATGTAATATTACTAATAATATTACAGTACAATGGTATAGTACTATATAGTAATATATAATACTGATATTGTGCTATGCTAATAATATAATATATTGTATGTATATAATATTTATATTGTAATGTAATGCAATATAATAATAATATGATATTATAATTATATATTTTATATTAATGAGAGCTGTTTGGGCTGGAAATCAGCCTGAAGAAAACGGAAGTCCTCTACCAGCCCGCACCACAGGAAGAACACCATCATCCCCACGTCAGCATAGGCACACCTGTGCTTAAGTCCGTTCAGCAGTTCACCTCCCTGGGAAGCATCATCTCTTCAGACACCAAGATTGACAAAGAGATCGATCACTGATTAGCAAAGGCATAGAGTGCATTTGGAAGGCTTCACAGAAGAGTCTGGAGCAACAAGCACCTGAGGCAAAGCACCAAAATCAGTGTGTACAGAGCTATTGTATTGTCTATTCTCCTCTATGGGTCTGAAACATGGGTCACCTATCGCCAACACCTACGACTCCTCAAACGCTTTCATCAGCGCTGTCTTCGCACAATCCTAAATATACACTGGACCAACTATGTGACGGATGTTGCTGTCATTGAGCAAACAGGGATCACCAGCATTGAGGCCATGCTATTGAGAACACAGCTGCCCTGGGCAGGGCACATCTTGAGGATGGAGGACCACCGCCTCCCAAAGATACTACGGTGAACCCACCACAGGTCAGCGCAAGAGAGGCGCCCCAAAAAAGAGATACAAGGACTCCCTGAAACAACATCTCAGGCTCGGCCAGATTGATCACCAACATGCCTCACATCGGGAGGCATGGAGACGCACTATCCACACTGCTGCGGCCTCTTTCGAGAAGACACGCCAAATGGGTCTTGAAGAGAAACAACAACACAGAAAGAACCACAACTTGGAAACAACATCACCCAAGGAGACTTTCTGCTGTGCTTTCTGCAACTGGACTTGCCTATCTCAGATTGGCCTTTTATAGTCATCAATGCGCTTGTAAAAAGCGTGGGATGAGTCCTTCCTAAGAATCTTCGTTCGCGAAGTAATGCCGAGAGAATATTACTAATAATATTATTACAGTACAATGATATAGTACAGTATGGTAATATGTTGTTGTGCTATGCTAATAATATAATATGTTGTATGTATATATATCTTGTAAGCCGCTCTGAGTCCCCTTCGGGGTGAGAAGGGCGGCATATAAATGTCATAAATAAATAAAATAAATTAATTTCAGTACCAGTAAAAGATAAAAGACACATACACACACACACACACACACACACACACACACACACAGAGGGTGCGTCAAAAAGTAATGCCTCCATCGCTCTAACTTTTCTTTATTTCACAACTTCTGGACTATCTAATCATGATGTGATTGAGGCAACCTTACTCTATTGATATAGTCTTTTCTTTTTCCAATGGACTGATTAGAACCATGAATCTGAAGCTAAGAGAAAGCATTTTCATTGAATTTCGGGCAAAAGGAGGTTGTGCACTGAAGGAAATCCATCCTCGCTCGAAGAATGTTTATAATTTGGCCCCTTCCGACCTGTTTGGACCTCTGAAAGACAACCAACGTGGTTTCAGAGCCACTGACCCGAATGACGTCCGAACAGCTTCGAAATCATGGGTCGTGAAGCAAAACCCTGAATTTTTCCAAAATGGTTTGCGGCCTGGGCTAAACGATGGCGCAAATGTATCCAAATGGATGGAGACTCCGCTGGATTGTAGTTTTGCATAGAGGACAGTTCAGGCTACGATCTGGAGCAACTTCTGCTCTTCTAGGTTCATTCACCACGTTTTTATGACCCAGGAGGCAGAACTTTTTGACCCACCCTCGTATTAGGCACACAAACAAACAAGCACCGCGAATTCGAAGACAGAGAATCAAAGAAATACAAGAACTGATTTGGTCTCATTCTCTTTTAATGTCTAACTTTGATCTGTTTTGCATTTGAAGTGGTTGGGCGTTTTCAGGGGCGGTCTAAGGTAATTTTAAATGGTAAGCGAACATTATTTTGGCATCCCCCCTCCGCGCATGCCCAGAAGTTCCTGTGCACAGGCGCAGAAGCCTGTAAACACAGCACTCCCTATTCGGCACGGCGCCCCCCACGCATGCCCAGAAGCTCCTGTGCGCAGGCGCAGAAGCCTGTAAACACAGCACTCCCTATTCGGCATGCGCCCCCTCCCCCACGCATGCCCAGAAGCTCCTGTGCGCAGGCGCAGAAGCCTGTAAACACAGCACTCCCTATTCGGCACGGCGCCCCCCGCGCATGCCCAGAAGCTCCTGTGCGCAGGCGCAGAAGCCTGTAAACACAGCACTCCCTATTCGGCATGCGCCCCCCCCGCGCATGCCCAGAAGCTCCTGTGCGCAGGCGCAGAAGCCTGTAAACACAGCACTCCCTATTTGGCACGCAGGGAGGTTTGCTACGGCGCGGCGTCGGAGTGCACAAAGCCCAAAAGCGGAACATCGGCCGGACGCTGTCTGGTGGGCGGGGGAATGCGCGCTTTACCCAGATGGCGCCCCATGCAGCGGCGTCCTTCGCCTACCGGTAGGACCGCCCCTGGGCGTATTGCCGTGTTGGGTCCCAGTCTGGGGCGGAAATAATAATAATAATAATGAAAAAGTAACAACTGGAAAAGCTGACACGATATGAGGATTTAAAGATCGATCTGTAAAGACTCTGGCACAAGCCAGTCAAGGTGAGCCCAGTGGTGATGGGCACACTGGGTGCAGTACCTCAAGACCTTGGTCTGCACTTAAAAACAATCAGGGCTGACAAAATTACCATCTGTCAACTGCGAAAGGCCACCCTACTGGGATCTGCACGCACTATACGCCGATACATCACAGAGTCCTAGACACTTGAGGAGTGTCCGACGTGTGATCCAATTCAACAGCCAGCATTCTGATCTTGTTTGCTGTGTACTAATTTTGTGTTGTTTCAAATAATAATAATAATAATAATAATAGCAATAATAGTAGTATAATTTTGTAATTAGACATGGGTTCCCATCTCCAAGATGCCTCTTGCGGACATAAATGTGAAAGCCAAAAAAATCCCAAACTACCTTGCGTCTATAAGGTGTCTATGAAATAACAACAATAATAACAAAGGATTGCTGTGAATTTTCCGGACTGTCTAACTATGTTCCCGAAGCATTCTCTCCTGACATTTCACCCACATCTATGGCAGGCATCCTTAGATGTTGTGAGGTCTGTTGGAAGTGTGAATTGCAACATTCAGGGCCAGCTAATACTTCCCAACAAAGGAGTCTCCACAACAGGAAGCAGCCAGGCTTTGAAGCTGGAAGGCCATTCAGTGCTAATCAAGGTGGCCAATTGCAACATTCACACTTGCCTCCAACACACAAGAGTTCTTTCTCCCACCCTGGACATCATTCCGCAAATATATAAACCCCACTTGCCTAGTTTTCTACAGACTTCACAAGCTCTGAGGATGCCTGCCATAGATGTGGGCGAAACGTCAGGAGAGAATGCTTCTGGAACATGGCCAGACAGCCCAGAATACTCACCGCAACGCAGTGATTCCAGCCATGAAAACCTTCGACAACAACAAAACCAATAATATTTAATAATGTATAATAATATATAATACAATACTAGGCTTCCAATCCCGCTAGCTCCTGTAGGTGCATTGTTGTTGTTGTTAGTTGTTATTCTCCTTTCCAGCTTCCCATCAACTGCAGCAAATTGCCAAGTAAGAGAATATGTGTTGTCGAAGGCTTTCATGGCCGGAATCACTGGGTTGTTGTGAGTTTTCCGGGCTGTCTGGCCATGTTCCAGAAGCATTCTCTCCTGACGTTTCACCCACATCTATGGCAGGCATCCTCAGAGATTGTGAGATATGAGAATATGATTTCCATGCTTTCTGCATCCGTTCTGGGCTCAGCAATTGCGAATATATCCAGACAAGGTGCATACCCCCAAAATGTAAATCTATTCACCCAGTGCAAATGAACATATACTGTAACTTTGCATACAGAGGCAAAATTCTGCATACAAAATTTCCCGCAACTGCAAAATGCACATACAAATCCATACATTGATAGGGTAGATGATGGAATTCTGCATACAAAATTACACACAACTGGAAAATCCACATACAAAACCATACATCAATAGGGTTGATTATGGAATTTTGTATACAAAATTACACGCAACTGGAAAATCCACATACAAAACCATACATCAATAGGGTTGATTATGGAATTTTGCATACAAAATTACACGCAACTGGAAAATCCACATACAAAACCATACATCAATAGGGTTGATTAAGGAATTTTGCATACAAAATTACACGCAACTGGAAAATCCACATACAAAACTATACATCAATAGCAGGGGTGCTCTTTAGGTAGATCGTGATCTACTGGTAGATTGCATAGGGCGTCCTGGTAGATCGCGGTCAGGGCAGGAGGAAGGCTCAGTCCCGCCCTGCAGGCTCCCGACGCCGCCCAGGTGCAGACGGAGGTTAGACTGGATGGCCCTTGGGGGTCTCCTCCTATTCTAGGAACCCATTGTTGTTATTATTATCAGAGGCTGAATGGCCATCTGTGAGGAAAGCTTTGATTGTGTTTTTCCCTTATGGCAGAAGGAGGTTGGGCTGGATGGCCCTTGGAGTCTCCTTCTACTCTAGGAACCTATTGTTGTTACTATTATTAGTAGTAGTAGTAGTAGGAGAGGCTGAATGAATATTATCATTATCACACAAAATTACACGCAACTGGAAAATCCACATACAAAACCATACATCACTAGGGTAGATGATGGAATTCTGCACACAAAATTACACACAACTGGAAAATCCACATACAAAACCATACATCGCTAGGGTAGATGATGGAATTCTGCATACAAAATTGCACGCAACTGGAAAATCCTCATACAAAACCATACATCAATAGGGTGGATGATGGAATTCTGCATACAAAATTGCACACAACTGCAAAATCCACATACAAAACCATACATCAATAGGGTGGATGATGGAATTCTGCATACAAAATTGTGCGCAACTGGAAAATCCTCATACAAAACCATACATCAATAGGGTGGATGATGGAATTCTGCATACAAAATTGCACACAACTGCAAAATCCACATACAAAACCATACATCAATAGGGTGGATGATGGAATTCTGCATACAAAATTGTGCGCAACTGGAAAATCCTCATACAAAACCATACATCAATAGGGTGGATGATGGAATTCTGCATACAAAATTGCACACAACTGCAAAATCCACATACAAAACCATACATCAATAGGGTGGATGATGGAATTCTGCATACAAAATTGCACACAACTGGAAAATCCTCATACAAAACCATACAACGATAGGGTAGATGATAGAATTCTGCATACAACATTGCGTGCAACTGCAACATCCACATACAAAAACCATACATCGCTGGGGTAGATGATGAAATTCTGCATACAAAATTGCACGTGCAAAATTGTACACTATGTTAACACAATTTTTGTTCCTGGGTGAGATGTCATTTCCTGATTGGTGCTGTCAGAAAAACACAGAAAAAGTTTATTAAACTGCAAAAAAAATAATAAATAGGATATCCTGCAGAACATTTTTGCTCTATTTATCCTCATCATTGAGTCTCAACCAAAGTAACATAGTTTGTGGAAGGCACAAAAACGAAGTCTCCGGAATATAACAACCACTTTCCAAGTAAGGACCGGACAATTAAACAGGAAATAACACTTTCAAACCAAAAACAGGTTTTGTCAGATGTCCCCCCCTTTCTTTCAAATTCCCCAAAAACTTGGGCCGCCCAAAATAGCTCCACAAAACCATTGCGTCAAACAAGGGATGCGAAATTTTCGCAATTCCGCCTAACATTGATACAAAATTCGCATTGTGCATTTCTCCCACAGCCGAAAGGGCGCCCCCTGCTGACGCCAACCAGCGGAACCTCTCGCCACTTGATATCTGGGCCTATGATACAACAGAGAAGGAGCGCCCAATGGACAAGACACAAGAAGGAACGGGCCTGCCTGCGCTGACCGATACAAGGCCGCAATATCGACAGAGGTGATTCGGTCCCTCTCTTCCGTGCACCCATTGACTCACCTGCAAGGTGGAGGGACCAAAGGGTTCGGCCCTGCAGCTGAGCCTCCTTCCGGCCTCCCTCTGCTCCTTCCAAGGCGAGGAAAGGCAGGCGGAGCGCACACTCGCACCGTCCTTCCGGCACATTATGCGCCGGGCCCCGGCGAGCGAATCCTCGAAAACCCAGAAACATATTGCAAAGGGTGGGGGGAGGTTATTGATTTTCATTCCTGCGGTGCCCCCCCCATCCTTTTCCACCAGATCAATGCGGCCCCGATCAATACGCCGAGTGGGAGATTCACCCATGTGGCACATACACACACACTCCAACGTGCGCTTTCTCTCTCTCTCTCTCTCTCTCTCTCTCTCTCTCTCTAACACACACGGCTCTTCATGAACAGGGCACGCGATGGTTTTCTTCTATATTTATTTGCACAGAGAGAGGGATGAGAAGCCTGTGTCCCGTTCAAAAGGGGGCTTGGGGTTGCTCATATGCAGTTGGAGCTCTTTGACATTGCAATAGGCGTCTCTGTCCCTGCAGGGTTTGAAACAGAGGTTAGACCAGTGCTTTCCAACCTGTGGTCTGTGGACAACCAGTGGTCCGCAAGCACTACAATATGGTCCGCAGCCTCACTGTTACTACACGTTGCAACGAGAGCGACTGGTCTTGCGAAACCCTTTTATTTTCCTTCCTTGAAGGTGTATAAGCAGAGGCTGGATGGCCATCTATTGGGAAGGCTTTGATTGTGTCTCCCTTCATGGCAGGGGATTGGATTGGATGGCTCTTGGGGTCTCTTCAAACTCGAGGATTCTATTAATAATAATAATAATAATAATAATAATTTCCTTCTTTGAAGGTGTTTAAGCAGAGACTGGATGGCCATCTATCAGACAGGCTTCGATTGTTTCCCCCTGTATGATAGAATGGGGTTGGGCTGGATGGCTCTTGGGGTCTTCAAACTCTAGGATTCTATTATTATTATTAGTAGTAGTAGTAGTAATAATAGTAGTAATAGTATTAATATTTTCCTTCCTTGAAGGTGTTTAAGCAGAGACTGGATGGCCATCTGTTGGGAAGGCTTTGATTGTGTCTCCCTTCATGGCAGGGGATTGGACTGGATGGCTCTTGGGGCCTCTTCAAACTCTAGGATTCTATTATTATTATTACTAGTAGTAGTAATAGTATTAATATTTTCCTTCCTTGATGGTGTTTAAGCAGAGGCTGGATGGCCATCTATTGGGAAGGCTTTAGTTGTGTCTCCCTTCATGGCAGGGGATTGGACTGGTCTTGCGGTCTCTTCAAACTCTACAATTCTATTATAAATTATTAGTATTATTATTAGTAGTATTAGTACTAATAGTATTAATATTTTTCTTCCTTTAAGGTGTTTAAGTAGAGGCTGGATGGCCATCTATTGGGAAGGCTTTAGTTGCGTCTCCCTTCATGGCAGGGGATTGGACTGGATGGCTCTTGGGGTCTCTTCAAACCCTAGGATTCTATTATTATTATTACTAGTAGTAATAGTATTAATATTTTCCTTCCTTGATGGTGTTTAAGCAGAGGCTGGATGGCCATCTATTGGGAAGGCTTTAGTTGTGTCTCCCTTCATGGCAGGGGATTGGACTGGATGGCTCTTGGGGTCTCTTCAAACTCTACGATTCTATTATTATTATTAGTATTAGTATTAGTAGTAATAGTATTAATATTTTTCTTCCTTGAAGGTGTTTAAGTAGAGGCTGGATGGCCATCTATTGGGAAGGCTTTAGTTGTGTCTCCATGGCAGGGGATTGGACTGGATGGCTCTTGGGGTCTCTTCAAACTCTACGATTCTATTAATAATAATAATAAATAATAATTTCTTTCTTTGAAGGTGTTTAAGCAGAGACTGGGTGGCCATCTATCGGAAAGGGTTAGATTGTGTCCCCCTGTATGACTGGGGTTGGACTGGATGGCTCTTGGGGTCTTTTCCAACTCTAGGATTCTATTATTATTATTATTTTCCTGGATGGCCATCTATTGGGAAAGCTGATTGAGCCTCCCTTCGTGGAAGGGGATTGGGTTGGATGGTTCTTGGGGTCTCTTCAAACTCGAGGACTCTATTAATAATCTATATATAAAAAATCCTTCATGTGGTGGTTCCTGTCTTATAGACAAAGAAACCACACAAGGCAGACACACAAAAACAGCCCACATACCCAGAAAACCCTATGAGGTATGCATACCACAAAAAAACAAAACCAAAAAAGAACCAACGGCCACAAATCCAAAAAAAACATTATGGACTACAACTCCCATGATCCTCACACCACCTCCCTCTGGCAGTTTAGAGTGTCGGAATGTTGTTGGAGCTGGCCAGTTAGAGGCATTATGCAAATACTCCCTCAGGTAGAATGTAGAAGCTGGGAGCCACACCCGCCCCCCGGCAGTTTAGAGTGTCGGAATGTTGGTGGTGCTGGCCACTCAGAGCCGTTATGCAAAACAGACAGGCCATAAAAGGCAATCCAAAAGGTAGAAGCTGGTTAAGGGACTGGCAAAAGGAAGGAAAAAAGGTAGGGAAGGAATGGAGGGAGGGAGACAAGGGGTGCAAGAACTGATGCAGAAAGGGGAGGGATGGCAGGAAGGAGGGAAAGGAAAGAAGGAAGGGAAGGAGAAGAGGCAGGAGGACAGAGAGAAGAGAAAAGCTGAGGGATGAGGGGGAGAGGGAAGAAAGGAAGTATAAAAGGCAGGAAGGGATGTTACTGTTGGTCTTCGCCACATGCACACACATATGTACATATAGACATGCACACATACATATATACATGCACTGAAATATACACATGCACACATACATACACACATCTGTACTTACACACATATACACGGATATACATATACTAAAACACACATATACATAAGTACACACATATACACGCATATACATATATACACATATACATAAGTACACACACACATGTACATATAGACACAAATCCATATATATACATACATACACACACAAAACACACACATATATAGACTGGGACACAGGAAAGAGAAAAAGCCACAGCAGCGCGTGGCCGGGTACAGCTAGTAATAATATTATTTTCTTGGGTGGCCCTTGGGGTCTCTTCCAACTCTCGTATTCTGTTGTTGTTGTTGTTTCTTCTTCTGGATGGCCATCTGTTGGGAGAAAAGAGACCAAAGTGATGCTTTGCAAAGGAAAAAGGCATTGCTTTCTATTTTTCAATCCTATCGATTTTCAAAGCCATTTCAAGCCAGGCTCCCAATCTGGTTTTTGTTTTTTTTCCAGCTCCAAGGATCTTAAAACGCTTGGCAGTTTTTATTTGGCCCCTTTGGTCTCGTTTCGGATTTGTGGTCATCCAAAGGGAGCAGGCGTTTGGCAGCAAAGCTAAATCAATGGCAAGGGTTCGCTCTGTGTGTAGATTATTATTATTATGTATTATTATTAATAGTATTAATATTATTATTCATAATAATAGTATTAATATTTTCCTTCCTTGAAGGTGTTTAAGCAGAGGCTGGACGGCCATCTATTGGGAAGGCACTGCTCGAATTGCCAGGGCTCAGCCCAATGGGAGTTGTAGTTTTACACTGTCCTGGAATAATAACCCTGTGTCCAGTTTCTGCACAAAGCAATTCAAGGAGATGGACACGATGTCCAAAGAAGGGCCACCAAAATGGTCAAAGCTTTGGAATGAATCAGTATAAGGAGCATGTTTAGCTTGAGGTCTGGTGGAGTCTCCTTCTCTGGAGGTTTTGAAGCAGAGGCTGGATGGCCATCTTTTGGGAGGGAGTAGATTGTGTCTTTCTGTTTTGGAGAATGAGGTTGGATCGGATGGCGTTTGGGGTCCTTTCCAACTATAGAATTCAACAACAACAACAACGATAATAATCATAATAATCTTTGATAATAATTATGATGGTGATGATGAGTGAGCTAGATGGCCATCTGTTGGGTGGGCTTAGATTGTGTCCTGCTGTTTTGCAAAATGAAGTTTGACTGGATGACCTTTGGGGTCTCTTCCGACTTTAGGATTTTATCATCACCACCATCTTTGATAATAATAATAATAATAATGGTAATGATAACGGAGCCTCCTTCTCTGGAAGTTTTAAAGCAGTGGCTTGATGGCCATCTGTTGGGAGTGCTTTGATGGTGTCTTGCTGCTTTGCAGAATGAGGTTGGACTGGATGACCCTTCAGGGTCCCTTCCAACTCTAGGATCCTATAGTTCTATGATTCAGGAGCTGGATGGCCATCTGTCGGGAGGGCTTAGATCAGTGTTTCTCATCCTGGGGGTCGGGACCCCTATGGGGGTCGTGAGGGAGTGTCAGAGGGGTCGCCAAAGATCATCAGAAAACACATTATTTTCTATTGGTCATGGGGGTTCTGTATGGGAAGTTTGGCCCAATTCTATCGTTGGTGGGGCTCAGAATGCTCCTTGATTGTAGGTGAACTATAAATCCCAGCAACTACAACTCCCAAATGTCAAGGTCTATTTTCCCCAAACTCCACCAGTGTTCACTTTGGGACTATTTGTACCAAGTTTGGTCCAGATCCATCATTGTTTGTGTTCACAATGCGCTCTGGATGTAGGTGAACTACAACTTCAAAACTCAAGGTCAATGCCCACCAAACCCATCCAGTTTTTTTTCTGTTGGTCATGGGAGTTCTGTGTGCCAAGGTTGGTTCAATTTCATTGTTGGTGGAGTTCAGAAAGCTCTTTGGTTGTAGGTGAACTATAAATCCCAGCAACTACAATTCCCAAATATCAAGGTCTTTCTTCCCCAAACTCCACCAGTGTTCACCTTTGGACATATTGAGTATTTGTGCCAAGTTAGATCCAGATCTATCATTGTTTGAGTCCACAGTGCTCTTTGCATGTAGGTGAACTGCAACTCCCAAACTCAAGGTCAATGAGCGTCTTGCTGTTTTGCAGAATGAGGTTGGACTGGATGATCCTTTGGGGTCCCGTCCAACTCTTGGACTCTATGTTTCGATGCTTCAGGGCCCGCCTAGAGTGTGCCTTGCTGCTTTGCAGAATGAGGCTGGGCTGGGCGGCCTTTGGGGTCCCTTCCAAGCCTAGGCCTCCATTGCCTCCTTCCCACCTTGGCCTGGGAGGCCATGCGCAATTGGGCCAAGGGAGCCAGAGCCATAAAAGCCAGCGAGGAGCGCATTTACTCCAGGAAGGAAACCTCTCCCTCCCTGCCTTGCTGAAAATGTTTTATCGAGCCGTTCCTCGGCAGCCAAGAAGTTCGGAGCCATCCGGCAAACAGGCCCTAATTCTTGTCTTCCCCGTTGCCATAGCTGCAGCGCAATTCCGGGTGTATTGATGTTCCCCCATTGATCTGCGCGATGGTGCGGTGTCTGGACATGAGGCAGGGCCATTGTGCCGGGGAGGCTGACAGACACCAATCAATACCACTCTTGCTTGTGCTCCCTCTCTCTGCCATCTGACTCTGAAGCACAGGCCTCCCTTTTGCACGGCCGGGGGAGACGTAGCGCCGGGCCTTGGGGTCAATTTTGGGGGAGGCCTATGGGTGCGTCTGCACTGTGCGCCCAAAGCGGTTCAACTTCCACTCCCATGGCGCCATACAATGGAACCGTGGGAGTTGTAGCTTGGCAGGGCCTTCTCTGGAAGAGAGCGCAGATGCCTCAGCAAACTACAACTCTCTCTCTCGTTCATGTTCAATGCAGTTGGAGCCCACTTTTGGCTCAATGCAATGGGATCCTGGGAGTTGTAGCTTGACAAGGCCCTTTACAAAGCCGCAACGGAACCGTGGGAGTTGTAGCTGGGCAGGGCCTTCTCTGGCAAAGAGCGTAGATACTTCCACAAACTACAACTCTCTCTCACTCTCATTCACGTTGAATGCAGTTGGACCCTGTTTTTGGCTCAATGCAATGGGATCCTGGGAGTTGTAGCTTGACAAGGCCCTTTACAAAGCCACGACAAAACCGTGGGAGTTGTAGCTGGGCAGGGCCTTCTCTGGCAAAGAGCGTAGATGCCTCCACAAACTACAACTCTCTCTCACTCTCATTCACGTTGAATGCAGTTGGACCCTGTTTTTGGCTCAATGCAATGGGATCCTGGGAGTTGTAGCTTGACAAGGCCCCGTTTACAAAGCCGGCAAAACAAAACCGTTGGAGTTGTAGCCTTTTTTGGCTCAATGCAATGGGCCTTCTCTGGAAAAGAGCGTAGATGCCTCTGCAAACTACAACATTCTCTCTCTCGTTCACGTTGAATGCAGTTGGACCCTGCTTTTGGCTCAATGCAATGGGATCCTGGGAGCTGTAGCTTGACAAGGCCTTTTCCAAAGGCTTTTCTATTGAAGTGCTGGCACCTCACCAAACTATAACTCTTTTGATTCCATAGCCTTCAGCCATTATTATTATTAATAATATTCTTCGTGGTATCTGTGGAAATCGCACATAAGAGACTCCAGGCAGCGCCTCACAAAATCACCACTTGAACTGCCATAGCTCCGTCTAATGCTATCCTGGGATTTGTAGTTTGATTCCATGGCCTTGAGACATTATTATTATTATTTTACTCTCTAAAGAAGAGACTCCCAGTACAACCAATGCAATAACATAGCGGTTCAAGTAGTGTCAATCTGTATTCATTCTACTTGTAGATGCACCCTCAGGCTTTGTAAAACTATATCTCCCAGGCCTCCGTAGCACTGATGTTCAAGTGGTATCAAACTGTATTCATTCCACACTTGTAGAGGCAGCTATTCCTCCTCGGTGTTATAGAATGAATGCAGTTGGGACACTGCTTGCACTGCCATGGCTGAAGGGTACGAAGTGCTGGGATCTGTAGTTTGCTAAGGCACCCGCATTCTTTGGCCTGGTAAAAGCAGATTTCCCCCACCAAAGGGAAACAGCTCCATTGTATGGTGCAAAATGGATGCAGTTTGGCACCACTTAAATTGCTGTGACTCAATGACATGGAATCATAGGAGTTGCAGTTTCGCAAGGTCTTTCTCCTTTGTTGCTAGGCAAGTGGGGTTTCTATATCCGTGGAATAATGCCCAGGGTGGGTGAAAGAACTCTTGTCTGTTGGAGGCAAGTGTGAATGTTGCCATTGGCATTGAATGGCCTTGCAGCTTCAAAGCCTGCCAGGGAGAATCCTTTGTTGGGAGGTGTTAGCTTGCCCTGGTTGTTTCTTCTCTGGATTTCCCGTGTTTGGAGGGTTTATATATCTGTGGAATGATGGCAAGTGTGAATGTTGCAATTGCCCCCCCCCCCCCGATTAGCATTGAGTGGCCTTGCACCTTCAAAGCCTGGCTGCTTCCTGCCAGGGAGAATCCTTTTGTTGGGAGGTGTTAGCTGGCCCTGGTTGTTTCTTCTCTGCATTTCCCGTGTTTTGAGGGTTTATATATCTGTGGAATGATGTCCAGGGTGGGAGAAAGAACTCTTTTCTGTTGGAGGCAAGTGTGAGTGTTGCAATTGCCCCCCTCGATTAGCATCGAATGGCCTTGCAGCTTCAAAGCCTGGCTGCTCCCTGCTGGGGAGAATCCTCTGTTGGTAGGTGTTAGCTGGCCCCGGTTGTTTCTTCTCTGGATTTTCCGTGTTTTGAGGGTTTATATATCTGTGGAATGATGGCAAGTGTGAATGTTGCAATTGCCCCCCTCCCCCCTTGATTAGCATCGAATGGCCTTGCACCTTTCAAAGCCTGGCTGCTTCCTGCCGGGGAGAATCCTTTGTTGGGAGGTGTTAGCTGGCCCTGGTTGTTTCTTCTCTGCATTTCCCGTGTCTGGAGGGTTTATATATATGTGGAATGATGTCCAGGGTGGGAGAAATAACTCTTGTCTGTTGGAGGCAAGTGTGGATGTTGCCATTGGCCTTCTTGATTAGCACCGAATGGCCTTGCACCTTCAAAGCCTGGCTGCTTCCTGCCAGGGAGAGTCCTCTGTTGGGAGGTATTAACTGGCCCTGATTGTTTCGTCTCTGCATTTCCCCCGTTTTTTGAGAGTTATATCTGTGGAATGATTGCAAATGTGAATGTTTCAATTGCCCCCCCCCCCTGATTAACATCGAATGGCCTTGCAGCTTCAAAGCCTGGCTGCTTCCTGCTGGGGAGAATCCTCTGTTGGGAGGTGTTAACTGGCCCTGATTGTTTCTTCTCTGCATTTCCTGTTTTTTGAGAGTTTATATATGTGGAATGATTGCAAATGTGAATGTTTCAATTGCCCCCCCCCCTCGATTAGCATCGAATGGCCTTGCAGCTTCAAAGCTTGGCTGCTCCCTGCTGGGGAGAATCCTCTGTTGGGAGGTGTTAGCTGGCTCTAGTTGTTTCGTCTGTGTTTTTAGGGTTTATATATCTGTGGAATGATGTCCAGGGTGGGAGAAAGACGAAAGATACGGTTTGCAAAGGGAAAGAGGGGTTGGTGTCTATGTTGGGATTATACCAGTTAGATTTAAATAATACTAATACTAATAATCTTAATTATCGCCTGCCTCTCCTTAGGCCTGCATGCAATTGCTTGTGCCGCCGGGAACGGACCCCATGGATCCAATGCTCCAATTGATCCTGACCAAGGCTGCATCGATTCTGCAGGTTAGTGTTTATACAAATGTTGGAGGCCCTGAAAGGCGCTCTGCACATGCTCCGAGGAAGACGCCCCCCAACCCATTGTTCTTTGGGGCACCCTCCCTGCCTTTAATCTCTGACTCTCTTCTCTCATTTTTTTCCGCCTCTAGGAAAGCTTTGGAGCCCCTCGATTTTTGTTGTTTTGCCCGCATTTTATACACGGCTCTCCCCCTTCTCTCTCTCGCACTGCTAATAATAACCAGCCGCACATTAAAAACCCATCTTCTGGCCTTGTTGTTGTTGTTGGGTATTTTTTTAAAAGTTGGAGAGGCTTTTTGTGGCACTTTGCTTGTTTAATGGCTCATCTTCAGCCGGCTTTAATGTCGACTGTTGAAAGGGAAGCGCCGAGGAGAGCGGCTCCAAGGGACCGAAAAAAAGCAAATATCGTGCCCGGTTGCCCCATATTCAGCCCCTATAACAGTGTTTCCCAACCTTTTTTTGAGCCGCGGCACATTTTTTACATTTACAAAATCCTGGGGGCACACCACCAACCAAAATGACACTCTAACACAGTAATACATATAGTTTTAAAATGTATTTATACACTCAGTGTGAAACCTGGGCCTGTTTCAATGAACACAACATAGAAACACAACACACACTTCCCACACAGAACTCCCACAACCAAGAGAAAATGCTGTAAGAGTTTGGGGGGCATTGGCCTTGGGTTTTGGAGTTGTAGTTCACCTATATCCAGAGAGCACTGTGGACTCAAACAATGTTGGATCAGGACCAAACTTGGCATGAATACTCAATATGCTCAAATGTGAACACAGATGGAGTTTGGGGGAAATAGACCTTGACATTTGGAAGGAAGGCTGGTGAGGGAATCCCTCACATAATCCAGCCTGCCTTTCCTTCCTCCGAGGGCCCTCCTGCCAGGCCCCAACCCTTCCCCCCCCCCATGAAGGAAGGCCCCTTCTCCCCTTTGGGGCCCTTCCTCCCCGAGGGGCTTCAGGGGGACCGGGCCGAGGTGAAGGGCACCCCGGAGCCTCACCTGGGACGCAGCAGGGCCGAGCCGGGGCACCTCCGGAAGCAGCTAGCTGCTTCGCTTCCTTCATCGCCACAGGAGGAAGGTGAATGCGTCTGCAGATTGGGTTGTTGTAGGTTTTTCAGGCTGTCTGGCCATGTTCCAGAAGCATTCTCTCCTGACGTTTCTCGCCCATTTATTTATTTATTTACTTTATTTATATTCCGCTCTTCTCACCCCGAAGGGGACTCAGAGCTGATTACAGGTACACATACTTAGCAGACAATCCCTGCCGTTTTCCACATACACACATATAGACGAACAGAGGCAAACTCTGGCCACCAGAGGGAGCTGACGCACTCCTCATCTCTCAGCATTCCCAGCGTCCCTTGTTGTTCCTTCCGCATTCCTCAGCGTTTCTGGAGTTCTTTAATGGCCTCATAATTCAGTCAAAATTTGACTCCCCACTTAATGTGGTACCTTTATCTCCTACTTGACAGATGCAACTGTCTTTTGGGCTGCAAAGGTCGACAGCAGGCTACACTTAAAGGTCGAGCACCCACCTCGACCCGGGCAGGCCTCAAACTCATGACCATCTATGGCAGGCATCCTCAGAGGTTGTGAGGTCTGTTGGAAACCACTTCAATGCTTGCCTGCTTCCTTCTTGGGGGAATCTGCATTTCTCCTGTTGTTTAAGTGTTGCTCTTTATTTACTGTTCTGGTTTTAGATTTTTTTTAATAAAAAAACTCATCTCTGCTATATGCAAGTGGCCACCTTGATTAGCACTGAATGGCCTTGCAGCTTCAAAACCTGGCTGCTTCCTGATGAAAGCGTGAACTGCAACTTTCACACCAGCCTCCAGCAGACAAGAGTTCTTTCTCCCACCCTGGACACCATTCCACAGGTATATAAACCCCACTTGCCTAGTTTCCAACAGACCTCACAACCTCCGAGGATGCCTGGCAGAGATGTGGGAGAAATGTCAGGAGAGAATGCTTCTGGAACATGGCCAGACAGCTCGAAAAACCTACAACAACCCAGTGATTCCAGCCATGAAAGCCTTCGATTTAGATTCCCACAGTTGCCGGTAGAATCACAGTAGAATACACACACATGCGCAACGTAAATGTAATAGTATTTCAGTGGAAGACTCCCAGGACTATCCAGTCCAACCCCCATGCAGGAAAACACAGTCAAAGCACCCCCAACTGATGGTCACCCAGCCTTTGTAATAATGATGATGATAGCAGAAACCCCAGAGGAGGCGGGGTACCTGCGGAGCAACTGAGCACCTCTCGCAGAGACCCCAAGGGCTCCCCGGAGCACAGTTCGAGAACTGCGGGGCTAGAGAAATGCTCTTTTCGCGAAATCTCCGTCCTCCAGTGCATCTTCCATCTTTGAATGATGCTGGAGGAGCTAGAGATTCTCAGAAAAGGGGCGCGGAGGCCAAAGTCCCACCTTGGCGACAGGGGAATTTATGGACCGCGCGAACCCAGGGCCCCGGCGGATCCCGCACCCGCCGCAGGTTATCGGAAAAGTCTAAATTTAGATCCTCCAGGCAGACCGCCAGGCTTCTGTGGAGCGGCTGAACTCAGTGCTTCCCTGAATTATTAACTCCACTTTCTCTCTGCCTGGTTGGCCTGGCCCCGCGGCCCACTAATAGAGGCGTTTTAATTTGTGTCTGTCTCAACTCTCCCTTGGAAGCAACGGCTCTGGCAAAGAGGTTGGGCCCCCTCCAGTGGACGGCCCCGCAGCTGCAACCGGTTCCTGGCTTCGTTCTGGAGGTAATTGTGCGCACAATTTTTCAAATGACTGTGCATGAAACATTTCTGGATAACACACGCATAATAATAATAGTAATTATTATTATTATTATGACCATCATCATCACCAGATGGAAACAAAGCAGATTGTCAATGCTTTGCTCTTTGCAATTTGGGAATTGGAGGAAAACTTCATGGGTGACCTGAACGACCTGGGTTGCAAATCTCTCCATCCATCCATCCATCCATCCATCATCTCTCAGTCCATATCTACAAAAATATTCACAAAACATATTCACAAAATTAATCATGAAAATATTCACAAAAATAATAAGAAAAATATTTCCATAAAATATATTCACAAAAATAGTCGTGAAACTATTCACAATGAAATACATTTACAAAAAATAATCACGACAATATTCACAAAAATATTTGCATAAAATATATACATACACAAAAATATTCGCAAAACATATTCACAAAAATATTCGCAAAACATATTCACAAAAATATTCTTTGAAAAGTGTCTAATTGTCTATTGTCTATCTATCCTCTATCTATCTATTAGGCATGAGAAAAAAGTTATGAAAATGAAATGATTCGTAAGAAATTCGTAAGAAATGCTACTTTTGAGTATTTCCGCACCTGGAACGCCAACCAGGAAGTGGACTTTCTTTATAGAACTTCGGGGGGCCAGGATTTTCTTAAGTGTCGTTATTAGGTCGTAAGGGGGGTTACCCTCCTTCTCTCTCTCCCACCCTCCCGCCTCCCTTGCCAATAAGTATTATGGCAAGGCAAGCCCTAAACTCGCTCCTTCTTTCGGCTGGAAGCCCGGAAAAAATGTAAACAGAGAGGATTACTCAGAAGTAAATCTGCAAAGGAGGGCACTTTGGATGAGTAAACCTCTCTGTTTACATTTTTTCCAGGCTTCCCTGCCTCTCCTGCCTGCCAGGATCTAAAGCATCAAAGAGTATTGGGGTGAGAAACCAACCTAATGTATAATAGAATGAATGCTACTGTAAGTGCCTAATATTATAAGTAATCCAACTGGTCATATCCCTACATTCCATGCACATGCAATAATACAGCAGTAATAACAATAACAAGAGGTAAAATTCAAACCGAAGTATTCTGACTGGTCCCTGCCTCATGTGGTGCAAACGGGCTCTTCTCTATTAGCCCGGGAAAAGCCAGCGTTTTCTGCTTGGGTGCACACACATACATATTCTTGGGGGGGGATTTGCGGCAGAATCCGGGCTCATAGAGAAGATTCTGCAGCAAATCCCCCCAAAGAATATGTATGTGTGTGCACCCAAGCAGAAAACGCTGGCTTTTCCCGGGCTCACAGAGAAGAGCCCGTTTGCACCGCATGAGGAGGGACCAGTCAGAATACTTCGGTTTGAATTTTACCTCTTCTTATACCCATTGTTATTACTGCTGTATTATTGCATGTGCATGGAATGTAGGTATATGACCAGTTGGATAACTTATAATATTAGGCACTTACAGTAGCATTCATTCTATTATACATTAGGTTGGTTTCTCACCCCAATACTCTTTGATGCTTTAGATCCTTGCAGGGCAGGAGGAGTGGATGGGCTCTCCCTGCCCCTTCTGCCTGCCAGGATCTAAAGCCTTGAAGAGGCTTCATGAGGGGCCAACTTCAGCCCTCCAGGTGTTTTGGACTTCAACTCCCACCATTCCTCACAGCCTCAGGCCTCTTCCTTTTCCTCTCAGCCTGGGCAAACTTGGGCCCTCGCTCCCTCAGGATCGGGGTGAGAGAGAGGCAGCGAGGAGCGAGGGGGCTCCTCCTCCTTTTTTGCTGCTTCGAAGAATAGAATACCCCCTCCCTCCCTCCTTCCTATTTGGAGAGTCCCATCTAGAATTCAGTGTGATTTATTCAAGTTTTGGCCTACAACTCCCAGAAATCCCAGCCAATTTACCAGCTGTTAGGATTTCTGGGAGTTGTAGGTCAAAACCATCTGAATGCGCATGCGCTGGCATACGAACTACTAACGAATTTCGTTAGGAATTAAGTTACATTTTAGAAATTTATGGAAATTTTTTTGTAAGTCTTTCTTTTACTAATCAAAAAAAAAATCCCCCCCCCCCATAAGATTTTAGAATCGCCATTTTTGGGTTCGAAACCATGCCTACTATCTATCTATCTATCTATCTATCTAGATTGTTAAGTATAACAATCTTTAAATACTGAATACGTTAAAACTACAATAAAAAAGCTTCAGATTGGAAAAAAAAAGAAAAATCATGAAACTATTGACAAAAATAATGAAATAAATTCACAAAAAAATAATCATGAAGCTATTGACAACCCGAAAGACCTGGATTGCAAATCTCTCCATCCATCCATCTCTCAGTCCATATCTACAAAAATATTCACAAAACATATTCACAAAAATAATCATGAAAATATTCACAAAAATAATCAGAAATGTATTTGCATAAAATATGTTCACAAAAATAGTCGTGAAACTATTCCCAATGAAATACATTTACAAAAATAATCACGACAATATTCACAAAATATTCGCATAATATATGAAAATATTTTTAAACATATTCACAAAAATATTCGCATAAAGTATTCACAAAACATATTCACAAAAAATATTCTTTGAAAAATGATGAAGTGTTAAGTATAACAATGTTTAAATACTGAATATGTTAAAACTACAATAAAATAAATGCTTCAGATTGGAAAAAAAATCATGAAACTATTGACAAAAATAATGAAATAAATTCACAAAAAATAATCATGAAGCTATTGACAAAAAATAATTTAATATCTATCTATCCATTTCTATCCACCTTCTATCTCTCCATTTTTTGCCTCCCTCTCATTTATTTTTCAATCCACGTATCTGTTCATCTATCATCTATTTATCATCAATATCTATCCATATGTCCATCCCCCTTTCTCTCTATCCATTCATCTATGTATCATCTATCTATCTTCCATTTCTTTCTATCCATGTATCTATCTATCTATCTTATGTGGATAGACCTAACATCTGTCTGTCTGTCTATCTATTCTATTTATCTATCTGTCTCTCATCTGTTTCTCTTTTCTATGTATCATCAATCTATCGTCTATCTAGCTATCATTTATATAGCCATCATCTATCTGTGTCTAATTGTCTATTGTCTATCTATCCTCTATCTATCTATCTATCTATCTATCTATCTATCTATAACGCTATGTAACAAAATTGAAAAAATGTCCTGTTCCTGGTTCGAAAATATTATTTTCTGTTTAATTGTGCGGTTCTTACTTTGAAAGTAGTGGTTGCATGCTGTTATGTAATCATTATCTTGCTATCCATCCCAGTCTTACAGGGATGGATATCAAGACAACCAAATGCAACCTCAAAGTGGGCAGCTCCTCTTTCTTGTGTGTTTTAAAGACTCGCTGTTGACCCTGGCATGGTTTCTGACTCGGCTTTGCCCCACCGACTGGCAAAGAGAGGCAAACACGGATCTGCCACGGCTCATTACCCCCAATCGATTTCCTCCCGGCCTTTTCTCCTTCCTCTCCCAGGCGGAATGGGATCTTCCCTTAAGGAGCGCGTGCGGAGACTGTGTTCTTCACTCAGCCTTGGCTCATGGGCCCAGCAGAGACAAGAGGGGGGCATGAGACCTATATATCCTGCCTAGCTTGGATCCTGGCTTCCCTATTCATCTCTCAGGATCCTGAGGTCAGTCCCTCCACTTCTTCGTAGGGATGGAAGACGGTGCCTTTTCTGTGCCTGCCCCATTTATTCCTTTTCTAGAGACATCAAAACTGGCCCCTTCTTCGCTCTTGGTTAATCAGTCCCCGGAGACGCTTTTCATAGGGGACTGCATTGCTTTTAATAGTTTTTATTGTTGTTGTTATCATACAGTCATTTGCATACTGCAAGTTGCTTCTGGTGTGAGAGAATCAGCCATCTACAAAAATGTTGCCATGGGGACATATTATAATCAGGGGAGGTCTAAGGTAATTTTAAATGGTAAGCAAACATTATTTTGGCGCCCCCCCTCAAAACATTATTTTGGCACACACACACCCCTCCGCGCATGCCCAGAAGCTCTCTTGACAGGGGGTGCAAAAGGTCGCAAGTTCAAATCCAGGGAGTGAGGTGAGCTCTCAGTGTCAGCCCCAGCTCCTGCCAACCTAGCAGTTTGAAAACATGCAAATGTGAGTAGATCAATAGGTACCACTCCGGTGGGAAGGGAAAAGGAAAGGGCCTGTTAGGAATGGTGGGAGTTGGAGTCCAAAACACCAGCAGGGCCCAAGCTGGCCCATAACAGTTTGACACCGCTTCAGCTGCTCTGCTTTCAATGCTGGGAGTTGCAGTCGGCTGAGGAACAGCCTGGACCTCATGCTCCCCACGGGGCCCTTCCCTCCTTCCTTGTGCTGGGCTTCCGGCCACACCTGCGCAGAGAGGCGCGATTGTGGCATCTACGGGGGAATTTTCCTGCTTGGTCCCTTGCCCAGGGTGCGCCTCTTCCTCCTCCTCCAGATGCACACATTGCAAGCGTCAGACTCAGGCCTCAGTGGCACGGAGCAATGGGAGTTGTAGTTTTACACGGCCTCGTGTGTGCCTTCTCCCCCAAAGAGTGCTAGGGCCTCACCAAAGTGCAACTCCCATGTGTCTGGCAGGCGGGGGAATGCGCCCTTTACCAGATGGCGCCCCATGCAGCGGCGTCCTTTGCCTACCGGTAGGACCGCCCCTGATTATGATGTATTATGATCCTGCGGGGAGGCTTCTCGCATGTCTCCTGTGCCATGACTGCTCAAGCAGGGAGCTTTGAAATGGCTGAACCAAAGCTCTCCGAAGCGTTAGGTGCTGGCCACTTGGAGTACCTCTGGTGTCACTGTAAGAAGGTCCTCCATTGTGCATGTGGCAGGGCTCAGGATGCATTGTAGTCAGTGGTCTGTAGTTTGCTCTATTTATTAATCTAGAACATTTATATCCTACTTCACACTCGCATGCCGTGGACTCCCCTTCGTGGCCCCATTTCTTAAGATTGGCTCTGCATCTCATGGTGCCCCGTGGTGAGAGACCCTGTTCAGCGTCTTTCAAGTCGCCCAGTCTTCTGTGTACCCCGGAGGGAGTTTTTCATTTTGTATCAGCCATGAATTGAGGTTTCGAGTTTCAGCCTGCCACTTATGGACTCTCGCTTGCTGAGTATCTCTGTAGATCTTAGGAAACTATTGATTTAGGACATTGGTTTGCTGGCTGATGTCCAAACAAGAGGATGGGCCAAAGATGTCACTGCCTTGGTCCTTTCATTACAGGTTGCTACTTCCCTGCGAATGTCAGGTGGTGCAATACCAGCTAAACCAGTGGTTCCCAAACTTTTTTGGCCTACCGCCCCCTTTCCAGAAAACAATTTACTCACGGCCCCCCTCGAAATTATTTTTTTAAAAAAATGTAATATCAATTAAACTGAAAGATATACGGTATGTATTAATGCAGTGGTTCTCAACCTTTCTAATGCCGCGACCCCTAAATAAGGTTCCTCATGTTGTGGTGACCCCCAACCATATTTTCGTTGCTACTTCATAAATAATTTTGCTACTCTTATAAATTCTAATGCAAATATGTAATATGCAGGCTGTATATTAGAACATAATTAAAGCATAGTGATTATTAATCACAAAAACAATATGTTTTTGTGATTAAACAACGGATGATGGGATTTGCAGTACCTTGGACCAATTCAGGTCTCACTCCCACAGCCGAGACCTCATGAATGACAGACCTGGACCAAACCTGGCACACAGAACCCCCATGACCCACAGAAAATACTGGTGGGGTTTGACAGGATTGACAGTGATTTAGTGGAGATGTAGTTCACCTACATTTGGAGAGCACTCTGAACCCAAACAACCCTGGATCTGGACCAAATTTGGCACAAATACTCAATACGCCCAAAGTTGAACACTGGTGGAGTTGTGGGGGATTGATTTTGTCATTTGGGAGTTGTAGCTGCTGGGATTTATAGTTCACCTATAATCAAAGAGCATTTTGAACTCCCAACAGCAATGGAATTGAACTAAACTTGAGCAATAGAGAGTACTGGACCTTGGAAATTGGGAGCCGCTTGCATTTTCTTTCGTGCCACGGCCGTGTCCCAGGAGGCGCCTGCAAACGCCGCAGTAACTCAGGGGGTGTTTGCAGACGCTGAGGCTTTCCTTCTCTGCTGGACCAACTGGCAGGCACACACTCGCAAGCGCGCAACTGTCTCAGCCTGCCTGTTGGAATCCCTGGGCAGGCGTTGCCTGGAAACCACAGCGCACCCCACTCCTCTCCTCAACTCCACCCACGGCGCAGTCCCATATCGCCCCTTCCTTCCAATCCAATGAGTCCCTTGGAAGGAAGGGGTGATACAGGACTGCTTCCTGCCTGGGGGGATCCTTTGTTGGAAGGTGTTAACTGGCCCTGGTTGTTTCTTGTCTGGAATGTGTGTGGTCGAAGGCCATGTTCCAGAAGCATTTTCTCCTGGCGTTTCGCCTGCATCTATTGCCATTGACCAGCTTGATAGCATCAAACGCCCTTGCAGCTTCAAAGCTCCCTGCTTGAGCGCTCATGGCACGATAGTCAGCATAGCTTAAACTCACTGTCCCTTCTGGTTTTCCCTGCAATAGGCAGTAGGAGCACCTAAAGCTTTTTGTAAAAATGTTAAGCATGAAGAACTGTATTAAGGGGTCACGGCATTAGGAAGGTGGAGAAACACTGACCTAAAGCTTTGGAGAACTTCTGTTCAACCATTTCAAAGCTTCCTGCTTGAGCAGTGATGGCATGATCGTCAGCGTAGATGAATCTCTCTGTCCCTTCTGGCAGTGGCTGATCATTTGTGTAAATGTTAGACATGAGGAACTGTATTAAGGGGTCGCGGCATTAGAAAGGTTGAGAAAGACTGACCTAAAGCTTTGGAGAGGTTCTGTTCAACCATTTCTGAGTTCCCTGCTTGGGGGGTGATGGCACGATCGTCACCATAGATCAGGGGTCGGGAACCTTTTTGATTCAGAGAGCCATGAAAGCAAAATATTTGGAAATGTATTTCAGTGAGAGCCTTGTAATATATATAATATGTTTTAAGACTGAATTCAACTAAATGTGAGTATATATGTACATCCTATGAGACAAGGATTCCCCCGGCAGAATGAGGGGACACTTCAGACCTGGCTCTGCAAAAGGCATGCTCAGGAATAGAACAGAAATGGAAGGGAGAGGGAAGGGTGGAGGGAAGAGGAAGGAGAGAAGGAGAAGGAAAGGGTTAAGGGGGAGAAAGGAAGAGGAAGGAAGGGAGGAAGGAAGAGGGAGAATGGTGGAAAGAAGGAAGGGGAGAGAGGGAGGGAAAAGGAGAGAAGGAAAGGGTGAAGGGGAGAAAGAATGGAAGGAAGAGGAAGGAAGATGGAGAATTGAGGAAAGAAGGAAGGGGAGAGAGGAAGGGAAAAGGAGGGAGAGAGTGAGGGAAAAGGAAGAAGGAAAGGTGGAGGAAGAGGAAGGAAGGAAGAGGAAGGAAGAGGGAGAATGGAGGAAAGAAGGAAGGAGAGAGAGGGAGGGAAAGGAAGGAAAGGGTGAAGGGGAGAAAGAATGGAAGGAAGTGGAAGGAAGAGGGAGAATGGAGGAAAGAAGGGGAGAGAGGGAGGGAAAAAGAGGGAGAGTGAGGGAAAAGGAAGAAGGAAAGGGTGAAGGAGGGGAAAGGAAGGAAGAGGAAGGAAGAGGAAGAATGGAGGAAAGAAGGAAGGGGAGAGAGGGAGGGAAAAGGAAGAAGGAAAGGGTGAAGGAGGAGGAAGGAAGAGCGAGAATGGAGGAAAGAAGGAAGGTTAGAGAGGGAGGAAAAGGGAGGAGAGAAGGAAAGGGTGAAGGGGAGAAAGAATGGAAGGAAGAGGAGGAATGGAGGAAAGTGGGAAGGGGAGAGAGGAAGGGAAAAGGAGGGAGAGAAGGAAAGGGTGAAGGGGAGAAAGAATGGAAGGAAGATGAAGGAAGGAAGAGGGAGAATGGGGGAAAGAAGGAAGGGGGAGAGGGAGGGAAAAGGAAGGAGAGAAGGAAAGGGTAAAGGGGAGAAAGAATGGAAGGAAGAGGAAGGAAGGAAGGAAGAGGGAGAATGGGGGAAAGAAGGAAGGGGGAGAGGAAGGGAAAAGGAAGGAGAGAAGGAAAGGAAGGAAGAGGGAGAATGGGGGAAAGAAGGAAGGGGGAGAGGGAGGGAAAAGGAAGGAAAGAAGGAAAGGGTGAAGGGGAGAAAGAATGGAAGGAAGAGGAAGGAAGGAAGAGGGAGAATGGGGGAAAGAAGGAAGGGGAGAGGGGAAAAGGGAGGAAAGAAGGAAAGGAAGGAAAAGAATGGAAGGAAGAGGAAGAATGGAGGAAAGAAGGAAGGGGAGAGAGGAAAGGAAAAGGAGGGAGAGAAGGAAAGGGTGAAGGGGAGAAAGAATGGAAGGAAGAGGAAGGAAGGAAGAGGGAGAATGGGGAAAGAAGGAAGGGGAGGAAGGAAAAGGAAGGAAGGAAGGAAGGAAAGAAGGAAAGGGGGAAAGAAGGAGGGGAGGGAGGGAAGGAAGGAAAAGGAAGGAAGGAAGGGGAAGAAAGAATGGAAGGAAGAGGGGAATGGAGGAAAGGGGAAGAGGGAGAAGGAAAGGAAAAGGAAAGGAAGGAAAGGGTGAAGGGAGAAAGAAAGAAGGAAGGAAGAAGGAAGGAAGAGGGAGAATGGGGAAAGAAGGAAAGGGTGAAGGGGAGAAAGAATGGAAGGAAGATGAAGGAAGGAAGAGGGAGAATGGAGGAAAGAAGGAAGGGGAGAGAGGGAGGGAAAAGGAAGGAAAGGAGAAAGAAAGGGGAGAAAAGAAGGAAGAGGGAGAATGGAGGAAAGAAGGAAGGGGAGAGAGGGAAGGAAAAGGAAGGAAAGAAGGAAAGGGTGAAGGGGAGAAAGAATGGAAGGAAGAGGAAGGAAGGAAGAGGGAGAATGGGGGAAAGAAGGAAGGGGGAGAGGAAGGGAAAAGGAAGGAGAGAAGGAAAGGAAGGAAGAGGGAGAATGGGGAAAGAAGGAAGGGGGAGAGGGAGGGAAAAGGGAGGAAAGAAGGAAAGGGTGAAGGGGAGAAAGGAAGGAAGAGGAAGGAAGGAAGAGGGAGAATGGAGGAAAGAAGGAAGGGGAGAGAGGGAGGAAAAGGAAGGAGAGAAGGAAAGGAAGGAAGAGGGAGAATGGGGGAAAGAAGGAAGGGGGAGAGGGAGGGAAAAGGGAGGAAAGAAGGAAAGGGTGAAGGGGAGAAAGAATGGAAGGAAGAGGAAGAATGGAGGAAAGTAGGAAGGGGAGAGAGGAAAGGAAAAGGAGGGAGAGAAGGAAAGGGTGAAGGGGAGAAAGAATGGAAGGAAGAGGAAGGAAGGAAGAGGGAGAATGGGGGAAAGAAGGAAGGGGGGAGAGGAAGGGAAAAGGAAGGAGAGAAGGAAAGGAAGGAAGAGGGAGAATGGGGGAAAGAAGGAAGGGGAGAGGGAGGGAAAAGGGAGGAAAGAAGGAAAGGGTGAAGGGGAGAAAGAATGGAAGGAAGAGGAAGAATGGAGGAAAAAAGGAAGGAGAGAGGAAAGGAAAAGGAGGGAGAGAAGGAAAGGGTGAAGGGGAGAAAGAATGGAAGGAAGATGAAGGAAGGAAGAGGGAGAATGGGGAAAGAAGGAAGGGGGAGAGGGAGGGAAAAGGAAGGAGAGAAGGAAAGGAAGGAAGAGGGAGAATGGGGGAAAGAAGGAAGGGGAGAGGGAGGGAAAAGGGAGGAAAGAAGGAAAGGGTGAAGGGGAGAAAGAATGGAAGGAAGAGGAAGAATGGAGGAAAGTAGGAAGGGGAGAGAAGAAGGGAAAAGGAGGGAGAGAAGGAAAGGGTGAAGGGGAGAAAGAATGGAAGGAAGATGAAGGAAGGAAGAGGGAGAATGGGGGAAAGAAGGGGGAGAGGGAGGGAAAAGAGAGGAGAGAATGAAAGAATGAAAGAGGAAGGAAGGAAGGAAGAGGGAGAATGGGGGAAAGTAGGAAGGGGAGAGAGGAAGGGAAAAGGAAGGAGAGAAGGAAAGGAAGGAAGAGGGAGAATGGGGAAAAAGGAAGGGGAGAGGGAGGGAAAAGGAGGAAAGAAGGAAAGGGTGAAGGGGAGAAAGAAAGGAGGAAGGAAGGGAGAGAGGAAGGGAAAAGGGAGGGAAAGAAGGAAAGGGTGAAGGGGAGAAAGAATGGAGGAAAGTAGGAAGGGGAGAGAGGAAAGGAAAAGGAGGGAAAGAAGGAAAGGGTGAAGGGGAGAAAGAATGGAAGGAAGAGGAAGAATGGAGGAAAGTAGGAAGGGGAGAGAGGAAAGGAAAAGGAGGGAAAGAAGGAAAGGGTGAAGGGGAGAAAGAATGGAGGAAAGTAGGAAGGGGAGAGAGGAAAGGAAAAGGAGGGAAAAGGAAAGGGTGAAGGGGAGAAAGAATGGAAGGAAGAGGAAGAATGGAGGAAAGTAGGAAGGGGAGAGAGGAAAGGAAAAGGAGGGAGAGAAGGAAAGGGTGAAGGGGAGAAAGAATGGAAGGAAGAGGAAGGAAGGAAGGAAGAGGGAGAATGGGGGAAAGAAGGAAGGGGAGAGAGGGAGGGAAAAGGGAGGAGAGAATGAAAGAATAAGGAAGGAAGGAAGGAAGAGGGAGAATGGGGGAAAGAAGGAATGGAAGAGCCAGGTCCAATCTTGAAAAGAGCTACATCTGGCTCCCGAGCCATAGGTTCCCGACCCCTGGCATAGATGAATCTCTCTGTCCTTTCTGGCAGTGGCTGACCATTTGTGTAAACGTTAAACATGTGGAACTGTGTTAAGGGGTCGCGGCATTACGAAGGTGGAGAAACACTGACCTGGAGCTTCGGAGAGCTTCCGCCTAACCATTTTAAAGCTCCCTGCTTGGGTGGTGATGGCATGATCGTCAGCGTAGATGAAACTCTTCCGCTCCCCTGAGGCCGGCCCATAAATAGATGGTAGCCTGTGAGAGATAATAGATGGAGAGCCAGACAGATGTGAGGAGGAGGATGGCTAGATAAAGGACAGATTGATAGATGATGGAAGGAGATGGAGAACTGCGTCATGGGAGGGCCCATGGCAACAAAGCAGCCTCCCTTCAAGGACTGTGAGGGGTCTTCAAGGACTACAAGGCCCATGAGGAGTTCTTGAAGCCTTGGAAAGGAAAGCAGCCTTCTGCGCATGCGCGCTGTGCTGGAAGCAGAGGCGGGCTTTTCAAAAAAATCCACTCTTCCCGCCTTCTCCCTCCGTTGGCTCACTTAGGTGAATCCCGCCCTACCAGTTGCTCCCTTATTGGCCAAACGATCGGCTTGCCTCGTTAGCTATTGGCAGAAAGCGTTGTCAATCTAACACAACGTTCTATTCTGACTGCCTTTTTTTCCTTACAGTTTTCTGTCAATCATTGGGCACAGCGAGGCATGATTGGCCGGCCGCGCTAAGCCCCGCCTCGTCCTAGGATGAATCGTGATTTGATTGGTTAGCTTGCGGCGGAGGCGGCGGAGGCCATTTTGGCTCGGCTGCGAAAGTGACAGGAGAGCGGAGGAGAGGGCGCCGGAGAAGGAGCGCTGGGCCTCCGCGCCTCGACCCTCGCCTCCGCCGCCCTCCCGCCTGCAGGGCAGCCATGTCGGAGACGCTCGGCGAGGACGCCCGCTCTGAGGAGACTGGCGAAGAGAAACAGGTGAGGCCAGGCCCCGCCCCTCGTCGCGAACCCGCCCCTGATTGGCCGCCCTCGAGCAGTGCTCTTCGCTCATTGGCTCATGCCTTTGACGCAGACGTCGAGCGCGAGGAGTGGGAAGGAACGCTCTGATAGGCCCGCCGCCACGCCACTCTCCCTAAAGCCGGCTTCCTATTGGTGGCCTCTGATCAGAGCTAGTTTTTCATTGGTTGGCGCCTTTGCTTGGGTGGTTCTTCCGGTGTTTAGGCTGTGAATGTTGGGGAAGGCAGTGGGAGGCATCCTGGGTTTCCGGTTTCTGAGTATTGGGGCGATTCCACTCGAGCCGTTCGTCTGAGGCGAAGATGGTAAGTGGGGCCTGGGAGTGATGGGTGTTGGAGTCCACAACAGTTTGAAAGGCGGGTTGTGTTTTCCCGGCTGTGAATGTTTCGATTGGACCACCTTCATTAGCATTGAATGGCCTTGCAGCTTCAAAGCCCGGCTGCTTCCTGCCCGGGGGAATCCTTTGTTGGAAGGTAGGAGGGAGAAAGAATTCTTGTCTGTTGGAGGCAAGTGTGGATGCTGCCATTGACCAGCTTGATTAGCATCAAATGCCCTTGCAGCTCCAAAGCCCAGCTGCTTCCTGCCCGGGGGAATCCTTTGTTGGGAGGTAGGAGGGAGAAAGAATTCTTGTCTGTTGGAGGCAAGTGTGGATGCTGCCATTGACCAGCTTGATTAGCATCAAATGCCCTTGCAGCTCCAAAGCCCAGCTGCTTCCTGCCCGGGGGAATCCTTTGTTGGAAGGTGTTAACTGGCCCTGATTGTTTCTTGTCTGGAATGTGTGTGGTCGAAGGCCATGTTCCAGAAGCATTTTCTCCTGCATCTATTGCCATTGACCAGCTTGATTAGCATCAAATGCCCTTGCAGCTTCAAAGCCCGGCTGCTTCCTGCCTGGGGGAATCCTTTGTTGGGAGGTAGGAGGGAGAAAGAACTCTTGTCTGTTGGAGGCAAGTGTGAATGTTGCCATTGACCAGCTTAATTAGCATCAAATGCCCTTGCAGCTTCAAAGCCCGGCTGCTTCCTGCCCGGGGGAATCCTTTGTTGGAAGGTGTTAACTGGCCCTGATTGTTTCTTGTCTGGAATGTGTGTGGTCGAAGGCCATGTTCCAGAAGCATTTTCTCCTGCATCTATTGCCATTGACCAGCTTGATTAGCATCAAATGCCCTTGCAGCTTCAAAGCCCAGCTGCTTCCTGCCTGGGGGAATCCTTTGTTGGGAGGTAGGAGGGAGAAAGAACTCTTGTCTGTTGGAGTCAAATGTTGCCATGAATGTTGCCATTGACCAGCCTGGCTTAATTAGCATCAAATGCCCATTGACCAGCTTCAAAGCCCGCAGCTGCTTTCCTGCCTGGGGGAATCCTTTGTTGGAAGGTGTTAACTGGCCCTGATTGTTTCTTGTCTGGAATGTGTGTGGTCGTCTGTTGGAGGTGGATGTTCCAGAAGCATTTTCTCCCTTGCATCTATTGCCATTGACCAGCTTGATTAGCATCAAATTCCCTTGCAGCTTCAAAGCCCGGCTGCTTCCTGCCTGGGGGAATCCTTTGTTGGGAGGTAGGAGGGAGAAAGAACTCTTGTCTGTTGGAGTCAAGTGTGAATGTTGCCATTGACCAGCTTGATTAGCATCAAATGCCCTTGCAGCTTCAAAGCCCGGCTGCTTCCTGCCTGGGGGAATCCTTTTTTGGAAGGTAGGAGGGAGAAAGAACTCTTGTCTGTTGGAGGCAAGTGTGAATGTTGCCATTGACCAGCTTGATTGAGATCAAACGCCCTTGCAGCTTCACAGCCCGGCTGCTTCCTGCCTGGGGGGAATCCTTTGTTGGGAGGTGGATGTTTCCAACAGACCGCTCAACCTCTACCGTAGATGTGGGTGAAACGTCAGGAGAGAATGCTTCTGGAACATGGCCAGACAACCCGGAAAACGGACAGCAATCCATAGCATTGAGCAAGGGCAGTTTCAAGTGGTGTCGAACTGCATTAATTCCATAGAGGAGACGCGGCCAAAGGAAAGAAAGACAATTATGTAACGTCAGAAAAAGTTAAAAGTTGCTTTTTGTGTTTGTGGCCGACACACAACAGCTGCTTGTTTGTTGGTTGCAGAGATAAGCAAGGACTCCTGATATGGGAAGAGGATCATGCGTCCCAAGGGAGCGTAAACATGACAACATGGGGGCAAATATGACTTTTTTGAAAGTCAGGGTGGACACCACATCCCTGGGACACACCTACAGTATAGAATTTAACACACTTTGTGTTGTCAAATGCTTTCATGGCCAGAATCACTGGGTTGCTGTGAGTTTTCTGGGCTGTGTGGCCATGTTCCAGAAGCATTCTCTCCTGACGTTTCGCCTGCATCTATGAAAGCCATCCTCAGAGGTTGTGAGGCCAGTTGGAAATTAGGAAAATTGGGTTTATATATCTGTGGATTGTCCAGGATGGGAGAAAGAACTCTTCTCTGTTGGAGATAGGTGTGTGTGTTTCAATTGGCCACCTTTATTAGCATTTAATGGCCTTGCAGTTTCAAGGTGTGGCTTCTTTCTGCTTGGAATAATAATAATAATAATAATAATCTTTATTTATACCCTGCCACCATCTCCCCAAAGGGTACTCGGGGCAGCTAACTTGTTTCTGAGGGGGGAAGTCAAAGGGCTGAACAGTGGGATTAATCCAGGCCTGGGCAAAGTTGGGCCTTTCAGGTGTTTTGGACTTCAACTCCCATAATTCCTCACAGCCTCAGGCCCCTTCCTTTGGAAGGGGCCTGAGGCTGTGAGGAATTGTGGGAGTTGAAGTCCAAAACACCTGAAAGGCCCAACTTTGCCCAGGCCTGGATTAAACCTTCAATTAAGGGCAGAGGGAAAGTGCATCATGAGGACGTATATGTAATTGGGACAGACTAAAATGGAATGTATATTCACTCGCCAAAGGCACATCAGAAGAGCCAGGTTTTTAGGTCATTCTTAAAAGCTGCCAGAGTAGGGGCTTGCCTAATCTCACCAGGCAGTGAGTTCCAGAGCCGAGGGGCCACAGCAGAGAAGGTCCTTTGTTGGGAGGTGATTAGCTGTCCCTGATCGTTTCTTGTCTGGAGTTGCCCTGTTTTTGAGTTTTGTTCTTTGTTTACTGTCACGATTTTAGAGTTTTTCAGTATATTCCAGAAGAAACAATCAGGGCCAGCTAATCACCTCCCAATCAACAGCAGGCAAGTCTTGGTCTGAGCAGTCCCAAAGTGTAACAGAGTCTGTGTTCTCATGGACTCTCAGAACAGACAACTTCTCAGTGTTTCAACATTTGTTCTGTCTTTTAAATATACACATTTTAATGGTCTTACATTTCTACCTATGTATTAAAGCTGTGTTGTATCCTGTCTTGAGCCACGAGAAGAGGCAGGTAGCAGATAATAATAATAATCATTATTATTATTATTATTATCATCACCATACCATCATCTGGAATACTGTGCCCAGGTCTAGGCATTGCAATGACAGAGAAGGGCAAACAAAGTGATCAAAGATTTGGAAGCCACATCTTATGAGGAACAAGCTTAGGGCACTGAGGATGTTTAGACTGGAGAAAAGAGGGCTGAGAGAAGTAAATATGAGAGCCATGTTTCAATACTTGAAAGGATGTCTGATTGAAGAGGGGCCGGGCTTGTTTTCTGCTGCTCTGGAGACGAAGGAAATAACAGAGCAATGGAAATGGATTCAAGTGTGTGTGTGTGGGGGATTTCAGCTAAATATTAGGGCAGTGTTTCCCAACCTTTTTTGAGCCGCGGCACACTTTTTACATTTACAAAATCCTGGGGCACACCACCAACCAAAATGACACTCTAACACAGTAATACATATAGTTAATATGTTTTTAAATGTATTTATACACTCAGAGTGAAACCTGGACCTGTTTCGATGAACACAACAGAGATATCCTGGCAGGAATGGCAGAAAGACACAAACTTCCCACACAGAACTCCCATAACCAAGAGAAAATACTGTAAGAGTTTGGTGGGCATTGACCTTAGGTTTTGGAGTTGTAGTTCACCTATATCCAGAGAGCACTGTGGATCAGGACCAAACTTGGCATGAATACTCAATATGCCCAAATATGAACGCAGTTGGAGTTCAGGGGAAATAGACCTTGACATTTGGGAGTTGTAGTTGCTGTGATTTATAGTTCCCCTACAATCAAAGAGCATTCTGAACCCCACCAATGACAGAACTGGGCCAAACTTCCCACACAGAACCCCCAGGAGGCAAGAGGAGGTTTCTACTTGGGGAAAGGGAGGCGGGTCTTCCCAATGCATGGAGAGGGAGAGACTAAGTAGACAACGGGTGGGGAGGGGGCCTTTATCGAGGAAGGTTTCTTAGGGTTTTTATACTTCAACACAATAGACTCTCCCCCCTCCCCACCTGGAGTTTTCCCACGACACACCTATGATCGCTCACGGCACACTAGTGTGCCCCAGCACACTGGTTGGGAAACACTGGATTAGGGAGAATTGTCTGACCGGAAGAGCTATTCAACAGTGGAATATGCTGCCTGGGAGTGTGAGAGAGTCTAATTATTTGGGGATTTTAAGGCAGAGGGCTTTGATTGTGTTTTCCTACCTGGCAAGGGGTTTGTCTAGATCAGTGTTTTTCAACCTTTTTTGAGCCGTGGCACACTTTTTACATTTACCAGATCCTGGGGCACACCACCAACCAAAATGACACAAAATGACACTCTAACACAGTAATACATATAGTTAATATGTTTTTAAATGTATGTATACACTCAGTGTGAAACCTGGGCCTGTTTGATGAACACAACATAAGATATCCTGGCAGGAATGGCAGAAAGACACACACGAAGGTCTTTCTCAACAGCTGGGAGTTATAGTTCACCCGCAATCAAAGAGCATTCTGAACTCCACCAATGATGGAATGGAATCAAACTTCCCACACAGAACTCCCATAACCAAGAGAAAATACTATAAGAGTCTGGTGGGCACTGACCTCGAGTTTTGGAGTTGTAGTTCACCTATATCCAGAGAGCACTGTGGAGGGGAGGGGGGAAGACGTGGGGCGGGTCTGCACAGTAGCACCCGCACGGGTCACGCCCTCTCCCTTCCCGCAGAAGCGGCAGCGTGAGCAAAGCGAGGCAAACAAGCAGAGCGAGGCTGGGAAGAAGGGAGCCCGAGTGGAGAAGAAAAAGTGTTCGGCAGGAGGGGAAGAAAGGGTCTTGGAGGTTCCAATTTCGCACGGCACACCTGATGATCGCTCACGGCACACTGGTTGGGAAACACTGGTCTAGATGGCCCTTGGGGGTCTCTTCTAAGACACAATGGAGGCATGGGTTCAAATTGCAGGAAAAAGAGACGTTACAACCTTCTTCAAGGCTCCTCTAGTAACTTCTTTATCTATAATCCTGTTGCTTACTATGTATGTTCATTGGTGTCTATCATTGTGTCTTGTGGCCGTGACATTTGAATCATGCCAAGTGGATTGCATTTCCCATAATTCTGTTTCTAATATTGGTGTGCATTTGTTTTGTTAATCCCCAGGAGATCCGTTGAATCAGAAGAACTTAAGCTTTGATTCACTGGCTGGGATTTACAGTTCAATTAAGTCCATTGTAACGAGAGGGAGACAAGGTTCTCCTTCCCCTCCTTTTTGTTGCAGATCATCTCATAAGTTTCTACTCTGGCATTTCTATCCGAAAGCATCGTCCTTGTGTCTTGTGATCTGCTGAGAGCCGCAGAGAGAATGACTCTTCAACCATTTGGAGATGGAGTCACAGCTAGTGGAGAGTGGAAAGTTGTCCCCAGCCTGTTTGTAAAAACTCCCTGTTTGGTTGAAGAGCAGTTCTCTGAATTTCTGCAAACACACTTGCCCCCGAGTACAGGGAAGCACTGTTTTCTTTTCCTTCTTTGCCAGTGGCAAAACCCAACTGTGGGCAAGTTTCCTACTCATGAGACCGAGCAAGAATCGCCTTTTCAGCCAATGCCAGATTGTTTCCACCTCTGTTGCTTCTGTAACTGGGAGGAGTAGGGAAAGCGTTCTGACTTGTCCTTGGGGCCTGGTTTCAAGAGTATATTGTCAGGAAAGGGGCTAGTCTTGACACGAAGATCTGGGTGTAGAGCAGGGGTAGGGAACCTATGGCTCTTTGCATCTGGCTCTCCAGAGCAGCCCGGGCCTCAGTTTCCCAGTATGCAGCTCCCTCTCTCCCCTTCTTCCTTTCCTCCATTCTCCCTCTTTCTTCCTTCCTCTTCCTTTCTTTCTCCCCCTTACCCCTCTTTCCTTCTCCTCTCCTCCTTTTCCCTCCCTCTCTCCCCTTCCTTCTTTCCTCCATTCTCCCTCTTCCTTCCTTCCTTTCTCCCCCTCACCCTTTCCTTCTCTCCTTCCTTTTCCCTCCCTCTCTCCCCTTCCTTCTTTCCTTTCTCCCCTTCACCCTTTCCTTCTCTCCTTCCTTTTCCCTCCCTCTCTCCCCTTCCTTCTTTTCCTCAATTCTCTCTCTTCCTCCCACTTCCTCCCTTTCTTTCTCCTCTTCACCCTTTCCTTTTCCTTCTCTCCCCCCTTTTCCCTCCCTCCTTTCTTCTTTCCTCCATTCTACTTTCCTCCATTCACCATCCCTCTTCCTTCCTTCCGTCCTTCCTTCCTTTTCTTCTAAGTCTTTTTCCTTCTCCTTCCTTTCTTTTCCTTCTCCTTCTTTCTTTTCTTCTATTCCCTTCATTATTTTACTTTTTCCTCACTCCCTTTCCTTTCCTCCCTTTCTTTTTCCTTCTTTCTTTTCCCCTCCTTATCTCTCTCCTGCTTTTCTTTTCTTCCTTTCCATAGTTTGTTCTTCTTTTCTTTCTTCCTCTCCCTCCTCCATTATTCCCTCTGTCTGTCTTTCTTTCCTTCTTTCCCCCTTCCTTCCTTTCGCCTTCTCTTCCTTTTCAGAGTCCTGAGCGTGCCTTTTGCAGAGCCAGGTCTGAAGTGTCCCCTCATTCTGCCGGGGGAATCCTTTTCTCATTGTATGTATGTATAGACTCACATTTAGTTGAATTCAGACTTAAAATATATTCTATATATTATATGGTTCTTGCTGAAATAAATTCCCAATTCTTTTGCTTTCATGGCTCTCTGAGTCAAAAGGGTTCCCGGCCCCTGGTGTAGAGGGAAGAGAAGGACCTGCCCCCACCTTGTATGAAATCAGGTGACTGATTCTAAGGCCAGTGTTATTACCTTTCTAAGGACCGAAGCTGAGCAGGCTTTCCAGATCCTCCAGTCGAGGGGGTCTGGCATGTCGAGCGTTTTGAGGGCCAAGTGGGTGCCAGAGAGCAGTTGACTTCTTTCAGTTAGACCAGTGGTTCTCAGCCTGCGGGGCCCCAGGTATTTTGGCCTAGAAGTCCCAGGCAGTTTACCAGTTGAAGGCCAAAGCATCTGGGGACCCACAGGATGAGAACCACTGAGTTAGAACTGGGAGTCAAAGTCCCAAGAGTACATTCTTCTAATAATAAGACTTCTGGAGAACGGCAGCCTTTGAGCAGCCTTTATTTTATTTATTTACCAGTTTGGGGACCCAGCGATTCCTGGGGGATTTGAAATAGCCATTGTTTGTTTTGGGAAGTTTGCTAATATCTCTGAATGCAGGGTGAACTACAACTCCCACGTGGGTAGGTCATTTGCTTCATTTATACCAGGGGTCAGGAACCTATGGCTCCGGATCCAGATGTGGCTCTTTTCATGATTGCTTCTGGCTCTCCAGAGCAGCCTGGGCCTCGGTTTCCCAGCATGTAGCAGGGAAGAGTGACGCATTCTCCATTCTCCTTCTTCCTTCCTCTTCCTTTCTTTCTCCCTCTTCACCTTTCCTTTTCCTTCTCTCCTTCCTTTTCCCTCCCTCTCTCCCCTTCCTTCTTTCCTCCATTCTCCCTCTTCCTTCCTTCCTTCCTTCCTTTTTTCCTTTCTCCCTCTTTCCTTCTCCTTCTCTTCTTCCTTTTCTCTCCTCTCCCCCTTTTCTTTCTTCCCTCTCTTCCCCTTCCTTCCTTTCCTTTCCCCTTCCACTCTTCCTCCTTCTTCCTTTTCCTTCCTTCCTTCCTTCCTCTTCCTTCCTTTCTCCCCTTCACTCTTTCCTTCTCCTTCTCTCTTTCCTTTTCCCTCCCTCTTCCCCTTCCTTCTTTCCTCCATTCTTCCTTCCTTCCTTCCTCTTCCTTCCTTTCTCCCCTTCACTCTTTCCTTCTCCTCTCTCTTTCCTTTCCCCCCCTCTCCCCTTTTCCCTCCATTCTCTTCCTTCCTTCCTTCTTTTTTCCTCCATTTCCTTCCTTCCTCTTCCTTTCTTTCCTCTTTCCCCTTCCCTTCACTCTTCTCCTCTTCCTTCCTTCCTCTCCTTTCCTTTCCCCCTTCACTCTTTCCTTCTCCCTTCCTTTCCCCCTCTTTCCTCCATTCTCCTCCAGTCTCCTTCCTTTCTCTCTCCCCTTTACCCTTTCCTTACTCCTTCCTTTTCCCTCTCTCCCTCTTTCTTCTTTCCTTCCTCTATTCTTTTCCCCCAAGTCTTCCTTTCCTTATGCTTCCTTTCTTCTCACTTCCCTTTCTCTCCCCTTCTTTCTTTTCTTCTTTTCCCTTCATTATTTTACTTTTCCCTCACTCCCTTTCCTTTCTTTTCTCACCCTTTCCTCCCTTCCCATTTCCTTCTTTCTTTTCCCCTCCTTGTCTCTCTCCTGCTTTTCTTTTCTTCCTTTTCCATAGTTCTTTCTTTCTTTCCCCCTTCCTTCCTTCCATCTTCTCTTCCTTCCCAGAGTCCTGAGCATGCCTTTTGCAGAGCCAGGTCTGAAGTGTCCCCTCATTCTGCCGGGGGAATCCTTTTCTCATAGTATGTACGTATAGACTCACATTTAGTTGAATTCAGTCTTAATATATATTTTATATATTATATGGCTCTCACTGAAATAAATTTCCAAATATTTTGCTTTCATGGCTCTCGGAGTCAAAAGGGTTCCTGACCCCTGATTTATACCCTGCCTTTCTCACCCCAGAGGAGACTCAAGGCAGCTTAGAACTCTGGAAAAATTTAATGCTATATATAACATGACAATAAAAACAGACCCCATCAACTATAAAACGATTAAAACACACAGAGAACAATAAATTTCCCCCTGACATTAATTCCAGTCGTGTCCAGCTCTGGAGGTCGGTCCTCATCTCCATTTCTAAGCCAAAGAGCCAGCGTTGTCCATAGACACCTCCAAGGTCATGTGGCCATAGGCATGACTGCATAGAGTGCTGTTACTTTCCCGCCGGAGTTTTACCTATTGATCTACTCACATTTTCATGTTTTCGAACTGCTAGGTTAGCAAGAGCTGGGGCTAACAGCGGGAGCTCATGCTGCTCCTTGGATTCGAACCTGTGATCTTTCGATCAGCAAGTTCAGCAGCTCAGCGGTTTAACCCGTTGTGCCACCAGGGGTTCCATCTAAAGTGCTTAATTCCATTCATCCATAATCCTTGTTCGTTTCAGACTGTGTTGAAATCCATAATGTCTTATTCTTCACATGCCTGCATATAGAGTGGGTCTTTAGCTTTTTTCTGAAGACCAGAAGGGATGGGGCCTGCCTAATATCACTGGTTAGGGAGTTCCACAGCCGAGGGGCCGTCACTGAGAAGGTCCCGTCTCTTGTCCCCACCAATCACGCTTGCAAAGTGGGTGGGACTGAGAGCAGGGCCTTCCCAGCAGATCTCAAGCCTCTAGTTGGCTCATAAGGGGAGATGTGTCCGGACAGGTAAGTTGGACCAAAGGCGACATCCTCCAGTCTTGTAGGAATAAACCTTATGACAACACAACAGTCTTGTTCTGCAAGGATCAGAAGAATGGAATGTGACTGTGTTCCAGGCTTCTCGGCTTTTGCTTCTTAAAAAGGGTTTCTAGTCCTCATGGATTTGGGGGGAAGGTCAGGACTATTCCGCATCAAAAACTGAAAAAGCAGGGGATATGGCATTCTTACCATTTTCGTTGCGAGTTTTCCAGGCTGTGTGGCCATGTTCCAGAAGCATTCTCTCCTGACGTTTCCCCCACATCTATGGCAGGCATCCTCTGAGGTTGTGAGTGTTGGAAAATGGGGTTAATATACCTGTGGAATAATGTCCATGGTGAGAGAAAGAACTCTTGTCTGCTTGAGGGAGGTGTGACTATTGCAAATGGCCACCTTGATTAGCATTGAATTAACTTGTGGCTTCAATGCCCGGCTAGTTCCTGTCTGGGGAATCCTTTGTTGGGAGGTGTTCCTGGCCCTGATTGTTTCTTGGAATGTCCAGAGTGGGAGAAAGAACTTTTGTCTGCTTGAGGCAGGTGTGAATATTGCAAATGCCCACCTTGAATGGACTTGTGGCTCCAATGCCTGGCTAGTTCCTGCCTGGGGAATCCTTTGTTGGGAGGTGTTCCTGGCCCTGATTGTTTCTTGGAATGTCCAGAGTGGGAGAAAAAACTTTTGTCTGCTTGAGGCAGGTGTGAATATTGCAAATGCCCACCTTGAATGGACTTGTGGCTTCAATGCCTGGCTAGTTCCTGCCTGGGGAATCCTTTGTTGGGAGGTGTTCCTGGCCCTGATTGTTTCCTGGAATGTCCAGAGTGGGAGAAAGAACTTTTGTCTGCTTGAGGCAGGTGTGAATATTGCAAATGCCCACCTTGAATGGACTTGTGGCTTCAATGCCTGGCTAGTTCCTGCCTGGGGAATCCTTTGTTGGGAGGTATTCCTGGCCCAGATTGTTTCCTGGAATGTCCAGAGTGGGAGAAAGAACTTTTGTCTGCTTGAGGCAGGTGTGAATATTGCAAATGCCCACCTTGAATGGACTTGTGGCTTCAATGCCTGGCTAGTTCCTGCCTGGGGAATCCTTTGTTGGGAGGTGTTCCTGGCCCAGATTGTTTCCTGGAATGTCCAGAGTGGGAGAAAGAACTTTTGTCTGCTTGAGGCAGGTGTGAATATTGCAAATGCCCACCTTGAATGGACTTGTGGCTTCAATGCCTGGCTAGTTCCTGCCTGGGGAATCCTTTGTTGGGAGATGTTCCTGGCCCAGATTGTTTCCTGGAATGTCCAGAGTGGGAGAAAGAACTTTTGTCTGCTTGAGGCAGGTGTGAATATTGCAAATGCCCACCTTGAATGGACTTGTGGCTTCAATGCCTGGCTAGTTCCTGCCTGGGGAATCCTTTGTTGGGAGGTGTTCCTGGCCCTGATTGTTTCCTGGAATGTCCAGAGTGGGAGAAAGAACTTTTGTCTGCTTGAGGCAGGTGTGAATATTGCAAATGCCCACCTTGAATGGACTTGTGGCTTCAATGCCTGGCTAGTTCCTGCCTGGGGAATCCTTTGTTGGGAGGTATTCCTGGCCCAGATTGTTTCCTGGAATGTCCAGAGTGGGAGAAAGAACTTTTGTCTGCTTGAGGCAGGTGTGAATATTGCAAATGCCCACCTTGAATGGACTTGTGGCTTCAATGCCTGGCTAGTTCCTGCCTGGGGAATCCTTTGTTGGGAGGTGTTCCTGGCCCAGATTGTTTCCTGGAATGTCCAGAGTGGGAGAAAGAACTTTTGTCTGCTTGAGGCAGGTGTGAATATTGCAAATGCCCACCTTGAATGGACTTGTGGCTTCAATGCCTGGCTAGTTCCTGCCTGGGGAATCCTTTGTTGGGAGGTGTTCCTGGCCCAGATTGTTTCCTGGAATGTCCAGAGTGGGAGAAAGAACTTTTGTCTGCTTGAGGCAGGTGTGAATATTGCAAATGCCCACCTTGAATGGACTTGTGGCTCCAATGCCTGGCTAGTTCCTGCCTGGGGAATCCTTTGTTGGGAGGTGTTCCTGGCCCTGATTGTTTCCTGGAAAGTCCAGAGTGGGAAAAAGAACTTTTGTCTGCTTGAAGCAGGTGTGACTATTGCAAATGGCCACCTTGATTAGCATGGAATGGCCTTGTGGCTTCAATACCTGGCTGGTTGCTGCCTGGGGGAATCCTTTGTTGGGAGGTGTTAGTTGGCCCTGATTGTTTCCTGGAACGTCCAGAGTGGGAGAAAGAACTCTTGTCTGTTTGAGGTAGATGTGAATATTTTAATTAGCATTGAATGGCCTAGCAGTTTCAAGGTCTGGCTTCTTACTGTCCATTTCTTCATTTCGCTGTAGTGAAAAGTCTTAGTTGTGTAACACAAGCCCATCATTTTATTCATGCAAGAATCCAACACAAAGAAGAAGAAATACGCACTAAAAGCATACGCAAAGTTAAAAACGTAGTACTCAACTGGCCTCCAAGCACCCCAGCCTCGGGAGGAACTGATAAAAAGAGTTTAGGTTAGTATGGGCCAAGTAAACAGCAACGGAAGCACTTTGGTCCGCACCAAGAAAGCTTTCCTGATGGCTGTGGATGCATTCACGTAGCAGTTGCCATTATGCATTCTGTACAAAACGAACCCAAGAGCAGCTCTGCCCGGGGGCTTGGTGCGAAGGGCTGGCTTGACGCAAACACCAGCGGAGGCCGGAGCTGACGCAGCAGTGCAAACCCACTGTACCAAAAAAAGCCATTCCCTGTCATCCCACATCACTCCCCCGGGCCAGCATTTCCCCCCCCCCCCCCTTCCCTTTTGCATTAGTGTTTTTCTGAGTCATCCGCCTTTATTTTTATTCCAGAACACAGCCCACAACCGAGCATCTCCTTCCCACAGAAGGAGCATCCTCCTTCCTTCGCGGTTTGCGTCACTGGGTTCTGAAGAGGAGAGGGCTCTTCTCGGAAGCGCTGGCTTTTATCTCCGTCCCTTTTAATCCATGTTGCATCGTATTCTTCCCTAGTTCCTGACTTCTAAGTATATTGCAAAACTTCCATCAACAGTTGGTTGAAATAGGGAGATGTTGCAGAGGGTTTTCATAGCTTGGATCACATTTTTCTGCTTGGAGAGCAACGGGCAATATTGACAGTGAGGGACTTCTCATCCGCACAAGAATTTATTTATTTATTTATTTCCATCATTTCTACCCCGCTCTTCTCTACCCCCGAAGGGGGACTCAGAGTGGCCTAACAAAAAGGCAACGATTTGATGCCGATATGCAATAAATACAATATAAAACCATAAACATTCAAGATAAAATACCATTAACATTAACACATAATACACATACATTTCAGTTAAAAACAGTACTTCGTCCAAGACATGAGTATTCAGCCATATCCATCAACTTGCCATTACAGTTCCAATCCAAAGTGCTGCATTGTGCTAATGTGCAAACGCCTGGTCTCACAGCCACAATTTCACCTTTTTTCCTGAATGCCAGGAGGGATGGGGTTGATCGTATGTCGCTCGGAAGCGCGTTCCACAGACGGGGAGCCACCACCGAGAAGGCCCTTTCTCTCGTCCCCACCAACTGCGTTCGAGAAGTTGGCGGGAGCGAGAGCAGGGCCTCCCCGGATGATCTTAAATTACGAGGTGGGATGTAGCGGCAGATGCGTTCGGACAAAGTAGGCTGGGCCAGAACTGTATAGAGTTTTAAAGGTCAAAACCAGCACTTTGAATTGAGCTTGGAAATGGACAGGCAGCCAGTGGAGGTGACACAACAGGGGGTGGTATGCTCACTGTATGTAGCTCCAGTTAGTAATCTGGCTGCCACCCGTTGGGCTAGCTGCAATTTCCGAACTGTCTTCAAAGGCAGCCCCACGTAGAGCGCGTTGCAGTAATCTATTCGGGATGTGACCAGAGCGTGGACGACCGTAGCCAGCTCAGACTTCCCAAGGTACGGGCGCAGCTGGCGCATGAGTCTTAACTGTGCAAAAGCTCCCCTGGCCACCGCCCAGACCTGGGGTTCCAGGCTCAGCGATGAGTCCAGGATCACTTCCAGGCTGCGAACCTGCGTCTTCAAGGGGAGTGTGACCCCATCCAACACAGACTGTAACCCTATGCCCTGTTCTGCCTTTCGACTGACCAGGAGGACCTCTGTCTTGTCTGGATTCAGTTCCAATTTGCTAGCCCTCATCCAGTCCGACACAGCGGCCAAGCACCGGTTCAAAGTCTCCACAGCCTCCTTGGTGACAGGTGGGAAGGAGTGACAGATCTGGACGTCATCTGCGTACAGATAACGCCTTACTCTGAAACTCCGAATGATCTCTCCCAGCGGTTTCATGTAGATGTTAAATAACATTGGGGACAGTACTGAACCCTGAGGGACTCCACAAGACGACGGTTACGGAGTCGAACAGGTGTTACTGGGTGAAGGATTGGAGCCACTGCAGAGCAGTACCTCCAAGCCCCATATCTGCAAGGCGACCCAGAAGGATACCGTGGTCAACGGTATCGAAAGCTGCTGAGAGGTCCAACAGAACCAACAGGGACACACGCCCCCTGTTGAGCTCCTGGTATAGATCACCTACCAAGGCGACCAAGGCTGTTTCAGTACCATGTCCCGGCCTAAAGCCAGACTGTGCTGGATCCAGATAATCAGTGTCTACCAAGAACCCCCGGAGTTGCGAAGAACTGTTTATTCCCACAACTTGCTTGCGGTTCAGATGGCATATCTTGCTTTATTGCCATCAACTGCACTCCTTTACAACATCCCCGCAATTCCTCTTTAAGTGAGTTACATAAGGCAGTTGTTTTTGACCCAGGAGATAACAAGGGTGTGTTAATGCGCACATTGTCTCTGAGAATGAGATCTTTGGTTGTCTTATTGGAAACTTTAAAACTGCAAAGTGAACATATGTGGGATGGTCTCACGCACATTCAATTCACAGGGTCATTTTCTCTTTTGAAAGCAAAAACTCCACTTTAATAATAATAATAATAATAATAGTTTATTTATACCCCGCCACCATCTCCCCGAAGGGACTTGGGGCAGCTTACATGAGGCCAAGCCCAATAACACATCAGTAACACAACACAGCAGCAAATAATAAGACATTACGATCAATATAACTCATATATAAGCAATAACACACAAAGTTTAAAACCATAATGGACGGGCGAGATGTAATATATTAAAATCTATGTATATAATAAAAGTCAGTGTTTGCGGAGGGCAGGAGGTGTGGAGGAATGTGTGGCATCGTTTCGATTGGTTGCCACTGTGGGATTATTTGCATAAAGGACTCTGATTGGCCAGCCTCAGAACTCCAACATTCTAAGCCACCAGACAGAGTGGATTGGTTGCCATTGCGGGAGTATTTGCATAAAGGACTCTGATTGGCCATCTACATTCCAACGTTCTAAGGTAACGCAGAGGGAAAAGAAAAGGCCTCAGGCAGTCAGTCACTGCGGCCCACATGGGGGTTCTGTGTAGAAGTTTGGCCCAATTCTATTGTTGGTGGGGTTCAGAATGCTCTTGGATTGTAGGTGAACTATAAATCCCAGCAACTACCACTCCCAAATGTCAAAGTCTATTTTCCCCAAACTCCACCAGTGTTTACATTTGGGCATATTGAGTATTAGTGCCAAGTTTGGTTCAGATCCATCATTGAGTCCACAGTGCTCTCTGGATGTAGGTGAACTACAACTTCAAAACTCAAGGTCAATGCCCACCAAACCCTTCCAGTATTTTGTGTTGGTAATGGGAGTTCAATTGCCTCGTTGGTGGAGTTCAGAATGCTCTTTGATTGTAGGTGAACTATAAATCCCAACAAATACAACTCCCAAATGACAAATTCAATCCTTCCCCAACCCCACCAGTATTCCAATTTGGGCGTACTGGGTATTTGTGCCAAATTTGTTCCAGTAAATGAAAATATGTCCTGCATATTAGATATTTAATATGACTACTCATAACAGTAGCAAAATTACAATTATGAAGTAGCAATGAAAATAATGTTATGGTTGGGGGTCACCACAACATGAGGAACTGTATTAAGGGGTCGCGGCATTAGGTTGAGAAACACTGCATTAAAAGAACAAAATGCCATGTTACAAAGAGGGAAAGCTATTAAAAACCTTTCAGTTCCATCACCACTTATTTATTGTATTTTATTTACTTTATTTATATTCCGCTCTTCTCACCCCGAAGGGGATTCAGAGTGGATTACAGGTACACATACTTAGCAGACAATCCCTGCCGTTTCCACATACACAACATAAACAGAGGCCAACTCTGGCCACCAGGGGGAGCTGACACACTCCTCATCTCTCAGCGTTCCCAGCGTCCCTTGTTGTTCCTTCCGCATTCCTCAGCGTTCCTGGAGTTCTTTAATGGCCTCATAATTCAATCAAAATTTGCCTCCCCACTTAATGTGGTACCTTTATCTCCTACTTGACAGATGCAACTGTCTTTCGGGCTGCAAAGGTCGACAGCAGGCTACACTTAAGGTCGAGCACCCACCTCGACCCGGGCAGGCCTCGAACTCATGACCTACTGGTCAGAGAGATCTTATGCAGCTGACACTTAGACAGCTGCGCCACATTCCCGGTGCTGACTAACATGATAGGTTTTTTCTAATTGCAATCGACAGGGACAGAAGTGTATAGTGTTGGTGCCCATGCAGGAAATCTGTTCATCACAGAGTTGTTTAAATTCACCTCTTGAAATGTCTTTCCTTCCAGGATACGCAAGAGAAAGAAGCGGCCCAGCCGGAGAGAGCAGAGGAGGCAAAACTTAAAGCCAAATACCCAAATTTGGGACTGCAGAAGCCCGGAGGCTCCGACTTCTTGATGAAGAGGCTCCAGAAAGGGGTAAGAGGCGTGCCACAGAGACTTGTTTGCAAATGCTAAGAGTTGTAGTGCACGGAGGGATCGCTCCACTGTTATGCTTTGCACAGTAAACACAACAACCTTGTCCCTTTTTTGAGTGCTGATTGCTGACGTGAAGGTGTCTTGAATGGTTTGGGAGCTTTGTTGGGGCATGGTTGCTGCTCAGAATTTGAAAAACAGTTGTCGCACTGGTCTGAAGAACGCACTGGTTTCTGACCCATTTTCTCCAAACCTTTTATCAGCCATCCCCAGCTTGGCGTCCTGCCGCTGGGTTGGACTGTTGTTCTCATCACTCCTTGCCATCACGACCAGTGACGTGCTGTAGTAATGCATCTGAAGGGCAGCAGATTGAGAACGACAGCACTGATAATGTGCAGCATGCAAGTGAAGTTCTCGCAGCACAGGGCCCAAGGCAACTGGCAAGAGATTAAAGACTGACTTACAGCCAGATTTTCTTTTCTTAAGGCAAAGAACAATTAATGGCACAAAGAGCGAATGAACTTGAGGGGAAGGCAGTTCCACAGTATGGAAACTGCTGCCTAGGAGGGTCCTTATGAGGATCTGCTGAACCTCGAGTGTGTTGAGGCAGCAAAAAAGGTCAATACAATTCTGGGCTGCATCAGTAGGAGGAGGATGGTGATAATGATAATAATAACAACAACAAAAACAATAACTTTATTCTTATATCCCGCCACCATCACTCTGAAGGGACTCAGGGCAACTTACGGATGGCATAAAGTGCCTAAAGACAAACATAAAAGTCAACACAGTCTATATACAGTAAATAAAAATGTTAAGTTCGTTTGTGGGATTAACGTAACTCAAAAACCACTGGGCGAATTGACACCAAATCTGGAAACAGTACACCTATCAGGCCAACGAGTGACCAGCGCTCATAAAAATACGCAAAAACAGCCAAAGAGACTTAAAAAGCAAAAAAATAAAAAATACATTACAACGCATGCACATAATCGCACCCCTGCAGCGGCAGTCAGGTCCGAATTAGGCAGACATCAAATCTCAGGCCTAGCGAAAATTAGAGCCATTAACTACTGGTGTAAGGTAAACAATCTAGAAGACGCGAGACTGCCCAAGTTGTGCCTGATGGAGCAATTCAGAGTGCCCTCTCAGAAAACATGGGGGGGGCTCCATAATGACATACCTCAACCTACAGGGGCTCCAGGTGGATCCGTCGAACATCAGAGTGACTTCAATGATGAACCGGGTGAAGCAGAGGGTACTCGATATATGTGCCCAACATGACCTAGCCCATCTGGCTAGGGTTAAATCCATGCACTAGTTAGCCCAACAACCCAACCACTTTGATACTGCCCCGTATCTGGCTTGCCCGCTCCTACCTCACTTTAGGATTGCCCTAACTAGAGCTAGGTTTGAGCAATTCGAGTCTATGGTGAGGGCCGGCAGATATGCTGCCACACCCTATAGGGACAGAGTCTGTGTCTGCGGCCTACCAGAAGTCGAGGATCTAGCCCACACTCTGTTGATCTGTCCCATATATGCAGAGGAGAGGGAGAAATACCTTAGCTATTTACTATCCAAAAGGACATTTTGGCCCTCTACCTTTAAAATTAGCTTCCTCCTCTCGGACTCAAACCCTCAAACAGTGTATAAGGTAGCTGCTTACTTATTTAGAGCATACAAAAAGAGACAGCGGTACATGGAGTCTATTGGAGTCAACTGTGCGGGGGATGAGTTCCAGTAGGCGGCATGGAACAGCCCGAGGTACAAGGGTAATAAGCGTCACATCAACTGATCACCGGGCCTCTTAAGTATCTAATGCTAATAGTTCCCCTTCCTATGTGCTGACGGAAGATAATTGCAATAAGTTAGTTTTTTAATGTGTTACATTGTTTGTCTTGTACATCAGGTACTGTTTTTATCTTTTATCTTGTATACTATTACTGCTGTTGGAGCTTGTATTTGAAATGACCTGATGGTTACTCAATAAACGTAACTGACTGACATATATACACATATATACACACACAAAACACATATACACAGACTGAGCGACAGCAGCGCATGACGGGGGAAGGCTAGTAGAAAATACAATAAAATAAAACACATGCACATATAAAAACATCCACACAGAATCAAGCCGCAATCCTCTAACTGTGAAAGTAAATTACTGTTACATGGCAGGGCTGTAAATTTATTTATTTACTATTTACTATGCTTCTATACCGCCTCTCTCAGCCCGAAGGCGACTCGAGGCAATGAACAAGCGGCAGCAAGTGCCCACATACAAAACACATCATAACATGATAAAAGCAGCCATATAAAAACCATACAATTTAACAGTTAAAAACTACAAAATACACATCTCAGCATCTCATTCTTAAAATCGGTTTCCATTGCATCGTCATAATATTCTGTTGGTCTCAATTAAAGTTCGTCTGCGAATACCTGCTCGAACAGCCAAGTCTTGACTTTCTTACGAAATGTCAGGAGGGAGGGGGCTGATCTGATGTCACTAGGAAGCGCGTTCCAAAGCCGAGGAGCCACCACTGAGAAGGCCCTGTCTCTCGTCCCTTGCAAAGCAGGCGGGACCGAAAGCAGGGCCTCTCCAGATGATCTTAAACATCTTAAATATTAGGAATAAAATAAGTGCCAGCCACAGTAATGGAGAAAGGGCATGGGATAAAGTGCAGGATGTGCGACCACTACACAGGACAACTAGGGGCTAAATATAACCATATATACTTGATTATAAATCAACCCAAATATAAGCCAAGGCACCTCATTTTACCACAAAAAATTGGGAAAATGTATTGACTTGAGTATAAGCCGAGGGTGGGAAATGCAGCAGCTACTGGTAAATTTAAAAACAAAAATAGATACCAGTAAAATTACAATAATTTAGGCCTCCGTAGGTGAAATGTTTTTGAATAATTACATAAAACTGTAAGATAAGGCTGTCCAACTCGGATTAAGCCATTATTCTAACCTGCTTCAATGTAAATATGCTTACGTATCCTTCCAATAATAATAGAGTAAAATAATAAATGTAATAACAATAGAGTAAAATAATGTAAATGTAATAACAGTAATAATAGAATAAAATAATGTAAATGTAATAATAATAATAATAATCGAGTAAGAAGGGGACCGGCAGCCATTGGAGCGCCTGTAACATAGGAGTAGATCTCTCCCTGTACTGGGTTCCAGTTAAACCACCCGCATTTAGTCCAGTGAGCTAAAGGAAGCCAGCCCCCTTCCCACGTTCCTACACTTCCGTGGATTCTTGACAGGGAGAGTGGGAGGTGTCCTGCCACATACCCCCCAAAGCGTTGTGGGAATGTCATGAGATCTCTTAGCAACCGAGCGCATGATTCTCCCACTCCTGATGAAAGAGTGGGAGAAGCCCCCGGTGAGTCATTGCGTCCTCCTGCCAAGAAAGTCAGCTGGGTGCCAAAAGTATCTTGAGGGTGCCGGGAGGTAGGGAAAGCCTAGGCCTCTGCCAAGTTGGCCAGGACTAATGGGAGGTGGCGGTCCAAAATGGCTCAAAGGCAACAGATTTCATCCTGCGGGCCTTAACTATTGGTCCCTTCCCTATGAAATAGCAACGGTCACTCTGCTTGGCAAAGAAGATGGACACACTCTTGAAACTAGAATCCTAGAGCTGGATGAAACCCCAAGGGCCATCCAGTCCAACCCTATTCTGCCAAGCAGGAGAACACCATCAAAGCCCTCCCAACAGATGGCCACCCAGCCTCTGCTTCAAAAGGGACTCCTGTCTCCTTCTCTCAGCCTTCTTTTCTCTAAGCTAAACACCCCCAGCTCCCTAAGCCCCTCTCGGCTTCTACTCGAGTCAAGGTTACTTATTATTTTACTTTATTTTTATTACATTTTATTACATTTGTTATTATATTTTTATTACAATTATTATTTCCATTATTACACTTATGATTTTACTCTATAATTATTATATGTATTATTTTATTTTTTATTATTACATATTTATTTTACTCTATTATTATTCTTACATTTATTCTTTTACTCTTATTATTATTATTATTATTATTACACTAGCCGTCCCCTGCCACACGTGGCTGTGGCCCAGTCTGTGTATATGTGTGTATATGTGTGTATATGTGTATACCCAATTTGCATGCATTGTAATGTATTTTTTTTCTTTTAAAGCCTCTTCTGCTGTGTTTTCCAGTGTTTTTATGAGTGACGGTCACTCGTTGGCCTAATAGGTATATTGTGTCCAGTGGTTTTTGAGTTATGTTCATCCCATAAACAAACATTATGTTTTTATTTATATAGATTACTAGCTTGGGGACCCGGCAGTGCCCGGGTTATTTGAGGAAGGCATTGTGTGCCAAGGTTGGTTCCTATTAGATGTTTATGTGGCTTGCAGTGGTCTCAGGAACTTAGTGAAGGTACTGCGAGTCCATTGGCCATGGTCCATCCCCCTCCAAACAGCACCAAGACATAGAGTGGGTCATGGGGGCTCTGTGTGTCACATTTGGTCCTTCTTTGGATGAGGGTTGTAGCGGTCTTGGAAGGTAAGTGAAGGTATGTAAAGTCCCATCAGCTGTGGTCCGTCCTCCTTGAAACTGCACCAGGGTGTAGTGTGGGTCATGGGGGGTCTGTATTGTAATTTGTAATTGTGGCATTGGGTGAGGGTCGCGGGGGGGCCATTGGGCCCCTGTTTGCCAAGTTTGGTCCTGATCCGTCATTGCTGTGGGCCGCAACTGACTGCCTGAGGCCTTTCCTTTTCCCTCTGGTCATTAGAATGTTGGAATGTGGATGGCCAATCGTCCTTTAAGAAATTACATTTTAGTGGCAACCATTCCCTCTGTCTGGCCCCTGGTCTGTGTTTATAGGGGCCAGTGTTGTTTGGGAAGTGAATGAGAAGGTACTGCAAATCCCATCATTCGTGGGCCACACCAGGTTGTGAAGTGGGCCATTGGGCCCCTGTTTGCCAAGGCCTGATCCATCATTGCTGTTGACTGACTCTGAGTCCCTTTAGAATCCCTTTGGAATGTGGTTGGCCAATCGGAGTTCTTTATGCAAATACCATTTCAGTGGCAGCCAATCCCCTCTGTCTGGGGCCGTAGAATGTTGGAGTTCTGAGGCTGGCCAATCAGAGCCCTTTATGCAAATAATCCCACATTGGCAGCCAGTCGAAACTCTGGCACATATTCCTCCCACCGCACCGCCGCAAACACTGACTTTTATTATATACATAGATAGATAGATAATTATTATTATTTATTATATTTCTCTTTTTTTTGTCCTGTTGCCAACTTTCCTTCTCCTTTTTTTCACAGCAAAAGTACTTTGACTCCGGCGACTACAATATGGCCAAAGCCAAGATCAAGAACAAGCAGCTGCCGACGGCCGGGACGGACAAGAACCTGGTGACGGGTGACCACATCCCCACGCCCCAAGACCTCCCCCAGCGGAAGTCCTCTCTCGTCACCAGCAAGCTTGCCGGGTAACCTACACTCCTGAACGGGCTTCTCCTTTTTTTTCTGTAGGGGTTTCTGGCTTTTTGGGTTTTCCCCCCCTCTCTTTTTCCCTTTGGTCCGACCAGTTGGACTTTGCTGTAAAATAGGGCTGGGACGCACAGGACTCTCTCGTAGCGGCGACCGGAAGCCGAGGCCTGGACTTATTTGGACCGCGTTGTGGGTCGGGCTCAGATCTGCGCCTGCTTTCCGTAGCTTGCTCTTCCCTCCACGGCAGAAGAAAGCCACCGAAACACAGCTCCCGATGCCCCTTTGCCATTGTGAACCCGAGGCAAGCAGAACCCGAGGGGGTTTGGGAGCGTTCTGGAATGCTAAGGATGCGGATTGCACTTTGTGTTTGTATGAGATCACTAGAGAGTACAAAGCCCGGTTGGAGTTTTCTCATTGCTGGCTGGGTGGCGCGGTTGCCAACGGATCCAATGGAAAGATTAGCATGTAATATCACCGCCGAAGTGAGATACTAAGGCGAAAGGTTCTTGAACTGTGGCCACGTCACTTTATCACCTCTTTATCGCCTCCTTGGCGATTGGCAACACAGGATTATCTCCCCGCCAAGAGTCACCAGCCATATCTCTCTGGGTGAGATGCGAAGGCCCCGAGTCAAAGAAAAGCATTTCCATTTTGGGTATTTTTTGTTGGGCAAAATAAGCCCCATAACGTCCGCCAAGGCTGTTTTTAGCTTGCTCTAATCTAGGAAGGCTCGGGCGAGCTTATCGGTAGCTCTGGGCCCCGTAAGGCTGGGATGAATGGGGTATCTTTCAGCCAAATCTCTCCAGGAAATGAGATGGCGATTTATTCGCCTCCCGCAGTTCTCCCTGGCGTCTGCCTCCACGAAACAAGTGTCACGCTTGGTCCAAAGCACATGTGTCAAACTCAAGGCCCGCCATTTCATTGTCTGGAACACTCCTCCAGAAGCCGGACTACAACTCCGGTATCCCTCATTGTTAGATCTCATGAGTAGAGCTGATGGGAGTTGGAGTTCCAGTTACATCTGGAAGGCTGTTTAGTCCAGAGAGCAGGGTTTTGGTTAATAGATAAGACCTGTGGGTACATCTGGCTTCAAAATGTCCTTTTGCCTTTCCCCAACCTCAGTGCCACAAGGGCCGTTGGGTTGCCATTCCCATAATCCCCAGTCTGCATGGTGGATCATCAAGAGCTATGGGGTTATTGTTCAGGTTATTTTTTTTTTCATGACTTGAGAAACTGCAAGTCACTCCTGGTGTGAGAGAATTGGTAGTCTGCAAAGATGTTGCCCAGGGGACGCCTGGATGTTTTACCATCCTGTGCGAGGCTGGAGCTGACAGGTGGGAGCTCACCCCGCTCCTCACATTCGAACCACCAACCTTTCACAAAGGTTTAACCCATTGGAATTAGTAACGTCTGGGGATCCGAACTGGGTAAAAACTAAGTGCTGACCACTATGTTTCAAAAATATATATAATTGGTCCTCCGTATCCGTGGATTATCCGCTCTTTGAAGGCAACTGTAAGGCAGGCTGGAGCTGACAGGTGGGAGCTCACCCCGCTCCTCACATTCGAACCACCAACCTTTCACAAGGGTTTAACCCATTGGAATTAGTAACCTCTGGGGATCCGAACTGGATAAAAACTAAGTGCTGAGCACTATGTTTCAAAATATATATAATCGCTCCTCCGTATCCGTGGATTGTCCGCTCTTTGAAGGCAACTATAAGGCATACAGTATGTGGCCCTTGATGAAAATTGATTCGACAGCCCTCGTCTCGGGCGTGGGAAGAGCCTGAACCGATAAGGCAGCTTTTATTGGGTCCACTTGAAGGAGGAGTGAGGAGCACACTTTGCCCTTTATGGCTTTGCAGCGTTGTTTCTCAGCTAGTCAGGTTTGGGCTGGAGTTGGGAAAACTCTCGCTGACCCATGTCCCACTTCGTCATTGACACTCTGGGATCGAGGTGTATGCCGAGGGTACTCCTTCGTCATCGCTGTCCCACATCTTTCCGTTTCTCTTCCTCAAAAGTTTCACAATCGTGTGCCGATAGGGGTTGAGAAGGGCGGGAAGAGACGTGATCGCCATGTATAGTGAAAGACTGCCGTAAGGAAGACGGAGCAGGCTTGTTTTCCGCTCCCCTGGAGACTAGGCCTCAATTTAGACGTGGATTCAAATGATAAGAGATTCCACCTGGGCCTACAATGGCCAGGACATTCCTAGAGAGGCGGTGAAATGGCCTCGTAGGATGTGTTTGGGGGCAGAAATAACCCTTTCGGGGGTTACAAGACGCTCAACTTTAAGTATCCTGTTTGTTTGTTTGGGTGCTCTGCTAGTTTTGCCTAAGAGTTGGGAGCAGAGAGGGTGGCTTTGAGTCCTCTTTTCTAAATGGCTCAACTCTTTCCTTGACCAAGTGAACTAGGGACATTTTGACATGTAGAAAAGAGGACTTAAAGCCACCCTCTCTGCTCCCGACCGTCAGGGAAACCTAGCAGAGCATCCAAAACAAACAGGACACTTAAAGTGAAGCATCAGCTCACAGCAGGCAATGCGTGAAGTGCCGTGTGCAGGCCCGGATTAACCGATCGTGACGCCCTAGGCCACACTCTGGAAGGAAGGAGGGGCAGCGTCGGCCCCGCCCCAATGCGAGCAGTGAGGAGGGGGGGCGGGACTTCCCTCCGCCTCCTCCTCGCTCACGTCAGCGTTGGCCCTGCCCCTCCTTTCTTCAGTGAAGGAAGGAAGGAGGGGCGGGGCCGACGTGAGCAGCGAGGAGGGGGCGGCGGGACTTCCCTCCGCCTCCTCGCTCACGTCAGCGTTGGCCCCGCCCCTCCTTCCTTCAGTGAAGGAAGGAGGGGCGGGGCCAACGCGAGCAGCGAGGAGGGGGTGGCGGGACTTCCTTCCGGCTCCTCCTCTCTCGCGTCAGCGTTGGCCCCGCCCCTCCTTCCTTCACTGAAGGAAGGAGGGGTGGGGCCGACGCGAGCGAGGAGGGGGTGGCGGGAAGCCGCATCAGAAGCCCTAGGGCCTATGGCGCTCTGCGCGCAGGCGCAGGAGTGCCCAAAAATTGAACCTTAAAAAAAATATTTTGGGGGGTCCGGACCTGCCGCCCCCCATGGCTGCTGCCCTAGGCCATGGCCTTATGGGTAATCCGGGCCTGGCCGTGTGATGTGGCTGTAAAGAATTCAGAGCTTCGGAGGCAAACTCTTTAGAGAAATCACAAAAGGTTTATTTACAATAATAACTGCATTTCTAATTAATTACGAACTGGGTCTGAGCTACTCGAACACCCATCTCTTCTAAGAGAGGGACAAACCCAATCACTGGATCTCTCCTGGCACACAAGCAGAGAGAGATCTCAAAGCACACGGCACACACGCTCCATACTAAAGTGTAATAAGTCAGATTTTTAAAAACTTGTGGTCGAAAAGTAACCACTTTAAACAATGAGAGCAGAAAGAGAGAAAAGAAATAGATGCGTTCTCAACTGTTGTATAGGAGACATGAGGGAAGGCCTATCCTAAGCTAACTAAACTGTTCCTCATTGAAGACTTGGGCAGTGTGGTATCGAATCCCAACACCGACGTGGTAACACAGCTCTGTCCTGTAGATCAGTGTTTTTCAACCTTTTTTGAGCCGCGGCAGATTTCTGACATTTACAAAATCCTGGGGCACACCACCAACCAAAATGACACTCTAACACAGTAATACATATAGTTAATATGTTTTTAAATGTATTTATACACTCAGTGTGAAACCTGGGCCTGTTTCGATGAACACAACATAGATATCCTGGCAGGAATGGCAGAAAGACACACACGAAGGTCTTTCTCAACAGCTGGGAGTTCTAGTTCACCCACAATCAAAGAGCATTTTGAACTCCACCAATGAAGGAATGGAATCAAACTTCCCACACAGAACTTCCATAACCAAGAGAAAATACTATAAGAGTTTAGTGGGCATTGACCTTGAGTTTGTAGTTCACCCATATCCAGAGAGCACTGTGGAGGGGAGGGAGGAAGACGTGGGGCGAGTCTGCGCAGTAGCGCCCGCACGGGTCACATCTTCCTCCCTCCACCCTCCCGCAGAAGTGGCAGCGTGAGCAAAGCGAGGCTGGGAAGAAGGGAGCCCGAGTGGAGAAGAAAAAGTGTTTGGCAGGAGGGGGAAGAAAGGGGATCGGAGGTTCCAATTTCCCACGGCACACCTGATGATCGCTCATGGCACACTAGTGTGCCACGGCACACTGGTTGGGAAACACTGCTGTAGATCTTCCAGCCTTTTTTCTTACCCTCCAAAGGACCATGTTAACTATGCTGTACCCCGCATTGAGCCATGTGGAGTGGTGGGAAATAAATAAAATTATCATTTATTATCATAGGCTGCCAGAATGAGTGACCTTTGCACCTGCTTTCTCAAGATGGGCACCGCTCATTGTGTCGGGAGGCGATCTCCTTCCAAAGCAATCCCAAGGGCTGTTCGGGATTTCCCCCTTCAATGAAACTGAATATATATTGAATATTGTTCTGGCAAATGGAACTCTTGAAAAATGCACTATTAGGTTGGTAAATGGTATATTCCTTGTTCAGGGAAAAATGTGGACGATATTTAATGTGTACCAGATCTAAAATTTTGTTTATTAAGCTCAGCGGAAGTGTCTTGGGCCCATAACCCTTGTTGGGCGAGTGGGCTTATGAACAAACAACCCTCCTCATAAATGCGCCAGTCGCCCAAAGTGATAAAAAGAACAAAAACACACAGATCTATGTTATCTCTTCCATATGAGGCGTTTCTTTATAGTAAAATAATATGGTTGTAGTACAACAGGGGTGCCCACACTTTTTCAGCATGCGAGCTACTTATAATAAAACCAAGTCAGAAAGATCTACCTCCCTCCTCCCGGCGGGAGAAGCTGCTGGTAAGGCTGACGCCAGGGAAGGGGGCGTGGCTTGGTGTGGTCCGCCCCCTCTGGCTTCAGCTTTACCAGCAGCTTCTCCAGGCTTGAGGATGGCAGTGCCAAGCCAGTGGTGGCATAGCTAGCACAAGGCTGGCTTGGCCCTGCCCTCCTCAAGCCTGGAGCAGCTGCTGGTAGAGCTGAAGCCGGGGAAGGGGGCGGGGCTTGGTGCAGCCTGGCTCTGCCCCCCTTTGGCTTCAGCTCTACCAGCAGCTTCTCTAGGCTTGAGTATGGCAGTGCCAAGTCAGTGGTGGCATAGCTAGCAGAAGGCTGGCTTGGCCCTGCCTTCCTCAAAGCTGGAGAAGTTGCTGGTAGAGCTGAAGCCAGGGAAGGGGGCATGGCTTGGTGGGGCCTGGCTCCGCCCCCTCTGGCTTCAGCTCTGCCAGCAGCTTCTCCAGGCTTGAGTATGGCAGTGCCAAGCCAGTGGTGGTATAGCTAGCACAAGGCTGACTTGGCCCTGCCCTCCTCAAGGCTAGAGAAGCTGCTGGTAGAGCTGAAGCTGGGGAAGGGGGCGTGGCTTGGCGTGGCCTGGCTCCGCTCCCCTCTGGCTTCAGCTCTACCAGCAGCTTCTCCAGGCTTGAGGATGGCAGTGCCAATCCAGTGGTAGCATAGTAGCAGAAGGCTGGCTTGGCCCTGCCTTCCTCAAGGCTGGAGAAGTTGCTGGTAGAGCTGAAGCCGGGGAGGGGCCTCCGGAGGCCCCGCCTTGCGCTCCGCCTGCCTCTTTCTCGTCCGGATGCAACCCTGGAGCCTCAGCTGCTGGCGAGAGATAGGAGCGCCCTGCTTCTCTCTCGTCCGGAAGCAAACGTGGACGGTGTGCAGCGTGGAAGGTGCGCGCGAGTCGGAACAAAAGCGCCCCATCTGGCTGCGATCTACCTCCTTCGGTCCCGCGATCGACTGGTCGATCGCGATCGACTTCCTGGGCAGCCCTGTAGCACAAGAACAAGGTTTCCATAACACAAAGCTCTTTGTACTTCCTTCTTTGCTTCCACGCAATTTATTCATGGCAGTGGTTTGTCACAAATGAATGGCAGCCATCTTTAAATATCTGAAAGGATGTCTTGCTGAATGATCAGAACTTCCACCTAAACAAAAGACAGAACTTCTCGACTCGTAAGATAGTGGTCTTTAAGTTGGATGGGCGCCTCCATGGGTGTATGGGATTGGACTCATGGCCCTCCAGTTCTGCAATTCTGTAGCCCCCCAATATCTCTCCCTTGGTTGCTTCTGCCTTGTTCCTGGCAGACTTCGAAAACACCTCTATGGGATAATTCATGCGGCAGTGACGTCTTTCAAGCTGAGAGGCTTCTCGGAGAAAGCACAAAATATTCATGTTTTAAACTCTCATGACTTGTGGGATTCCAGCTCATCCTCCCTTTAGTGTCGGGATATCCTCATAATTTCCTCACCCTGAGGACTAGAGCCATTGAAAAGAAAGCTTTAGGAGACAGGTTTCTTTTGCATAGGATTGAAACGGTTTTGAAGCTGTGAACAGGGTCCGGTTGGGACTCCGAGATGAAGTTGTTGCGGCCTTTTGGAGCGTGTTTAGATGCTTTTTTAAAAGGCCGAACACTGTTTGAAGGTCTGGGGGTGGTGATTTATTCTTTAGTCGGGAGCAGCAAAGGCATGGAACGATGCCCTCCCTCCTCCCTCCGTTGCTTCAGGCTGGCCTCAGTTTCCCGCTGGGAGTTATGTAGGTTGGCTATAGGGCCTGGACCCAGGTGCAGCGAGATGCGGAAATCAGCTTGAGCCAACAGAAATCTAACCCGCTGCCTTGAATGAATCCCTGCATGGCTTCCTCACTACCTAGAAGGTTTTCTGTGTAGAACAAATGGCTTTGATGGGACAGAAGCTGGAGAGGAGACACAAAAGATGGGAAAGGGAGGAGGCTTCCTTTCTGCTGCCCTCAATGGCGCCATGGTTTCAAATTCCAGGAACGAACTTCCTGACTGTAAGAGCTGTTCAAGAGTGGAACTCCCTGCCTCAGAGTCTAGTGGAGGCTCCTTCTTTGGAGGCTTTTAAGCAGAGGCTGGGTGGCCATCTATCTCAGGGTTTGTGATGGGAAAGAGCCTTCTGCCTGGCAGAAGGGGGTTGGACTGGATAGCCTTTGGGGTCTCTTCCGACTCTAGGATTCTAGAGTTCCGATATAGTTTTCCAGAGAGAGATTATGGAGCCACGAGGCCCTGACACACTAGGAGCCGGATGTGGCCTCAATGGAGCCATGGTTTCAAATTCCAAATACGAACTTCCTGACTGTAAGAGCTGTTCAACAGCGGAACTCTCTGCCTCAGAGTCTAGTGGAGGCTCCTTCCTTTCCCCTCTTTTGCTGCAGACGTTTCAGCCAAATGTCTCACTTAGGGAAAGAAGAGGCCAGGCACGAAGGAAGGCAGGCACTTGCACACACTTCAATATTACGAGGGTTATCCGGAAAGTACGGTTACAAGATATTTTTTTTGAAATACAAAGAATGAATATATTTTAATTGTAACATAGGTATTACATTATTTTTCCATATAATCAACATTCAGTTCAATATATTTCGTCATCTGTGGGATGAGTTTTTGGTACCTGTGTCATAGAACAGTGTTTCCCAACCGCTGAGACGTGGCACACCAGTATGCCGCGACGGACCTCCTGCTGTGCCGCGAGAAAAGCTCTCTGCCCCCCTTCCTTCCCCCTTCCTCCTGCTGAACTCCTGCTGCTTGGGGGGGGGAAGGGCCGGGTGGCGGCGAAGAAAAAGAAGGGGCGGGGGCGCCGCCTCCTTCAGCTGTTTCCCCAGCCAGTCTCCAAATCTGTCATGACTCCCGCCCCTCGTTTGCTGAAGCTGCGCGGAGGAGGGGGCCCGCCCACTGAAGCCAATCCACCGCTTATGCTCCTCTGTGGGAGAGCTGAAGCCGGGGGAAGGGGCGGGGCATGGTGCGACTTGGCTTCGCCCCCCGGCTTCAGCTCTCCCAGCAGCTGCTCCAGCCTTGAGGGGGGAGTGCCAAGCCAGCATTGTGCTGGTTCTGCCACCGCTGGTTTGGCATTCCCCCCTCAAGGCTGGAGCAGCGGCTAGGAGAGCTGACGCTGGGGGAGGGGGCGGGGCATGACACGGCATGGCTCCTCCCCCTTCCCTGGCTTCGGTACTCCCAGCAGCTGCTCCAGCCTTGAGGGGGGATGCCAAGCCAGCATTGTGCTGGCTCTGCCACCGCTGGCTTGGCATTGCCCCCTCAAGGCTGGAGCAGCTGCTGGGAGAGCTAAAGCCGGGGGAAGGAGGAGGGACATCGTGAGGCCTGGCTCCTCCCCCTGCCTGGGCTTCGGCACTCCCAGCAGCTGCTCCCAGCAGGCCACCACCCCCCAGCCGTTCTTTTCTGTGTTAGAGTGTCATTTTGTGTCATTTTGGTTGGTGGTGTGCCCCTGGATTTTTTTAAAGTTAAAAGTGTACCGCGGCTCAAAAAAGGTTGGGAAACACTGTCATAGAAGACTTAATTTTCACCCCATCGTCATTGGAAAAGCGTTTCCAACACAGGCATTCCTTCAATTTAGTGAACAGATGATAGTCAATTGGGTTAAAGATCGAGGCTGTGAGAGGGGTGGCTTAAAACATCCCAACCAAATGACGTCCACAACTCTTGTGTTGTCATGAAGGAGACAGCATCCCACGATGTTCGTTTTGGATTGCTCTACGAAGCTTCTTCATGGTCTCACAATATATCCCGTACCCGTTTTGTCTTGACATTGCGGCCTCTCCATAACCATTTTGCAATAAATCGCAGCGGTGTCCATGCCCTTAGCATTTTGGTTGTGTATCATAGCGCGAACTTTGCGCTTGCAGGGAAACGGAATGACGCTCACCTCTAACCTTTACCATAACGCCAGTTGATGCGCTACCGACGACTGGCACTGCTCGTCCGCTTCCGCTGGCTCCCTGCTACATGGCAGTGATGCCAACTTCCCCCAAGGAAATTTCCTACATCCCGTGTAACCTTACTTTCTGGATATCCCTTGTACACACTTGGAGGGAAACGGAAAGAGGACGCTCATCTCTAACCTTAACAACGCCCGTTGGTGAGCTACCAACGACTGGCACTGCTCGTTCGCTTCCGCTGGCTTCCCACTACACAGCAGTGATACCAACTTCCCCCACGAGAGCTAGGTTCCTTGTAACCTTACTTTCCGGATAATCCTCATAGAATTGGGGCAGTCTTTGTTATCAGGGCCATAACAATGTCTCCGAACTCTCTGAAGCTCTTCTGCGCTGCGTACAAAGCGTGCTCAAGCATATCAAGGTGGACAACGGAGACTCTCAGCCCACCTTTCCTTCCCTGGTCCTGTGGATGGTTGGGTTTCCGTCCCTGTATTTATTTACCTGTCGTTGGATTCGCTGCTTGCACCCAATTCACAACCCATAGAGTAGCAGCCTCCGCTTTGCCTGAGTTCAGAGCGCCGTCGTATTCCTTTCCCCCTATTCTCCTGCCATCTTTCTTTTCCTTCCTTCCTCCGCTTTGGGAACGAGCTCTCGGTTTCTTTGTGGTCTCCCTTTTTTCCTTCCAAAGGCTGTTTCTTCCGGATTGCTGCTCCTTCTCCAGCTCGCCGCCGTTCTGCCGTTTCGTCCCGGCCGTCACTGTAAATAGATATGAATCATATATATATAAATATATATAAATATATATACTTTTGTACATCGCTGTCATCTCTTGGATCTTCCAGTGTTTTGCTTCCTTTGTTTTCTAATAAAATGTGTAAAGGGAGGGGAGAGGACTTCCCATGCCAAAAATGAAACTCCGCAACACACTCAGCGTCCATCTGCCACCGCTTGCGGTCTCGGACCGTTTGGACTCCTTGTGACGAATAGGCTTGGGGTTTACTGTCCTTCGGAGGGGTTTAGTCTCCCCCGTTTTTGCTTGGGTCCTGGGCAAGTTTCCTCGTGCGTGAAGGGAAAGAGCCGGCGAGTGATAACCGTTTGGAAATAAAAGTAACCCTTGTCTCAACATCACGACTTGGGCGTCTCTGTCTTCGCTCCTGGAGAACCTCCTATCGCTCATTAAAACTTATGAGTAAAATGTTCGAAAGTTATCCTCAATAGTATCGTGCAATTTGAAAACACGGCGGCGATAAAAGGGCAGCACGCCCAGCGTTTTGTCACCAAAGTGCTTTGTTGAAATATTTATTGTTTATTTTATTTACATACCAGCTTGGGGACCCGGCATTGCCTGGATGATTTGAGAAACGTATTAGTTGGTGTTTAGCAGTGATTTATGTGGCTCGCAGTTGTGTCAGGAAGTTAGTGAAGGTACTGCGAGTCACATCGTCCATGGTGCACCCTCCTCCAAACAGCACCAGGATGTAGAGTGGGTCATGGGGGCTCTGTGTGGCAAGTTTGGCCATGATCCATCATTATTGGGAGTTGCATTGGTGTCATGAAAGTACTGAAGGAACTGCAAGTCCCATCACCTGTGGTCTGTCCTCTCAACTGCACCAGGATGTAGAGTGGGTCATGGGGGGGGGGTGTTAGATAATATGTCGTTAATTACTAACATTATTTATTAGAAAAAAGCCAGTCTTTGATTCAGTTTTTATTAGTGCTCCCATTAGAAAATACATAACAATGTGGATGAACCTCAATTCCCAGAACCGTGGGTCAATCCTCCCTAGATCTGGCCTGTATACACAGCTGGCCATGTTGAGTCTGTGTGCCAAGTTTGGTCCAGATCTGATGTCGGCTGGGATTAGTACTCTGTATAAGAGTGAACTACACCTCCCATATGCCAAGGGCAGTCACCCCGAACCCTCTAGTTGGTCAAGTTGAGTCTGTGTGCCAAGTTTGGTCCAGATCCAACGTTGGCTGCGTTCGGTGCTCTTTGGATGCAGGTGATCAAGGTCAATTCCCCCTAAACCTGGTCATTGGGGCTCTACATGCCAAATGTGATGCAGATCTATGATTGAAGGGGGTCTGCCTTGATGCAAGGTGACTTACAACCCCACCGTGTGGAATCAGTCCCCCAAACCCATCCAGTCTGTTCAATGCCTCTCTGCTGTGTGCCACAGGAACGGGTTAAGGGAGAGGCAGTGGGTGGGGCGATGCAAATTCCACAGTAATGGAGAGAGAAAGGAATCCCGGGGTGCCTGCCTGTGGTGGAGGAAACACCTGAAATCTAGGGGGAAATTGTCCCTGAATGAAAGCATGTCTTGGATGGTGGGTCGTAGTGTGTGTGGAGGACACTGGAAGGGTTTGGGCCACGTATTCATGGCACTCACTCTCACCTGCCTTGTCCATGAAGGGAGTGCCTTGGGGGCTTCTCAGCACTTGGAACTATAGCCTGTTTTTGGAGGCCGGAGGCTGTCTGTGTAAGTGGGCAACTCCGCCACATACATACATACACATTTTTCACTTTTATTATGTGTATAGATTTGTATTTCACCTTTCTCACCCCTCAAAGGACTCAGGGCGGATTACAATGCACATATACATGGGAAACATTCAATGCCGTTAGACACACAACATATATAGACAGACACAGAGGCAATTTAACATCCCAGCTTTCTGGCTTCATGAGGGTATGCTCGATTCCAGCCACCGGGGGAGCTGTCGCTTCACCGTCCACTTGTGACACCGAGTCGTTTGATGGAGTACGTCCTCATTCTTTCGCACTCTGCTGGAGATTGTTATGGTGTCGTAAATTAGTTTAATTAGCCTCCACACATAAAGTGGCACCTAAATTTCCTACTTGACAGATGCAACTGTCTTTTGGGCTGCATAGGTCAACAGCAAACTAGACTATTAATGTTTGGAATCTCACTCCGACCCAAGTTGGCTTCATGACCTATCAGTCAGTAGTGATTTAATGCTCTTTATCCCCAGGAACAAAAATTGCATGACATAGAATAATAATAATAATACATTTATTGTTGAATAATTATTATTTATACCCCGCCACCATCTCCCCATGGGAACTCGAGGCGGGTTACATGAGGCCAAGCCCAACAACAACATCAATAAAAACAACAATTTTTATTGTTAATATAAATCATATATTATTATTTAATATAGACTAGTGTTTCGCATATTATTTGATTTGTAGGCGGTGGCAGGCTCCCTTTATTATAATAATAATAATATATAATATAGTCTATATTATTTAATATAGACTAGTGTTTCGCATATTATTTGATTTGTAGGCAGTGGCACGCTCCCTTTATAATAATAATAACAATATAGTCCGTAATTTAATATAGACTAATGTTTCAATATTTGATTTGTAGGCGGTGGCAGGCTCTATAATTATTTATTATTTAATATAGACTAGTGTTTCGCATATTATTTGATTTGTAGGCGGTGGCACGCTCCCTTTATAATAATAATAACAATATAGTCCGTATTATTTAATATAGACTAATGTTTCACATATTTGATTTGTAGGCGGTGGCAGGCTCCCCTTATAATAATATATTATTATTTAATATAGACTAGTGTTTTGCATATTATTTGATTTGTAGGCGGTGGCACGCTCCCTTTATAATAATAATAATAGTCTAGATTATTTAATATAGACTAGTGTTTCGCATATTATTTGATTTGGAGGCGGTGGCAGGCTCCCTTTATTATAATAATAACAATATAGTCCGTATTATTATTTAATATAGACTAATGTTTTGCATATTTGATTTGTAGGCGGTGGCAGGCTCCCCTTATAATAATATATTATTATTTAATATAGACCAGTGTTTCGCATATTATTTGATTTGTAGACGGTGACACGCTCCCTTTATAATAATAATAATAATGTAGTCTATATTATTTAATATAGACTAGTGTTTCGCATATTATTTGATTTGTAGGCGGTGGCAGGCTCCCTTTATAATAATAATAATAATAATAATAAAGTCTATATTATTATTTAATATAGAGTAGTGTTTCGCATATTTGATTTGGAGCCGGTGGCAGGCTCCCTTTATAATAATAATAATAATAATATAGTCTATTATTTAATATATTTAATATTTGATTTGTGTTTCCCTTAATAATAATAATAATATAATCTATATTATTATTTAATATAGACTAGTGTTTCGCATATTATTTGATTTGTAAGCGGTGGCCGGCTCCCTTTTCCGGTGCGCCAGGGCCTGGTTCCATTGACAACAACTGTTCCGTTCCCTCTTTGGTGCTCATGACTCAGGACTCACATTGATATATAAATATTGCAGATTTACTCCCCTGCTGATCTCAGATGGTAAACATGTGCAAGCCTGGTTCGCCTTTGGGGACAGCCGGGGAAAGCTATGTGCTGCGGAGAACATTTCAGACGAAGGACACAAACCGATGGATTTGACTGGCAGGGAATTGCAGGCGGATTTGAATTGCCATTCCAATATTAGAACGCTTTGGACGCGAGAGCTATATTTTATTTACTCAAATATAATGCTAAATGGCCTTGACAAAATGGGGGGTGCGCATTAGATTTGTGTTAGTGCTATTTGAGAGACATCATCTCAGTTCTGTGCAATCCTGGGATCTTTAGTTTGGCAAGGCACCCACATTCCTTGTCCTTTTGCAGGATTAGGATTCAATATCTCTTTATGATCGTCTGGAAGGAGACATTGCAACTCTCCTGGCGAGCGGCAGAGGGCAAACAGAGCCAAATCCCAAACATAAGAACTTGCATTGCTGCCAAAACGAGAGAGTTAGACTTTGCTTTGCATTTTCCAATGCTGAGATCATAGCCTGGGAAGTGTGGGAATATCTCGTGGGGAGGGGATGATATACAAAGGCTGTAGGAATCGTGCCATTTGCCCTTTGAATCCAGCTGCACCGGAAGGTATTTTTCCATCTCATTCGAAATCTTTCATGGCCGGAATTTTCCAGATGCTATCGCTATGCTCCAGAAGCATTCTCTCCTGACATTTCACCCACATCTATGGCAGACATGCTCAGAGGTTGTGAGGTCTGTTGGAAACTACGCAAGTGGGCTTTATATATCTGTGGAATGATGTCCAGCTCACACCTCCCAACAAAGGATCCCCATAGGCAGGAAGCAGCCAGGCTTTGAAGCTGCAAAGCTATTCAATGCTAATCAAGCTGGCCTATTGCAACATTCACACTTGCCTCAAACAGACAACGTATTGTCGAAAGCTTTCATGGCTGGAATCACTGGGTGGTAGGGTGTTTTCCGGGCTGTGTGGCTATGTTCCAGAACATGGAACATGGCCATACAGCCAGGGAAACACGCAACAACCCAGACATGAGTTATTTCTCCCACGCTGGACGCTATTACATAGATACATAAACCACATTTTATATATCTCCAGGGTGGTCTGTTGAAGGCAAGTGTGAATGTTGCCATTGGCCAGCTTAATTAGCATTGAATAGCTTAATTAGCATCGAATGACCTTGCAGCTCCAAAGCCTGGCTGGTTGCTGCCTGGGGGAATCCTTTGTTGGGATGTGTTAGCTGGAAACGATCAGCGACAGGAAACAATCAGGGACAGCTAACACATCCCAACAAAGGATTCCCCTCGGGTTGCTGCATGGGGGAAGGGAATCCTTTGTTGGGATGTGTTAGCTGTCCCTGATCGTTTCCTGTGTGGAATTCCCGTTTCACCAGCAGAGCACCTGACGAACCAACCTGGACACAGCATATTGAGAACACAGAAATGCTGGACCAGGCAGGAATCAGCCAGGCTTTGAAGCTGCAGGGCTATTCCGTGTACATCAAGGCGGCCAATTGCGACATTCCCACTTGCCTCCAATAGAGAAGAGTTCTTTCTCCCACCCTGGACATTATTTCCACAGATATACAAACCCCGTTTTCCTAGTTTCCAATAAACCTCGCAACCTCTGAGGATGCCTGCCATAGATGTGGGCGAAATGTCAGGAGAGAATGCTTGGAACATGGCCAGGCCGCCCGGAAAACTCACAGCAACCCAACTTTCCCGGTGTTTCTTTAGCTGGAAACGGAAGCTCTTGAAAGCGGCTCGGCCTCTTCTGAAGTCTTTCCTGTCCAGCAAAGTCAACAGGGATGTTTTCCGAGCAGGCTGTGTTTTCAAAAACAGGCCTCTCCCTGTTTGCTTTCAAGGTTTAATTGCTGTTTTCTTTTTTTGCCCAGGTGCTATCAAACCTGCAGCACATTGTGACATCACCTTTTTTGGCAGGTACAAGGCCTCGAATGGTGGGCGGAGGAGGCCGAAAGAGGGAGAAGGAGAATGTTTTGCTCCAAAATGTGGGTAAAATCTTTCATATACAAGAGCAGAGGGGAAAGGTTGGCTCTGGCTTCGGATCCTTTTAAGAGGGGACCGAGTGTGGACCGCCAGAGAACCCCTACGGCAGGGGTGCTCAAGTAGTCGATCGCAATCGACTAGTTGATCTTCGGGCCTCATCCAGTCGATCTTCAAGCCTCACCAGCCGGATGGGGCACTCTTGCCATGCGCGTGTTCCTACGCCATGCACGCGCGCTTCCGGCGCCACCTTCTGTGGGCGCGGGGCCTCTTCCACCAATGCGGCTTTAGTGGACGGGCCCTGGCGCTCGTCTCTTCACACGGAGGGATGTGAGGCTGCGGGAGGGAGTGTGTGTGTGTGATGTGACCACCCATTGGTTGCTCCTGGGGGTGAGGCAGGAGCAAGGTGAAGGCGCGCACAGGGATAGGATGCGAGGCTGCGCAAGGGAGTGTGTGTGTGGAAGAGAGAAGGCCTCACCGGAGGAGGATGGTTCCCGCGGTGGGGCTACAGCTTATGAGTGCGCCCTCGGCGCCGGTGAGTGAAGCCTGGACTGGGCCCCAGTGCCACCGAGGGCCGAGGCGAGAGAGAGACAGAGCAGAGTGCAAGGAGTAACCAATGGGCGGTCACGTCACACACACCCTCCCTCCCTCCCACAGCCTCGCATCTCTGTGTGAAGAGACGAGCGGCAGGGCCCGCCCACTAAAGCTGCATTGGCGGAAGAAGCCCCGCGCCCACGGAAAAAGCCCTGTGCGGGTGGAAGGTGGCGTTGGGAGTGCGTGCGAAGGGAGTGCATGCGCGGCGGCAACCGCTCACGCGCGCCAGGTACATCTTTTCAACTTTGATGTTATAAAAGTAGCTCGCATGCTAAAAAAGTGTGGGCACCCCTGTCCCAGGGCTAATTTTTTGCTTCTGGTCCATTTGGGATCGAACTCGGGGTGCGGTGTCATCTGTACGCAGATGATGTCCAACTCTGTTACTCCTTTCCACCTGCTACTAAGGGGGCTGTTCAAGTGCTTGGCCCCTGTAACGGACTGGATGAGGGCGAACAGATTGAAACTCAATCCAGACAAGACAGAGGTACTCCTGGTCAGTCGCAAGGCCGAACAGGGCATAGGGTTACAGCCTGTGCTTGACGAGGTGACAACCCCCCCCCCCTTGAAGGCGCAGGTTCGCAGCTTGGGAGTGATCCTGGATTCATCGCTGAGCCTGGAGCCCCAGGTCTCGGCGGTGGCCGGGAGAGCTTTTGCACAGTTAAAGCTTGTGCGCCAGCTGCGCCCGTACCTTGGGAAGTCTGACTTGGCCACGGTGGTCCACGCTCTGGTTACATCCCGAATAGACTACTGCAATGCTCTCTACGTGGGGTTGCCTTTGAAGACTGCTCGGAAACTGCAATTAGTCCAACGCTCGGCAGCCAGGTTACTAACAGGAGCGGGACACAGGGAGCATACCACTCCCTTGCTGCGCCAGCTCCACTGGCTGCCAATTAGTTTCCAGGCACAATTCAAAGTGCTGGTTTTGACCTATAGGGTTCTGGCCCAGTTTACCTGTCCGAACAGATTATCCCCTATGAACCATCAAGGACATTAAGTTCCTCCGGAGAGGCCCTGCTCTCGGTCCCACCTTCGTTCTCTGTGGCGGTCCCTTGGCTTTGGAACTCTCTCCCGAGCGATGCTAGGTCTGCCCCCTCTCTGTTGTCCTTTAGGAGGCTGGTAAAGGCTTGGATGTGGAACCAGGCCTTCCCAGAATAGCCTGAGATTGGCTATTATCTGAATGAGTGACCACGTTTACAGATCGAGTGGAATTGTTTTTAGTGCCAATGTGGTTTTATGCTGGGCTGTTAATGTATTTTAATATGTTGTTATAGTTGTTTTTAAATTGTATAGCATTGAAACTTGCTGTAAGCCGGTCTGAGTCCCTCGATGGAGGTGAGAAGGTCGGGGTACAAAAGTTTTAAGTAAATAAATAAATAAAACTCCATTCTCCAAAGTACTCTACAAAGACCCCCGACTCCTACATTTCTGCAGAAGGGGATTGCACAGTCTTTGAAGCAGCCCTTTCCTGTATCATTGCTAGTTTTTGCCCATATAATAGGACCGAGAGGAGCCCACCATGAGTTAAACCGCCGAGCTGCTGAACTTGCTGACCGAAACGTCACCGGTTCAAGTCCGTGGAGCAGGGTGAGCTCCCGCGGTTAGCCCCAACTTCTGCCAACCTAGCAGTTCAAAAACAAATGTGGTTAGATCAGTGTTTTTCAACCTTTTTTGAGCCACGGCACATTTTTTACATTTACGAAATCCTGGGGCACACCACCAACCAAAATGACACAAAATGACACTCTAACACAGTAATACATATAGTTAATATGTTTTTAAATGTATTTATACACTCAGTGTGAAACCTGGGCCTGTTTCGATGAACACAACATAGATATCCTGGCAGGAATGGCAGAAACACACACACGAAGGTCTTGCTCAACAGCTGGGAGTTATAGTTCTCCCGCAATCAAAGAGCATTCTGAACTCCACCAATGATGGAATGGAATCAAACTTCCCACACAGAACTCCCATAACCAAGAGAAAATACTATAAGAGTTTGGTGGGCATTGACCTTGAGTTTTGGAGTTGTAGTTCACCTATATCCAGAGAGCACTGTGGACTCAAACAATGTTGGATCAGGACCAAACTTGGCATGAATACTCAATATGCCCAAATGTGAACACAGATGGAGTTTGGGAAAAATAGACCTTGACATTTGGGAGTTACAGTTTCTGGGATTTATAGTTAACACACAACCAAAGAGCATCCTGAACTCTTGCAACAATGGAATTGAACCAAACTTGGCATATTGAACTCTCAATTTCCCACGGCACACCTGATGATCGCTCACGGCACACTAGTGTGCCACGGCACACTGGTTGAGAAACACTGGGTTAGATCTATATGTATTTATTTACGACATTTATATGCCACCCTTAATAATAATAATAATAATAAGTTGTTTTATACCCCGCCACCATCTCCCCAAGGGGACTCGGGGTGGCTTACATGAGGCCACGCCCAATAACGCATAATGAAACACTACAGCAAATAATAACAGTACAATCAATATAACTTACCGAAGGGGACTCAGGGCAGCTTACAAGTCATATGAACATACAACATACTACTTCTGCCAACCTAGCAGTTCAAAAATGTGCAAATGTGGAGGCTTCCCTATTACCAGGAGGTAGGGGGGACAAAACCAAAGTAATATTGGGCCCAAAAGGAGAAGGCAAAAGGAGACCAAAGCCAGAAATAAGAAGTGAAAGCAACATCAGGCTAAATAAATGAAAAACTGAACAAATAAACAAACAATAAATAAATAAAAAATGAACACCTCAAGAGCAAAAGAGCGGAGGATGGGACAGGAAGAGGGATCAGAAGAGGAGGAAATAACTCTGGGAGACGTCCTTGCAGAGCTGCGAAAAATAGGGGAAGCCCAAGACGGCTTCCTACGGAAGATGGATGCCATGATGTCCCGGCAGGAAGAACAAATGGGTGCGAACCGGGAGCACTCCCTACAGGCTAGAACAGAACCAAATGAAGAGGCGCTCCCCACAGGGCCAGGGTTGCCGATCTTCTATGAGGATGGAGAAGACACACCCCGGGTCAAGGGAGAGAACGTAACAATATGTGAAGGTGGAGAGAAGAGAGGGAAGGAGAACGTAAAGCCGCGGGCAGGATCAGAGGGAAGAGGACCCCACCCCAAAAGTTGGGAAGTAGTCCCACTGGATGCTGCAAGAATGACTTCGAAGGGCCCTAACACCTCTGCTCCCCAAAAAAGAGAAGAGGGGAAAAACCAAGAGGCCGCTGCAACACCCAAAAGCCCCAGCCTGGATGCAGATAAGCAGGACGGCAAAAAGAATGGGACGCAGCCCAATAGAAAGAGAAGCCGGGCGGGAACAACCCAACAAGGAAGAAAGAAAAACCTAAAGAAAAACTGCCCCTACTCTCTTGAGGGGTACTTCAGGCCTACGAGATGTGGCATCCTGGGGATGGATACGGAAGGCCTCGAATCGCCTAGGGAGAACGGTTAGAATGGAGGCTGAGGGACGTAAAGGGGCACGGGTCCGGCTACGCTGGAAGACAGGGAACGGACAATGGCCACCAAACGCTGGAAAGATTTTGAAGGCTAAAGGGGGAAAAAGTTTTTTGGTTTTTTTTAAAGGGACAATAACTAAACACAACAGATTGCTCTTAGATGCAGAGGGTTATGAAGACACGTCTCGGAAAAAAGAAGGAAACAGAGCCTAAAAAGAAGACCTGTAAAAAAGAAATGTCCAGCTCAACAAGGAGGGAGACTGCAAGAGGACAACAAGGAGCACCCATGAACAAGGACCTTAGAAGGAAACAAGTTACTCCTATCCTTATCTCTTCCCTTCACCATTACCCATCACTAGCCTTCCCAGAACCCAGAGCAAACAGCCTCCTCCACCGCCCCTAACCCTTACCCCTTTCTACCCCCCCATCCCTTGGTACCAACCCCCCAGTACCCCCTCCTTCCCACTCCCTCGACCCCCCCCCTCCCATCATCACTCTCAGCCTCTCCTTTATCTTTCCTACTGTCCTTTATTTGAGACTGTTCACCCACTTTCACTGTTTGTTTATGGAAAAACCCCAATAAATATAATTCAAAAAAAATATGTGCAAATATGGTTAGATCAATATGTATTATTTATTATTTATTTACGACCTTTATATGCTGCCTGTAATAATAATAATAATAAATAATAATAATGGTTAGGACTTGGATGGGAGACCTAACTAAGGCTCTTATTTTTCTCTTGTTCGAAGAAAATCCTACAAAACTCATGGATTCGGGGGGAAAGGGGAGGTTATCTCAGAAATGGCTGTGTTTATTGTCTTTCGGAACAGGAAGTCTCTTTCCGATCTGCTGACTCCTCACCCAAAAATAACTCCAATGGAATGTTTTGTCCAACAAGCCTGGCTCAGATCTACCTCCAGGCTCTAAAAACTGTGAATCAGAGGGCTTTTAAGGGGGGGGGGGGCAGAGGAAGGGGATCCTAGTGGAATTTCGCATCCCTTGGATACATTGGAATTTTTTTATAGGAACTGTTTTATTTTGATAATTCTAATACTAATAATATTTACTGGTCATCATTCTCTCCTGTGCAACACAATTATCCTGTAGGGACTGTCTCCTTTTGAAAATAATAATAATAATATAAAAGAATAAATAATAATAATAATACCTCAAAATCGAACTGCATAAACCAGTACAGGTGGTCCCAGAGGTGATTGGCATACTGCGTGCTGTGTCAAAAGATCTCAGCCAGCATTTGGAAACAATAAACCTTGACAAAATTAACGATCTGTCAACTGCAAAAGGCCACCTGACGTGGATCTGCGTGCATCATTCGGAAATACATCACTAGACGCTTGGGAAGTCCTAGACGCTTCGGAAGGGTTCGATTTGTGATTTTGTGATACGAAATCCAGCATACTGTGTTTTTGTGTCAGTAAAATCTATATATCTATTATATAAAGGGGTTCCCGTCATGGAACGACCGTCCCAAACAGAGAAACCTTACAACGCAGAAACACCAAACTTGCCAACAGAAATAGGCCTCAAGCAAGGTAGGTTTGTAGCAAAGAAACTTCCCCCCCCCCCAAAACCTAAAAGGCCCCCAAAACAACGAGTAAACAAAACCCTACATTTCCCAGCATCCTCCGGGGCTGCCAACGACTCTCCCAGCCTCTACATTCTGACAACATGATTGGCTGCCAATAAGGGTGGATTTGCATAACTCCTGTACTGGCCAGCCAACATGAACATTCCGACCCATAATAAACTGTCAGAGGAGGATAAGGCAAAGGGCTGAGGCACAAACACAAACACCCAAATCACTTCCCACAGAAAATTTACACCCCTACAAATCACAGACCACACCCAAAATTGACAGTAAGGCTTCATTAACTTAATTTCCCTGACTAGGCCTCACTTAATGGAATGCTGTTTACGCTCTGAATTGACAGTAAGGCTTCATTAACTTGATTCTCCCGACTAGCCCTCAGCTCACTGCACATTGTGTATGGCCTGAATTGACAGTAAGGCTTCATTAACTTGATTTTCCTGACTAGGCCTCAGCTCATGGGACATTGTGTATGGGCTGAATTTACAGTAACCTACCTTGGCACACAGAGCCCCTATGACCCACGCTACATTCTACTACAGTTTGGAGGAGGGTGGACCATGGATTATGGAACTTGAAGTACCTCCATGGATAATGGGATTTGTACTACTTCAAAACCCATCATTCCCCACAGACCACTGTGGCCCAGAACCAAGACCGATAAAGACCAAACTTGGCAAACAATGCCCCCCAAGACCCACACTCCATCTGACTGCAGTTCAGAGGAGGACACACCATGGATAATGGGATTTCAAGTACCTCCACTCACTTCCGAAGTACCCCACTCACACACGCATCAACCTCTACATAAACACAGCAGACGGAGAGACAAAAAACATTGTAAATCCACAAGCAACGCAGAACGCCAGCAACACCACACACCAACAACTCCCCAGGACTTCAACATCCCATCCACCAGAACAACCCACAACGACACAGTCATGGCCCCAACAACACCATAACTAACAACAATTCCAACCCTTACATACTCAGACTTCCTCGCATCTCCTAAATAGGGCACAGCAACACGTGCCGGGTACAGCTAGTATATAATAAAACGGAATGTTTGTATGTATCCGTGCGGGCGGAGGGATATGTGGCAGCGTTCTGATTGGTTGCCACTGTGAGATTATTTGCGTAATGCCTCTGATTGGCCAGCACCACCAACATTCCGACACTCTAAAGTGCCAGAGGAGGGTAATGAAAAGGCCTGAGGCAGTCAAGCATGGTGGGAGTTTAAGGCAGATATGTGGCAGCATTCGGCCTTTTAAAGTTGCCAAACACCAGCAGGACAGGACAGTACTTTGAACTGGGTTTTCTGAGTCCACACTCATATAATCTGGTTCAAAGCAAATAGCATGGGATTTTATTCAGATGTGTGCAAAGGAACTCGCATAACCCAGGGACCTTCCACACAGGCTTATAACCCTGAATGTTAAGGCAGAACAACCCACCATATCTGCTTTGAACTGGGTTTTCTGAGTCCACATTCATATAATCTGGTTCAGAGCACATAGCATGGGATTTCATTCAGATGTGTGGAAAGGAACTCAGATAACCCAGGGCCCTTCCACACAGCCTATAACCCTGAATATTAAGGCAGAACTTTGCACACAGAGGCCCAATGGCCAACTTTACAACCTGGTGCGGTTAAGGGCAGGATTGGCCACAAATGATGGGATTTGCAGTACCTTCACCTGATTCATTTCCCACAGAACATTGTAGCCCCTAGAAATCTCAGAAAACGCCCAAAATTGGCACACAGAGCACCCATGACCCACTCTACATCCTACTGTAGTTTGGAGGGCAGACCATGGATGATGGGACTTGAAGTACCTCCAATCACTTCCTGAGACCGCTGCAACCCTCATCCACTGACTGATCAAGACCAAACTTGGCACACAGAGCCCCCATGACCCACTCTACATCCTGGTGCAGTTTGGAGGAGGGCAGACCATGGATGCTGGGACTTGAAGTACCTTCACTCACTTCCCGAGACCACTGCGAGCCAAATAAACAATTGATAAGGACCAACCTTGGCACACAATGCCTTTCTCAAATAACCCGGGCAGGGCTGAGTCCCCAAGCTAGGGAAGGGTTCGATTTGTGATTTTGTGATACAAAATCCAGCATACTGTGTTTTTGTGTCAGAAAAATAATAATAATAATGTTTATATTCCTCTCCTGCAGCTCCCTTTGAAAATATAATAATAATAATAATGTTTATATTCCTCTCCTGCAGCTCCCTTTGAAAATATAATAATAATAATAATAATGTTTATATTCCTCTCCTGCAGCTCCCTTTGAAAATATAAAAATAATAATAATGTTTATGTTCCTCTCCTGCAGCTCAAACCTCACTTTGAAAATATAATATTAATAATAATGTTTATATTCCTCTCCTGCAGCTCCCTTTGAAAATATAATAATAATAATGTTTATATTCCTCTCCTGCAGCTCCCTTTGAAAATATAATAATAATAATAATAATAATGTTTATATTCCTCTCTTGCAGCTCCCTTTGAAAATATAATAATAATAATGTTTATGTTCCTCTCCTGCAGCTCAAACCTCCCTTTGAAAATATAATAATAATAATAATAATAATAATGTTCATGTTCCTCTCCTGCAGCTCAAACCTCCCTTTGAAAATATAATAATAATAATAATAATAATAATGTTCATGTTCCTCTCCTGCAGCTCAAACCTCCCTTTGAAAATATATTTTTATTATTATTATTATTTATGGCAGGGAGAAAATGGAGAAACTGCAAGTCGCTTCTGGTGTGAGAGAATTGGCCGTCTGCAAGGACGTTGCCCAGGGGACGCCCGGATGCTTTGATGTTTTACCATCCTTGTGGGAGGCTTCTCTTATGTCCCCGCAAAAGGGAGCTGGAGCTGACAGAGGTAGCTCAACCCGCTCTCCCCGGATTCAAACCGCTGACGTGTCGGTCCTGCCAGCACAAGGGTTTAACCCATTGGGTTCAAATAGTAATAAGACGACAAAGAGAGCGTGAGATCAGGATAGGCCCAGAATGGCATCAGTCAATCTAATCTACTGTACACTTTGTTCTGGGCATGAACTGTAAATGGGTTTTCCTTCCCTCCGCACCCAGCGCAGTGATACTTCTGGGCCAAAGATCGGCCATAATAATTGGATATCTCGGAGAAGACTTTGCACTCTTTCGCAAGACTCTCCTCTGAGTCAACCGTCCTTTGTTGGGAGGTGCTAGCTGGCCCTGATGGTTTCCTGTCTGGAATTCCCATTTTCTGAGTGTTGGAATTCCCCCAGGCAGAAAGCAGCCAGGCTTTGAAGCCGCAAGGGAATTTGATGCTAATCAAGCTGGTCAATGGCAACATTCACACTTGCCTCCAACAGACAAGAGTTCTTTCTCCCTCCTACCTTCTAACAAAGGATTCCCCAGGCAGGAAGCAGCCAGGCTTTGAAGCCGCAAGGGAATTTGATGCTAATCAAGCTGGTCAATGACAACATTCACACTTGCCTCCAACAGACAAGAGTTCTTTCTTCCGCCCACCTTCCAACAAAGGATTCCCCCAGGCAGGAAGCAGCCAGGCTTTGAAGCCGCAAGGGAATTTGATGCTAATCAAGCTGGTCAATGGCAACATTCACACTTGCCTCCAACAGACAAGAGTTCTTTCTCCCCCACCTCCCAACAAAGGATTCCCCCAGGCAGGAAGCAGCCAGGCTTTGAAGCCGCAAGGGCATTTGATGCTAATCAAGCTGGTCAATGACAACATTCACACTTGCTTCCAACAGACAAGAGTTATTTCTCCCTACCTCCCAACAAAGGATTCCCCCAGGCAGGAAGCAGCCGGGCTTTGAAGCCGCAAGGGAATTTGATGCTAATCAAGCTGGTCAATGGCAACATTCACACTTGCCTCCAACAGACAAGAGTTCTTTCTCCCTCCTACCTTCCAACAAAGGATTCTCCCAGGCAGGAAGCAGCCGGGCTTTGAAGCCGCAAGGGAATTTGATGCTAATCAAGCTGGTCAATGGCAACATTCACACTTGCCTCCAACAGACAAGAGTTCTTTCTCCCTCCTACCTTCCAACAAAGGATTCCCCCAGGCAGGAAGCAGCCAGGCTTTGAAGCCGCAAGGGCATTTGATGCTAATCAAGCTGGTCAATGGCAACATTCACACTTGCCTCCAACAGACAAGAGTTCTTTCTCCCTCCTACCTTCCAACAAAGGATTCCCCCAGGCAGGAAGCAGCCAGGCTTTGAAGCTGCAAGGTCATTTGATGCTAATCAAGCTGGTCAATGGCAACATTCACACTTGCTTCCAACAGACAAGAGTTATTTCTCCCTACCTCCCAACAAAGGATTCCCCCAGGCAGGAAGCAGCCGGGCTTTGAAGCTGCAAGGGAATTTGATGCTAATCAAGCTGGTCAATGGCAACATTCACACTTGCCTCCAACAGACAAGAGTTATTTCTCCCTCCTACCTTCCAACAAAGGATTCCCCCAGGCAGGAAGCAGCCGGGCTTTGAAGCCGCAAGGGAATTTGATGCTAATCAAGCTGGTCAATGGCAACATTCACACTTGCTTCCAACAGACAAGAGTTATTTCTCCCTACCTCCCAACAAAGGATTCCCCCAGGCAGGAAGCAGCCGGGCTTTGAAGCTGCAAGGGAATTTGATGCTAATCAAGCTGGTCAATGGCAACATTCACACTTGCCTCCAACAGACAAGAGTTCTTTCTCCCTCCCTCCTACCTTCCAACAAAGGATTCCCCCAGGCAGGAAGCAGCCAGGCTTTGAAGCCGCAAGGGCATTTGATGCTAATCAAGCTGGTCAATGGCAACATTCACACTTGCCTCCAACAGACAAGAGTTCTTTCTCCCTCCCTCCTTCAACAAAGGATTCTCCCAGGCAGGAAGCAGCCAGGCTTTGAAGCCGCAAGGGCATTTGATGCTAATCAAGCTGGTCAATGGCAGCATCCACACTTGCTTCCAACAGACAGGATTTCTTTCTCCCACCCTGGCCAGAATCACTGGGTTGTTGTGAGTTTCAGGGCTGCCTGGCCATGTTCCAGAAGCATTCTCTCCTGACGTTTCGCCCGCATCTATGGCAGGCATCTTCAGAGGTGGTGAGGTCTTTTGGAAACTAGGAAAATGGGATTTTCACAGATATATAAACCCTGTTTTCCTAGTTTCCAACACACCTCCCAACTTCTGGGGATGCCTGCCAGAGATGCAGGCGAAACATCAGGAGGGAATGCTTCTGGAACATGGCCGGGCAGCTCGGAAAACTCACAACGTCCTCAGTGGTTTAAACCAGCCTAACCTTATGGACATCTCTCCTAAAATAGAAACCAAACTCACATTCCGAGGCAGGCTGGGGCTTGTTGGGCGTCACCTTTGCGAACCGAAAGCCTAGGTATGGATTTATATTGATTTCTTTTTGTCTTCATTGAGGACTAGGAACTTGAGCATTAGCCTTTCAGAACCTGTCCTGAGTCATCGGTGGAGAATCCGGACAGAGAGGCCTCACGCAATCAGATTACATAATGCGGTTTGCTTATTTTTTTAAAAAAAAAATATAACAATGATTCTTTAACCAAGCGGCCAAGGGAGGAAAAACCCTTCCAGGCCAAATATGGGAACGGAAACAAAAGGCTGGGAAGAATTCCAAGAGTTAGTTCGGAGAATGATGTAAACAGCAGAAGAGAGATTGCGAAAACAGCCTTCGGGGCTTCGGTTTTGCAGGCCTTTCGGGTTGAATCGTTGTAGGATCCTAGAGTCAGAAGAGTCCCCAAAGGCCACCCAGCCCAACTCTTATTTCCAGGCAGGAACTAATAATAATATTTTCATTTTTTGGTTTTGTTTTCTATGTTTTCAAAGGACTGTTATTTGTATTTTAGTATGGAAAACCTAATAAAATTATTTTAAACTAGCTGAGGGCCCGGCGGTGCCCGGGTTATTTGAGGAAGGCATTGTGTGCCAAGGTTGGTTCCTATTAGATGTTTATGTGGCTTGCAGTGGTCTCAGGAACTCAGTGAAGGTACTGCAAGTCCCATTGGCCATGGTCCATCCCCCTCCAAAGAGCACCAGGATGTAGAGTGGGTCATGGGGGCTGTGTGTGTCACATTTGGTCTTGATCATTCTTTGGATGAGGGTTGCAGTGGTTTCTGGAAGTGAGGGAAAGTACTGGAACTCCCATCATCCATGGTCCTCCGTTATCCAAACTGCACCAGGATGTAGAGTGGGTCATGGGGGCTCTGTGTGCCAAGTGTGGTCTAGATCAGTCATTGGATGAGGGTGGCAGCGGTCTCAGAAGGTGAGTGAAGGTACTTCAACTCCCATCATCTGTGGTCCGTCCCACTCAATACTGCACCAGGATGTAGAGTGGGTCATGGGTACTCTGTGTGCCAAGTTTGGGCCTGGTCTGTGATTTGTAGGGGCTGCAATGTTCTGTGGGAAATGAATTGAGTGAAGGTACTGCAAATCCCATCATTTGTGAGCCATCATGCCGTAAACCGCAGCAGGTTTGTAAAGTGGGCCATTGGGCCTCTGTGTGCCAAGTTTGGTCCTGATTCGTCATTGGTGTGGGCCACAGTGCTCTAAGAAAGTGAATTGAAGTACTGCAAGTCCCATCATCCATTGTCCATCCTCCCTCAAACTGCACCAGGATGTGGGGTGCATCTTGAAGGGGGAGGGTGTCTGTGTGCCAAATTTGGTCTTGTTCTGTCATTGTTGGGGGCCTAGTCAGGAAAATCATGTTGAGGAAGCCTAACAATATCCCATAAGCTGAGGCCTAGTCTGGAAAATCAAGTTAAAGAAGCCTTGCTGTCAATTTTGGGCCTGGTCTATGATTTATAGGGGCTACAGTGTTGTTTGGGAAGTGAATGATGTGAAGGTACTGCAAATCCCACCATTCGTGGCCCATCCTGCCCTAAACCACACCAGGTTGTGAAGTGAGCCATTGGGCCCCTGTTTGCCAAGTTTGGTCCTGATCCGTCATTGCTGTAGGCCGCAGTGGCTGACTGCCTGAGGCCTTTCCTTTCCCCTCTGAGTCACTTTAGAATGTTGTAATGTGGTTGGCCAATCGGAGTCCTTTATGCAAATACCATTTCAGTGGTGACCAATCCCCTCTGTCTGGGGCTGTAGAATGTTGGAGTTCTGAGGCTGGCCAATCAGAGCCCTTTATGCAAATAATCCCACAGTTGCAGCCAATCGAAATGCTGGCACATATTCCTCCGGTCACACCACTGCACTGGGTGAGAGAGTAATGTAATGTATCTGGACAGGGGATCCGAGGGATGAAGTAGGGTTCAATTGCACTAGCAGGTAAAATGAAGTGCTAATCTCCCCCAACAGATGGCCGCCCAGCCTTTTTAAAAGCCTCCAAGGAAAGAGTGTCCACCAAACACCGAGGCAGAGAGTTCCACTGTTGAACTACTTTCAGTAGTTTTAATGGCCATGGCTCACAGCAATGGGATCCTGGGAGTTGTAGTTTCCCAAGGCCTTTTGCCTCCTCTGCCAAAGAGTTATTCACCAAACTACAACTTCCAGGACCTCATAGTCTTGAGCCATGGGTGGTTGTGAGTTTTCGGGGCTCGATGTCCAGGCATCCTCAGGGGTTGTGAGGCCTGTTGGAAACCAGGAAAATAGGGTTGATATATCTGTGGAATGATGTCCAGGGTGGGAGAAAGAACTCTTGTCTGTTGGAGGCAAGTGGGAAGGTTGCCATCGGCCACCTTGACAAGCATTGAATAGCCTTGCAGCTTCAAAGCCTGGTTGATTCCTGCCTGGTCCAGCATCTATGGCAGAACATCCGCAACGGTTGTGAGGTCAAACTGCTTTCACTCTGCTTCTCCCTAGCCCTGCCCCTTTCTAGTAAGCCCCTCCCCTCTGCTGGTAGCCACGCCCACATTCCTTTTGGCTCTTGAACTCAGTGCTGTCCATCATCTTAAGGTGCTTTCTAATTCTGGATTTATTGGTAATTTTTCCCCTTTCCCTCCAGATTCCCCCCCTCTTCCAATAAAGGTGTCATGAAAAATGGCAATGATACAATTATTATGTAATATACTATTATATTGTGTTGTTACTAGTATTATAATGTATTACATTATAATATTATTGGTAATATATGTTTATACAAGATATGATTAGCATGGCACAATATCAGTATGATATATTACTATATTGTGCTATTCCACTATAGTGCAATATTGTTATTGTTATTATTATTTGCGGTATGATATATAAATACATCATTAGTATATTATATATTATTCTATTGTACTATTTATTAATATATGTTTATACAAGATATAATTAGCATGGCACAATATCAGTACGATATATGACTATCTTGTGCTATTCCACTGTAGTACAATATTGTTAGTACTATTATTATTATTTGCGGTATGACATGCAATATATAAATACATCATTAGTATATTATATATTATTATATTGTACTATTTATTAATATTTATATTACATTAAAATGTTTAATAAATATATTAACCAGCGCGGTCACGTCAGATGCGGCGATGCTCTCTCGGAGTCCTTTCTAATAACTAATGGAGTGAAACAAGGTTGTGTTCTTGCACCAACCCTATTTACAACCTTCTTCAGCATGATGCTCCAAAGGGCTACGGCAGACCCCGAAGAAGAAGATGGCATATATATACGCTATCGTACTGATGGCAGCTTGTTCAAAACCCTAACAGCTTGTAAACTGGCTCAGAATGAGGGGCCAAAACACCTGGGGACCCAAGACTCTAAACTATCTAGTCCGTGAGCTGCTTTTTGCCGATGATACTGCCCTTGTCGCCCATTCAGAACTAGCCCTGAAGCTTTGCAACGGCTGCAGAGCTGTTTGGGCTGGAAGTCACCCTGAAGAAAACGAAATCCTCTACCAGCCCGCACCACAGGAAGAACACCATCATCCCCACATCAGCATAGGCAAATCTGTGCTTAAGTCCGTCCAGCAGTTCACCTCCCTGGGAAGCATCATCTCTTCAGACGCCAAGATTGATCAAGAGAGAGATCACCGATTAGCAAAGGCATAGAGTGCATTCGGAAGGCTTCACAAAAGAGTCTGGAGCAACAAGCACCAGAGGCAAAGCACCAAAATCAGCGTGTACAGAGCTATCGTACCGTCTATTCTCCTCTATGGGTCTGAAACATGGGTCACCTATCGCCAACACCTATGACTCCTCAAACACTTTCATCAGCGCTGTCTTCGCACAATCCTAAATATACACTGTACCGACTATGTGACAAATGTTGCTGTCCTTGAGCAAGCAGGGATCACCAGCGTTGAGGCCATGCTATTGAGAACACGGCTGCGCTGGACAGGGCGCGTCTCTAGGATGGAGGACCACCGCCTCCCAAAGATACTACTCTATGGTGAACTCGCCACGGGTCAGCGCAAGAGAGGCGCCCCCAAAAAGAGATACAAGGCCTCCCTGAAACAACATCTCAGGCTCGGCCAGATTGACCACCAACAATGGTCCACCCTGGCCTCACATCGGGAGGCATGGAGACGCACTGTCCACTGTCGAGAAGACACACCGAATGGGTCTCGAAGAGAAACGACAACGCAGAAAGAACCGCAAATTGGAAACGACATCACCCAAGGAGACTTTCTGCTGTGCTTTCTGCAACCGGACTTGCCTATCTCAGATTGGCCTTTTTAGTCCTCAACCCACTTGTAGAAAGCGTGGGATGAGTCCTTCCTAAGAATCTTCGTTCGCGAAGTAATGCCGAGAGAGATAACATATAATTATTATATAATAAATTACTACATTGTGTATTACATTATAATATTATTGGTACGTGTTTATGCAATATATTATTAGCACGGCACAATATCAGTATTATATATTACTATCTTGTGCTATTCCACAATATAGTAATATATAATAATACTATTATTATTTGCGGTATGACATGCAATCTATAAATACACCATTATTATATTATTTATTATTCTAGTGTACTATTTATTAATATTTATTTACATTAATATGTGTAATATAATATATTTATTAAATACTAGCTGAGGACCCGGTGGTGCCCGGGTTATTTGAGGAAGGCATTGTGTGCCAAGGTTGGTTCCTATTAGATGTTTATGTGGCTTGCAGTGGCCTCAGGAACTTAGTGAAGGTACTGCGAGTCCCGGGGGCCTAGTCAGGAAAATCAAGTTGAGGAAGCCTAACAATATCATATGAGCTGAGGCCTAGTCAGGAAAATCAAGTTAATTAAGCCTTTCTGTCAATTTTGGGGCTGGTTTGTGTTTTATAGGGGCTACAGTGTTGTTTGGGAAGTGAATGAGGTGAAGGTACTGCAAATCCCATCATTCGTGGGTCATCCTGCCCTAAACCACACCAGGTTGTGAAGTGGGCCATTGGGCCCCTGTTTGCCAAGTTTGGTCCTGATCCGTCATTGCTGTAGGCCTCAGTGGCTGACTGTCTGAGGTCTTTCCTTTTCCCTCTGAGTCACTTTAGAATGGTGGGATGTGGTTGGCCAATCGGAGTCCTTTATGCAAATTCCATTTTAGTGGCAGCCAATCGCCTCCGTCTGGTGCCTCAGAATTTTAGAGTTCTGAGGCTGGCCAATTAGAGTCCTTTATGCAAATAATGTCACAGTGCGAGCCAATCAGAAAGCTGCCACATATCCTTCCGCCCTCCGCACACATACATATATACATACATACAAACATTCCACTTTATTTATATATATACAGAGATATACAGATAATTAATATAAATATATATATATATATATATATATATATAAGTATAATATATATATTTACATCTGTGTGTGTGTGTGTGTGTGTGTGTATTCTCCTGGATTTCAACATTATTGTACCAAAAATAGATTCACACAATTCATTCCATGGTTCCCAGATCTCTCTTTTAGCCACGCCCCGTCCTGCTTAGCCACGCCCCCTCGCCTTGCCAGCCTGGCGAGGAGCATTCCCCCCTCCCCTCCGGAAGCGTGGGGCGTGGCTTCCCCTTTTCTCTTGCGTGCGCGCTGACGTCACGCCCCGGGCGGTATATAAGGCCGGCCGTTGGCGGCGCCACTCCCCTCTCCACAGCGACGCGACGAGACGCAGGAGCTCGCTGAGGAGAAGGCCGCCATGTTCAATAAGAAATCGATGGTGCTGGTCTGCGGGGGGGCGCCCAGCATGGCCCCCAACGCGGCGGCTTCGCCGGGAGCCGGCGGAGGCGTCGGGGAAAGCGGCAACAGCGGCGGCGGCGACTCTGCTCCCAAGGTGGTCTCCTCAGGCCTGTTCTCGGAGAGGCCGCGCCCTCTGATTGGCGGGGGGCCCCTGAGGAGGGCGCTGATTGGCCCCTTGGAGGGGGCTCCGCGCGCCCTGATTGGCCCCGCCGCTGAGGGAGAAGGAGAGCAGCCAAAATGGCGCCCGGCCTCCCTGCCGCTGCCCGAAGCGGAGCTCGACGGCTGCGAGGAGGCCGAGGAGGAAGGCGAGGAGGCCGCGGGGATGGTGCCCTCCTCCACCCCGTCGCCGGACCGGGAGGTGGCGGAGGAGGAGGAAGGCCCAGGAGGGGGAAGGCCCGCGCTCTGCCCGGACCAGCTGCGGAAGACGACGCTGGAGGTGGTGGGCCGCTACCTGCGCGAGGCCGCCGACGAGGCCGGCTCCAAAGGCCCCCCCGGGCCCAAGTTCTCCCTCCAAGGGCTCCTGGGGCGCTTCGGGGGCGGCCCCAACGAGGCGGAGGTGGCGCGGGCGCTGGAGACGCTGGCCTTCCAAGGTGAGCCCGGAGGGGATGGGCCCCTTGGGCTCTTTTCTCACGAGCACTCCCCTTTTTATGAGACATTTGTTGGGGGCTCTTCACCTTATTTATTTATTACTGGCCACCCTTCCCTCAAGGTGAGGGCCACAATGTACATATACATGGCCATTCAATGCCATAGACCCAACACATGGGACACTCAGAGGCTAGGATGCGGCCCCTTGGGCTCTTTTCTCAGGCCCGCCTCTCCCTCAGCACCCTCTCCTCCTCCTCTCCTTCCTTCCTCCCTTTTTATGTATTTTATTTACAATATTTACATTTGTTGGGGGGGGGGCTCTTCAAATTCTATCTTATTTATTTATTACTATTATATATATTAAATAGTATTTATATTCCACCCTTCTCCTCACCCCGCAGGGGACTCAGGGCGGATCACAATGTACATATACATGGCAAACATTCAATGCCATAGACACACAACACATATAGGCAGACACTCAGAGGCTATTCAAGCCTTCCAAGGTGAGCCCAGCTCTGGGCCAGGGGCCCTGGGGGGCAGGATGCGGCCCCTTGGGCTCATTTCTCAGGCCCTCCTCTCCCTCAGCACCCTCTCCTTTCTACCCCCCTCCCTCTTTATTTATTTTATTTACAGTATTTACATCTGTTGGGAGGGATTGGATTGTGTCTTCCTGGCCTTGGGGCCTCTTCAAATTCTCTCTTATATTATATTAGTATTATATTAGTATTAGTATTATTTGCAGTATTTACATCTGTTGGGAGGGATTGGATTGTGTCTTCCTGGCCTTGGGGCCTCTTCAAATTCTCTCTTATATTATATTAGTATTAATATTATTTGCAGTATTTACATCTGTTGGGAGGGATTGGATTGTGTCTTCCTGGCCTTGGAAGGGTCTCTTCAAAGTCTTATTTATTTATTTGCAGTATTTATATTCTGCCCTTCTTCTCACCTCGCTGGGGACTCAGGGCGGATCACAATGTACACACACATGGCAAACATTCAATGCCATAGACACACAACACATATAGACAGACACTCAGAGGCTATTTAACATTCCAGCTTCTGGCCACCAGGGGAGCTGGTGCAGGCAGGCCCCTTGGGCTCTTTTCTCAGGCCCTCCTCTCCCTCAGCACCCTCTCCTCCTTCTCTCCTTCCTTTCCTCCATCTCTCCCTTTTTATTTATTTTATTTACAGTATTTACACATGTTGGGAGGGATTGGGTGGTGTCTTCCTGGCCTTGGGAGGTGTCTTCAAAGTCTATATTATTTATTTATTTGCAGTATTTATATTCCGCCCTTCTTCTCACCCCGTAAGGGACTCAGGGCGGATCACAATGTACACCTACATGGCAAACATTCAATGTCATAGACACACAACATATATATACAGACACTCAGAGGCTATTTAACATCCCAGCTTCTGGCGGCCAGGGGAGCTGGTGCTTCCTCATTCTTTGCATCCTTCCTGGAGATTTTTATGGCCTTGTAAATCAGTTAAATTAGCCTCCCCACAAAGTGGTACCTAAATTTCCTACTTGACAGGTGCAACTGTCTTAAGGTCGACAACAAGCTACACAATTTTGGTCGGGAGCTCGCTCCGACCCGGGCTGGCTTCGAACTCATGACCTTTTGGTCAGTAGTGATTTAATGCAGCTGACTGACCTGCTCTTCTTCCTCCCTATTGTCTTTCCTTCATTCTCCCTCCCTCCCATCCTTCTCTTCTTCCCTTCCTCCTCCCTTTTCTTTCCTTCATTCTTCCTTCCCTCCTTCCCTTTCCATTCACACTTCCTTTCATCCTTCTCTTCCTCCTTTCCTTTATTCCTTCTTCCTTTCAATTCTCTTCCTTCTCTCCTTTTTCTTTCTCCTCCCATTACCCTTCTTCCTTCCCTCCTCCCATCTTTCCTCCCTCCTTGAAGTCTTTCCTTCATCCTTCTCTTCCGCCCTCCCCTTTGTCTTTCCTTCATTTTCCCTTCTTCCTTCCCTCTTTTTCTTTCTCCTCCTCTCTCACCCTTCCTTCTTTCCTCCCTTCCTTTTGTTTTCCCTTCATTCTCTCCTCCCTCCCTTCCATCCTTCTCTTCTTCCCTTCATTCCTTCCTTTTGTCTTTCCTTCATTCTCCCTTCCATCCTTCTCTTCTTCCCTCCCTCCCTTTCTTCCCTCCCTTTTGTCTTTCCTTCATCCTTCCCTCCATTCCCTTCCACTTATACTTCCATCCTTCTCTTTCTTCTATTCTTCTCTTCCTCCCTTCCCTCTCTCCCTTTTGTCGTTCCTTCATTCTCCTTTCCCTCCCTCCATTCTCTTCCTTTCTTCTCTTTTTCCTTCTGGGGGATATTTAGCTGGGAGAAGAGAAGGTAGAGTTCTCTCCAGGAGATAGGGCGGGTTATAAATAAAGTATGATTACTATTATAGTAGAGAGGGAACGTGAGAACCATCTTTCAAGATTTGAGGAGGGGCGGGGGGGGGAACGAACTCTCTACTGCTCTAGAGACCAGGGTCCAAGGGAGCAATGAGTTCAAATGGCAGAGAAAGAGATTCGACTGAAAAGATTACAAATAACTTCCTGTGCGTAAGAGCTGTTGGAGAGTGGTATGGGCTGCCTGGGAGTGTGGTGGAGTCCCTGGAGGCTTTTCCATGGAGTGCTTTGATTGTGCCTTCCTGCATGGCAGGGGGTTGGACTAGATGGCCCTTGGGGGTCTCTTCCAGCTCTAGGATTTTATATCAGGAGAAGGCAATATGGGGTCTAATGGATACACTTTTTTCTCTCCCATCCACCATCTCATCCTGACCAAGGCTAACTGTTTTGGGGTCCAAAGTGTTTCCCGTCTTTCCTTCACTTCCTGCCTCTGAAAGAGAATAGGAGGGGGGGGGGGGATGGTTCTCTATGGTTCTCATGTCTCCTCAACCTTTAGGAAGGGGGGCATTCTGGCTTCCCTGAGCAGGGAGTTTCAAAAATAATTCACACATATGGACATATTCATATGTATAGATAGGTAGATATACTTAATATGCTCCGATATTGCCCTCTTGTATATATTTAAAAGTATATCTATGACATACATATATAAGTACTGTTCCAATATGTGTGTGGATAGATATATATTCACACATATATGGACATATTTCACACACACACATATATATAGATAAATAGATAAAATATTATCATGTATTTTCCTTTTGTGTATATAGGAAAGTATATCTGTATTATATGGGCATATATATATATGGGCATATTTCACATACATAGTTCCTTCCATGCATACATCTAATATATATGCATATTTTACATATGTGTGCATGTACATGAGAAATATCCGAATATTTAATATATGTGTGGTACATACTCATATATACATTGTCTGCCTGTTTCTCAAACACAAACATATGCTCAAAATTATGAAACAATACTATAAAGCAGAGTAATAAATGCTTTAAAAAGAAATGGTGGTGTGATGTTTCTGTTCAATTGTTTTTGGTGACCTCAATTCAAAAATTTCCAATGTTGTGTTTTTGTAGGTGTTTGGTGTGAATAAGGAGGGGTGGCAGCCATTTTTTGTACCTATGAGGAGTTTAAGGGGTTGAATCCATTGGGTAGTCTGCACCTTTGTTTACGTCTCTTCCCAAACAGTCCTTCCCAAAAAAAAGAGAGGCTGAAACCAACAAAAGTAATAAAAAATAATGTGCATAGGGGTGTTTTCTGTGGACCACCAAGAGAGGATGCTTGGGAGTCACAGAGAGAGAAGGCTGTGTGAGTTCCATATGGTGGGAGAGGAAGCTGAGAACTGGGTTCCTTTTGTGCACAGGGGAAGGCAGAGATTGAGAAGAGGAAGAGGTGGAAGAATTTGGGGCAGGAAACTAGGTGGGAAAAGCCTCACTTATTCCCTCACTTTGGGGGGGGGGGGTGTAGAAAATTAGGAAGAAGGAGGGAGGGAAGCAGCCTAAGGAAAGGGAAGTGAGGGAATAAGCAGCACCTGCAGCCAGGCAGAACACTGAGGCTGGTGGGATAATCCTTATTGTTCCAGGAATAGCCACACAGAAAAATATGACAGACCCAACAACAACAACATTATGGTGAAGTGGTTGGCTTACAAGAGGTATCCCTCCAGGGTGTTATTCAGAGATTTGCTATGTAATTGTTGTTCACTTGGTACTTCCTTTCTTCCCACAATGGAGATTGAAGGTTGTTAGTGAACACAGCAGTGTACACAAACCCCTATAGAAACATTGTCACTTGAATGTAGGAAGGATACAGTTGTTAAATGTCGATTTTTAAAATTCTGTTGACAACCTAACATGGCAGGGATTTTTTTTAGCTGCAAAGGCCCAACCCACTAAATGTATTTATGAGATGTTGGGATCCCAAGGTCTCTCATGGGCAGATCCATGTGGGAGGGTAGTATCCTTCAGAGCCCAGATTGGTGGCATTTAGATATATGGTCCTGACTTCTTTTGCTTTCAAGTCAAGATCAGCAGAAACGAAACTGAACTTTGTCCTCCAAATCATGGGGGCGGGGAAACGTTGTCTGCAGAAAATATCCTTTGATGGTAAATTAGGCCTAGCTGTTGCTCACATCCTGCTCTGCCTAGCAAGTGAACGGAGACTCACTGCAAACAGTGGTGAGAGATTAGCTACCACTTGCTTGTGAACAAATGGATTTCTCAGAGCTTTCTACTTGCTAGTCTTCATATTAGTATGTTACCATGTGACCAGAATACTAAATGAAGAATTGTAGAGCAGCTTTAAAAATTATCAAAAGTATTTTGGGTTGTCTTACGAGTATAAATGTGATATAGTGATGAAAGATGCTAAACAGAAGAAAGAAGAACAGATAATCTTTTGAAGATGAGCCTGCACTTTAGCAAGTGAAGCAGAGGCTCCTTTGAAATCAGAGAGAAAACCAGTAAAATTATTTTAAGCTGTCGAGATAGAATCCTTCCAAATTCTAACAAAACTCTGCCAAAAATGGAAGTGCTTAACACAAATTTCGGTCCGCCACTTCATCTGCACGGGAGTTTCGTGCATTGGAGCATGCCCTAATCTAATCTCCCATGCAAGTAAAGTAATCCTTCAGTTCACAACAAATGGTTATCAAACAGAAAATGCCAGGTGTCCATGAGGAGGAAGAGGCAGTTACCAATCTTATTGTAAACATCCTGGTTGAGAATCAAACTAATATGACAGGCTAGTCCTGCTGAGTTAATATGACAGAGCTGCTGGGTCCTTTGCCAGCTTGGATGATTAAGAAAAGCTTTTTTTACATGTGCAATCCTACTTTTAGGAGGACAATTCCTTGTAGTCCTGTGTGGTATTTATTTCCTGGGTTAAAGAAGGCGTAAGATTGGGCTCACTTAGTTCCATGGGACAGAATGTGTACTTGTTGGCTTCAAGCCTTATGAATAGTTGCTTCGCTTGACTCAAAGAAACTGCTTTGGGCAACTCCCTAAAGTAAATGCCAACTTCCTTGTTCCTGAGTCTCAGAAACAGGTTTTCATGTCAGAATTGTTACTGCTCCAAAATACTTAGATGAGGGTTTCAAGTAATTGCAGCAAAAATTGGTTGCAGTTTAAATATTTCCCAACCTGTGTTTTGTTTGAAAGGGTGGTGGTGCTTGTTTCAGTCGTGTTTCAATAGAAGAATATTTTTCTCCTCCTCCGTGGTCTCTGCTTTTAGAGCACATGCTTAAGATACCCCCTTCTTCTTCTCATTCAGGAATGCTTAGAAGGTTGGAAATAAAGAAAGAAGAGGACTTGACGTCTGTGTCAGAAGTTGCAACAGAAGTCTTCAGAGATGGCATAATAAACTGGGGGCGCATTGTGACTCTCATCTCTTTTGGTGCCTTCGTTGCCAAACACCTGAAGAGCATAAACCAAGAGAATGGCATCAACACTTTAATAGAAATTATCACTGATGTGCTGGTGACGGACAAGAGAGACTGGCTATTGAAGCATAATGCCTGGGTAAGTAAACAGTCCTTTTGTAAGTCTTTCAAAATTGGGTAACTCGGGGTGCTTGGAGGCTATTCTCTGGGCTCTAAAAGAAATGGTTCAGCTAAATCATCACCAAAGCATGTGGAAAGCATGGTTTAACATCTTCATAGTGAATAAACTTTCAAGGCACCTTCTGGGGGAACTGATGAGTGTGCACACCTTCCATCTTTTAGTGCCAATAGTCATTGCATGAAGAAGTACATTTCAGTAGGTTTTGCTGAAAGTGTAAAGTCTTGTGTGTGTGTGATCACTAAAATACGGATTGGATAACAAACTGCTAAGTCTTCTGTCCAGATCTCCCTTATACCTTCTCAAGTCTATCCTAAATGTCCATATCCTTGGTCTGCATGGTTGTTGGATCTAGTATGTGGTCCATCCTTGTGATTGTGAAAGTGTCTTGAACACCACGGGTGCCATAGGCACATGAAAAGAATTAATCCTTCACTTCTTTTTTCCAGGAGGGATTTGTTCAGTTCTTCCATGTAGAGGACATAGAAGGTGGCATCAGGAATGTTCTGGTGGCTTTTGCCAGCGTGGCTGGAATAGGGGCAGGCTTGGCCTACATGATCCGGTGAGCCCAAAAGCCATTCCCTCACTTGGACAATCCTGTTCCTGCTGCAACTAGAAAACTGAGCTGTTCTTTGAAAGTTGATGATGGGAGACTAAAACACCTGGAATTCCCATGGAAGGGTTGGCTTGAACCGGCAGGTATACAACGTAAACCAACGAGAATGTCTTTGCAGATGGGAGTAGACCTCTCAGACGAAGAAACATGCACCCTGCTCTCCCAGAAGCGTCTTAATGAGAAGCTATGAGCGCTCCAGGGCAGGCTTGGTTGTGGACTCACTTCAGGCCTGGTCGTGAGAGAAAGAAATCTTGGTCCAGCAAACTGCATTGGCCAGTTGCCGCTCTTGATAGCCTGTTCCCTTTTTTTAAAAAAAAAAGTTCTCCTTCCCTCTACAAAAAGAAGGGGGAAGTGTTTTGAATTGTTGGGACTTTTCTACTTCATGTTTTATTTTGATTCCTCCTTTCTTTATAGCATCCATTTTGTGGCTGAATTTATACATTTCTGATAAAAGAAAAAAAAACTCCTGTAAGCTGGCTGCTGGAGACCCAGCCTATGGATACAGCGATGCTAAATCCCACGAGTGGATCTGAGACAGGCTTGTAGACGTCAGTTTCTCGAAGGGCTTCAGTTGTAGAATCCAGAGTTGAAGTTGTCTTGCTGTTGGGCTAGGTTGTTTTTTAGTCTATGCCATACTGTTAACTTTGCGTATTAGGCATATGTGGTGAACGATGGTGCTCTGGTCGGAACTGTTTGTTTACATTCACTTTAATAAAACAATTCACAGGTTTTCTGGTGGGTCTCTTCTATTGAGGCAGAGATATGCACTCATCGAGTCTGTTGTGGCCAAATAATTTGAAACCTGATAAGCCACTCAAGGCCTAAGCGTGGTCTCCTTCCCTTGCTCTTTTTACTGGCCGTAGCTAAAAACTCCAGGGCACCTGTTAATAGAAGCATCACAAGGACTTTGATTGTGTTTTTATGAGGAAGCAGGCAGATATTGCTAGAGACTGTAAAACGTTCTTTCAGCGGTTAGTATTCTTTGTCCCAGGAATGGAAAACTGTGGCCCTCCAGACATTTGTGGGCTTCAGCCATCCTATCAGTCCCAAACAGTCATGGTCAGTAGGCAGGAACACTGGCCAGTGTTGCTTAATATTTGGAGAGCCCCAGGTTCCTTATTCCCCCCTTGACTTAGACCCTTCTGGTTCCCGTGTTGTTTTCCTTTGCTGTAATGTGTGGGATTAGCTCTGCATAGTTCATGTAACATGACTGGTTGTTATAGCTAACAAGTTCCATTCATTTCAGTAGTTGTGTTTTGACCTACGCCTACCATTTTACTTTCTCCTGTATAAGTTAAGCATAAAGAGGTGGTAGAGGAGGGAACATTCCACTTGCAAATGTCCATGATGTGATATATTAAAAAAACCCATCAGTGTCTAGATTCCTAACACTCTTTTTTTCCCCCCAAAAAAAGTTTGTGTGTATTTTAAGTGTTTTGCTATGGATAAGATTGGCCAATATTGCTTTACTTATTTTATTTATTTATTCATTTTTATATACCGCTCCTTCCAGCAGGCTCGGGGTGGTTTACATAATTCACATAAAATATCACAATTCAGTTTAATATAGCATACTAAAAGCATAAAAATACACAACTACACATAAAACAAGCGTCTACAGGAGTCAGCAGATTGAATTCTAAGCTTATATCAAGGGCCGGTGAGGTTGAAAGCTTGTTTGAACAAGAATGTCTTACAAGCTCTCCGAAATGGAGCTAATTCATTAATGGCGCGAACCTCATCCGGCATGGAATTCCAAAGGGATGGTGCAGCCACATAGAAGGCTCTCGATCTCATTGAAGATAGCCGGCAGGAGTGGATTGACGGGACTAACAGGAGATTCTGTTCTTCTGAGCGTAGTGATCATCGGGGGAACATATGGGGTGAGACGGTCCCTCAGGTACACTGGGCCTAGACCAGGGGTGCCCACACTTTTTCTGCATGTGAGCTACTTATGATAAAACCAAGTCAGAAAGATCTACCCGAGAGAAAAGCAGGGCGGAGCCGGGGGAGGGGGTGGGGCCTGGCGCGGCCTGGCTCTGCCCCCTCCCAGCTCTGGCTACAGCCCTGCCACAGCTTCTCCAGGGTAGAGGAGGGTATGCCAAGCCAGTAGTGGCTAGCTATGCCACTACTGGCTTGGCATACCCTCCTCAAGGCTGAAGAAGCTGTGGCAGGGCTGTAGCTGGGGGAGGCGGAGGGGCCTGGCGCGGCCTGGCTCCACCCCCTCAGAAGCGCGCCATCCAGCTGGGATCGACCTAAGGTCCCGGGATTGACCAGTTGATCGCGAGCCACCTAATGAGCACCCCTGCCCTAGACCATACAAGGCCTTGAAGGTCAATACCAATACCTTGAAAACAATCCGGTACTCTATTAGTAGCCAGTGCAGTGTTATATGCTCTCGGACCGACGTTCCCGCCAGAAGTCGAGCAGCAGCATTCTGCACCAACTTAAGTTTCCGGATTGTTGCCAAGGGAAGGCCTATGTAGAGGGCCTACTTCTAGTTCACACTGGAGAAAAAACCCACTTAAAATCTGGTTTCTGCTTCCTGCAGAATTCTGGTGTTTGTAGTTTAGGGAGGAGCCTTTAAAAGCCTCACTAAACTACAAACGCCAGAATTCTGCATGAGGCAAAAAGTGGATTTTTTTCTCCAGTGTGATGAAGTAGTTAAAACTTGTAAGAGTATTTCCCAGATTCTGGGAGGCACAAAACCTGGTGTTCGTTTACTTGGTTACTGCCTAACATTGTGCAAAGCTTTTTCCCTGGAAGTCATGCAAATCTGCCATTTTGCAAATTTCCATTTTGAGGCATGGATGCAGTGTAGATCCAAATGGGTTTCCCAGCACCCTCTGGGAACAGCTTCTCTCTCATAATAGGAAATCTTTGTCAAATGAAGAGTTGCTCCAGATAACTATTAAAACCCAAACCCTTTGCTTGCGTGTGCTTTTCAAATGGAGGTCCCAGCTTTGAATAAATCCTTTCATTGAATTGCACTTGACAAAAGCTCACAAAGACATTTGCTTTTAGGGATAACTGAGCAAAGACGCAACTCCCTAGATCCCTCTTTCTCTGGCTGGCTACTTTCTGGTGTTTTGAACTTACCAGCCATAGTATCCTTGTCTAGACAGGGGTAAATGACCTAGTCCAGGGGTGGGCAATAATTTTTTCCAAAGGGCCACACAAGAGCAAAAAAATATGGAGGGCCGCACCTAAAGGCTACATTTATTTATTTACTATATATTACATATCATTAATATTAACATTAATATATCAAGAAATATTTATATATTATTAGTATTATCATAATTATATTATAGTATATATATAGACATATGTTGAAATTATAATTAACATTACATTATATTATTGATTATATTATAATTATTATAAATGAGTGGTTTTTATTATTTTATAATAAAATAAAATTCAAGAAGACAAGGTGCGAACCAAGATGAAGGCTGACATCCTGAAGAGAGGAAGGATCCCAAGGTGGAATGCCCCAATGGACCCAGCCCAGAGGATGGCAAAGCGGACCCAGCGTGTGTGTGGCCTGCCTCAGAAAGACTGCCTGCATGCCTGCCTTCTTTGCTCGCCCTCTCTGCTTGCCTGCCACTCATCTGCCGGGGGAAGGGGGGGGCTCCGAAGGGAGCTCGGAGGAAGGCGGGGACTCTTTGAACATGGAGGTCAGCGGCCCCTCAGGAGCTCGACCGCTTCACCACCCTCGTCGCCCGAGGCCTCCATGTCCCGCTCGGGGCAGGAGGCAGGTCTTCCTGGCCGCGCCTTCCTCCCCTCCGCCCTCCTCCCCTTCCGCCCTCTCTGCCTCCGCTGCGCCCTCAGCCGCTCACTGCATGGATGCAGCAGGGACAAAGCACAGTGCCCTGTCCCTGTGGCCCTCCACCAGGACAAAAAAAGAGGAGAGCAGCAGGCGATCGGAGGCTGCAGGCCTCACAGAGCCCATGATGGGATGGCGGCAGCGGCACCCCTTCCTCTTGGCCCCGGGCCTGACAGAACTGGCTGCCGGGCTGGATCCAGCCCGCGGGGTTGCCCACCCCTGTCCTAGTCAAATAACAAGCTTCAGCCTGCAGAAGGGTTTTTTTTCTTTTTCCAAAGGTGGATACCAACATCTTGCCATGTAAATCCTTCTTCCGGCCTTGATGTTTCTCTGACCTTGGCAAACAACAGCTTTTCTGTGCCTTTTGCTCAAACCAGGCCTTTTTGTCAGTCCTGACAAGCATTTTTCATACATTCAATAAACAGGTGGCTATCTGGGAAAATGGGTTGGATGTGGCATTCACACTCTGTGGCTATTCTTTGAAGGGTCCTCAAAATGGGGGAGAATCGGGGACATACAAGAGGGACATTGACATAAAATGAAGCGCAGATGCATCTCTACAGTTCATTCTCTTGGTGAGTATTTTAAATCTTTCTCTTGACAACCGGTTTTGTTGGTTCCAGCATTTGGTGAATGCTTTCCACACAAATAAAAGAACAAAACACATTAAGTTGCCTATCTTCTCAATAATTCAAATGTTTTGAATACCCACGTCTTTGGGAAGCAGCCTTTGCACTTGGAGTCCAAGATCCATTGGCTTCTAGAGCAGGGGTGCCCACACTTTTTCAGCATGCGAGCTACTTATAATAAAACCAAGTCAGAAAGATCTACCTACCTCCTCAAGGCTGGGGAGAGGGTGGGGCTTGGCGCAGCCTGGCTCCGCCCCCTCTGGCTTCAGCTCTACCAGCAGCTTCTCCAGGCTTGAGGATGGCAGTGCCAAGCCAACCTTATGCTAGCTATGCCACCACTGGCTTGGCACTGCCATCAAGCCTGGAGAAGCTGCTGGGAGTGCTGAAGCCAGCGGGGAGGGGGCGGGGCTTGGCTCCGCCTCTAGCTCGGCACTCCCAGCAGCTTCTCCAGGCTTGAGGATGGCAGTGCCAAGCCAGCCTTGTGCTAGCTATGCCACCACTGGCTTGGCATTGCCATACTCAAGCCTGGAGAAGCTGCTGGGAGTGCCGAAGCCAGCGGGGAGGGGCGGGGCTTGGTGCGGCCTGGCTCTGCCCCCTCTGAGAAGTGCCCCATCCAGCTGGGATCGACCTCCTTCGGTCCCGGCATCGACTGATCGATCGCAATCGACTTCCTGGGCAGCCCTGATTTACGACATTTATATGCCGCCCTTCTCACCCCGAAGAGAGTGGCTTACAAGGAAAATGTAAATACAATATATTATTGCCATAGCATAATATTAATACTATATATTACATTGTACTATAAAATTATACTGTTATAATATTAATTAAAATATATAATTAAAATATATTATTAGTATTATATTGTATTACATTATAATATTATCAATACAGTGTTGTCTCACTTATCGCGGGTGTTACGTTCCAGGACCACCCGCGGAAAGTGAAAATCCGCGAAGTAGGGACGCGGCAGAAGCGAGAGATTTAAAGGCACCGCGCCCCATACTCCATCGTTTCCAGGAGCAAGATTAGAACCGCTGCTCTGGGCAACGGCAACCATTCATAAACAGAGGCAAACACTCGCAAAACAGCGACTCCACAAAAAGCGAACCGTGAAATGAATGCTAGGGAACACTACATTCATAATAGATTTTGTTCCCGTGTTTAATTGTTTAGCACTGATTGTTAGTCACATGAATTGAGGAAGGAGTTGTGTGTGTGTGTGTGTGTATGTGTGTTGTTTTTGAGGAAGAGCAGGCTGAAAAGCCAATAGTGAAATAATCAACAGGGGCTAGAAAACCGTTTTGCTTTGCGGAAGTGGAAATCTTTGCTCGACTGAGTTCCGCAATCGATTCGACCGATGCATTTAAATGGATTCTCTACTAGCCTTGGTTTGCTTGACTGGAAAATAACCGAGGGAGGGTCCTGGCACAGGGATGTTGAACTTCCCAGGTCACCAAAGGACCCCCTCCAAGCATTGTGGTTTGAGATATTTTATTGACTTGTTTCCTGAGCTTATCTTCTCTCAGACAATGGCTTCCTTTTGCCTGGGATGGAGCAGGGTCTTCCCAGAGCCCAGTGTTTTTCCTGGACGCTTTGAGCACAGCTGCTTTTCACTTTCCGTTCCCAGAGCGAAAAAAGAAAGCTTATCCAAATGTTAACACCATTCCTCCCGGGTGAAGTCAGCGCTCTGGCTTTTCCTGTAATAAGAGAGGCCCTGCGAAAGAAAGCGAAGGGAAGCTGTAATCCTGGAAAAGTGGGGGAGGGAGACTCCTGAAAGGGTGAAAGAGGGGTTCCTGCCAGTGGGCATTCCCTTCCTTTTTCATCCCTGTCAGTATTAATACATGCTCCTCCAGAAAGGAAATATACACTGTATATACTCGAATATAAGCCGGCCTGAATTTTGCCACAAAAAACTGGGGAAACGTATTGACTCGAGTATAAGCCGAAGGTGGGAAACGCAGCAGCTACGAGTCAGCTTCAAAATAAAAATAGACACCAATAAAGTTACATTAATTGAGGCCTCCATAGGTGAAATGTTTTGGACTATTGACATAAAAATTGTAATTTAAGATAAGACTGTCCAACTCTGATTAAACCCATTATTCTAACCTATGTAAATCTGCTTATGTATCCTTCCAATAATGATAGAGTAAAATAATAAATGTAATAATAATAGAGTAAAGCAGTGTTTTTCAACCTTTTTTGAGCCGCGGCACATTTTTTACATTTACAAAATCCTGGGGCACACCACCAACCAAAATGACACTCTAACACAGTAATACATATAGTTAATATGTTTTTAAATGTATTTATACACTCAGTGTGAAACCTGGGCCTGTTTCGATTAACACAACATAGATATCCTGGCAGGAATGGCAGAAAGACACACACGAAGGTCTTGCTCAACAGCTGGGAGTTCTAGTTCACCCACAATCAAAGAGCATTCTGAACTCCACCAATGATGGAATGGAATCAAACTTCCCACACAGAACTACCATAACCAAGAGAAAATACTATAAGAGTTTGGTGGGCATTGACCTTGAGTTTGGGAGTTGTAGTTCACCTATATCCAGAGAGCACTGGAGGGAGGGGGGAAGGCGTGGGGCGGGTCTGAGGGAGGAAGAAGGGGCAGCGTGTGGAGGGGAGGGAGGAAGACGTGGGGCAAGTCTGCGCAGTAGCGCCCACACAGGTCACGTCTTCCCCCCCCTCCCGCAGAAGCGGCAGCGTGAGCAAAGCGAGGCAAAGAAAGCAGAGCGAGGCTGGGAAGAAGGGAGTGGAGAAGAAGTGTTCGGCAGGAGGGGGAAGAAAGGGTATTGGAGGTCCCAATTTCCCACGGCACACCTTATCGCTCACGGCACACTAGTGTGCCACAGCACACTGGTTGGGAAACACTGGAGTAAAGTAATGGAAATGTAATAATAATAAATAGGGGAAAATAAATGTAATAATAAATATAATAAAATAATAAATGGAAAAAAATAAAGTAAAATAATGGAAATGTAATAACAATAATAAATAGGAAAAAATGTAATAGAGTAAAATAATAAATAAAAAATGGGAAAAATAATAAATAGTAAATGTAAAAAAAATAAAATAATTGAAATGTAATAATAATATAGGGGAAAATAAATGTAATAATAGGGTAAAATAATAAATATAAAAAACGGAAATGTAATAATAGAGTAAATGAATGTAATAAAAATAATACTAATAACAGTAAAATAATAAATAACCTTGACTTGAGTATAAGCAGAGGGGAGCATTTTCAGCCTAAAAGGGGGCTGAAAAAGTAGATTTATATTTGAGTATATACAGGTAAATCCAAAACCAAGGTTTGACTTGAAACAAGAACCAGAGAAATCAGGCCTAGCTTCTCACTTGAACGCCACATTGCCTGAACTGAATTTAGAGTTCCCACAGATTGGGTTTTGGTTTTTTTCCCTGTGAGGAGCAGAAACTGCAAGTCGTTTCTGGTATGAGAGAATTAGCCGTCTGCAAGGACATTGCCCAGGGGGTTCCTGGATGTTGGATGTTTTACCATCCTTGTGGGAGACTTCTCTCATCCCCGCGTGGGGAGCTGGATCTGACGGGGAGCTGAACCAGTCCAACCCCAAAACACAAAGCACCCCTAACAGATGACCATCCAGCCTCTATTTAAAAGCCTCAGAAGAAGAATCCTCTGCCATACTCCGAGGCAGAGAGTTCCACTGTTGAACAGCTCTTCTTACAGTCAGGAGGTTCATCTTAATGTTCAGGTGGAATCTCCTTTCCTGTCATTTGAACCCATGGCTCCATTGAGTCCTAGTCTCCAGGGCAGAAGGAAACGAGCTGGGAAAGATCCTGCACAAAGCAGCCAGGTACATTTCAGGAAATACTGGGCTAATTGAAATCAACAGGGGACTGAAACTCCTTAGTAATTCCCGGAGTTTCCTGGGAATACTTTTTGAGTTTTCATGGCTTTGGGACAAGGAAAAAACATCATTAGATCACCAAAGAAAAGGAACAACACCAGGGACTTCCTGGTTTTTCCGGTTTGCCTGGATGGGATCATAATTGCACCGGGACATGCCCACTATATCAATATAATATTACGTATGTTTAATTTATGCCACACCTTCCTACACACAGTTGGACGCCTATAATTTCAGAGAGAAAATGGCTGTGCATTTGCAGAATTCGGATTTCCTTTTTCTACCTAAAATGCGTAACGGATTTTGTGTGCGTCAGGAGCGACTTGCGAAACTGCAAGTCGCTTCTGGTGCGGGAGAATTGGCCGTCTCCAAGGACGATGCCCAGATGCTTTACCATCTCCAAAGCCGCTGCTCCTCCGGCCTGTCTGCCGACACAGGCCCCACAGAGCCCGCGATGGGATGGCGGCAGCGGCACCCCTTACTCTTGACCCCACCCCCAATGCCCTTCTCCCTGGGCCGGACAGAATCAGCTGCTGGGCCGCATCCGGCCCACGGGCCGTAGGTTGCCCACCCCTGGTTTAACCTATTGCATCGCTGGGGGTTTCTTGTGTAAAGGATGTCAGAATGATCCCAGGACTAATAGATAGCCTCTTCTTCCTCGAATTCGTCTCCTTTGGAAATCACCTCTGATAGCCCCTGGCATTGCATTCCCTGTATAATTCTGCTTTCTAATAATAACAATCTGGGATTTACCGCTTGCGTTTAAATAGTCTCCCTTTTACAACCTTGTGGCCTCGGGGGTATATTCCAAGAAGGGAAATGGAAAGCCCCGGAGACACCACCCCCAGTCTGGTGCCCTTAGGATCTCCACCTTGTTAAAATGTGCCAAGCCATTGAAATCCACAAAGCGTGTGGACAATTTCGACAGAAAGGAGGGAACCATGAACATGGACACAATCTGGCAACCAGTAGTTAAAAGCTCTAGAATCAGGACAGTAAACCAAGAATATCTCTCTGAAAATAGGAATTCCAGACACGAAACAATCAGGGCCAGCTAACACCTCCCAACAAAGAATTCCCCCAGGCAGGAAGCACCCAGGCCTTGAAGTTGCAAGGCCATTCAATGCTAATCAAGATGGCCAATTGCAACATTCACACTTGCCTTGTTTCCAACAAACCCCACAACTCCTGAGGATGCCTGCCATAGATGTAGGCGAAACGTCAGAAGAGAATGCTTCTGGTATATGGCTATACAGCCCAGAAAACTCACCGCAACCATGGGTAACCAAGACTCCTTATATTTCTTCACTTTCTTTTTTTATATATAATGTTATTTTATTTACTATATATAATTTTATTTTTTTATATTACTGTTAATTTTTGTTCATGTTGTGAATGTATGTTTTGATGTTGTTGCTTGGAAAAAGCCCTGAGTCCCCCCGGGGATAGAGCGGTATATAAATAAAGGTGTTTATTATTTATTATTCAGGTGCCAATTATTTATGACATGTATATGCCGCCCTTCTCACCCTGAAGGGGACTCAGAGCGGCTTACAAGTAAAATGTAAATACAATATATTATATTATTGCCATAGCACAATATTAATATTATATATTACACCAGTGTTTCCCAACCAGTGTGCCGGGGCACACTAGTGTGCCGTGAGCAATCATCAGGTGTGCCGTGGGAAATTGGAACCTCCCGAGGGGGGGGGGGGAGTCTAGTGTGTTGAAATATAAAAACCCTAAGAAACCTACCTTGATCACACGTTGTCTACTTGGTCTCTCCGTCTCCATGCATTGGGAAGGCCTGCCTCCCTTTCCCCAAGTAGAGACCTCCTCTTGCCTCCTGGGGGTTCTGTGTGGGAAGTTTGGCCCAGTTCTATCATTGGTGGGGTTCAGAATGCTCTTTGATTGTAGGGGAACTATAAATCCCAGCAACTACAACTCCCAAATGTCAAGGTCTATTTCCCCTGAACTCCATCTGCGTACATATTTGGGCAAATTGAGTATTCATGCCAAGTTTGGTCCTGATCCAACATTGTTGGGGCCACAGTGCTCTCTGGATATAGGTGAACTACAACTCCAAACCTCAAGGTCAATGTACACCAAACTCTTATAGCATTTTCTCTTGGTTATGGGAGTTCTGTGTGGGAACTGTTTGTGTCTTTCTGCCATTCCTGCCAGGATATCTATGTTGAGTTCATCGAAACAGGCCCAGGTTTCACACTGAGTGTATAAATACATTTTAAAAACATATTAACTACCGTATATGTATTACTGTGTTAGAGTGTCATTTTGTGTCATTTTGGTTGGTGGTGTGCCCCAGGATTTTGCAAATGTAAAAAGTGTGTCGCGGCTCAAAAAAGGTTGGGAAACACTATTACACTAATAATATTAGTAATATTACATGTAATGTATAATTATAATTTAGTAGTAGTAGTATATTGTATTACATTATAATATCAATATACAATATATTATATTTTCACTCTGCAAAGCACATACAGGTAATAGATGTTCTTAATGGTAATTGTGGAGTCTTAACTCCACATTCAAAAGTGGTATAGGTAAAGGTTTCTTCTTGACATTATAACCCTAATTGTGTCCGACTCTGGGAGTTGGTGCTCTTCTCCATTTCTACGGCAAGGAGCCGGCGTTGTCCTTAGACACCTCCTCGGTCACGTGGCCGGCGTGACTGCATGGAGTGCTGTTACCTTCCCGCCAAGCAGTACCTACTGATCTACTCAAATGTGTGTGTTTTTTGAACTGCTAGGTTGGCAGAAGCTGGAACTAACAGCGGGAGCTCACCCCACTCCCTGTATTCGCACCGCCAGCAAGTTCAGTAGCTCAGCAGTTTAACCCGCTGCGCCACATTCAAAAGTACTTCATGTTTATGGCACCTTAAATCAGTGTTGTGAAGGTCTTGGTCAACAGTTCTTGTCAATCCAAACCATCTGCAGATGGTGGGAGTTCCCATCTTGACTAAATTCATCATTGGCTTCTGTTGCTTCAGAAATGAATGGAGGACCACTGGGTTTGTTAGACGCGTTGCCATGTTGGCGCAACGAAAAGGCCGCAAGTGGGGCCGTTGAGTGGGGGGGGGAGGGCTTTCTAAACAGCAGGAGACGGCATTCCTCCAACGTGAACTCACTCTTGGGCCTCGGCCAAGGTTGGACGGAGAAGGGCTCTCCTTTCATTTCAACATGCAGATACGTATGTGTGTCTTCGTGAAAATAACTTGTGGCTTTCCAACAGAATCCTAGCCGTCATCAGTTTTTATTTCTTCTGGGTTGTGCAGTGAATGGCTCTCTGCTTGCTTCTCTTTTCGATGACAAAGCAGTTGCCAGAACAAAGGTACACATGCAGAGCTCTTCCATTGCCCAGACAGTGTGGATCGGCATGTTTTTGAACTGCTAGGTTGGCAGGAGCTGGGGCTAACAGCAGGAGCTCACCCCACTCCTTGGATTTCAACCGTCAGAAAGTCAGGACTCACTAGCATTGAGCTGTCAAACTGTGGTAGGTCTGTGTTGCACATCTGTCCAAAAAGCCTGAATTCCTCCAAATTGGGTATAGGTTAAAGGTAAAGGTTTCCCCTCGAGATTAAATCTAGTTGTGTCAGACTCTCAGGGGTGGTGCTGATCTCCATTTCTAAAAGCCTGCGTTGTCTGTAGACACCTCCAAGGCCATGCGGCCAGCATGACTGCATGGAGCACCGTTACCTTCCCGTCAGAGCGGCACCTCTTGATCTACTCACATTTTGAACTGCAAGTTTGGCAGAAACTGGAGCTAACAGCGGGAGCTCACTCCACTCCCTGGATTTGAACTGCCAACCTTTCAGTCAGCAAGTTCAGCAGCTCAGCGGTTTAACCCACTGCGCCACCAGAGGCTCCTGGTGTGTGTGCGCGTGCGCGCCTTCACTCACTTCCTGAGACCACTGCCACCCTCATCCAATGACTGATCAGTATTATTAGTATTATATAATAAGATGCCATGACTGTTGGCACCAGTTTGCACCTACAGCAGCCTATTTTGTTACTACTACTAAGGTAAAGATAAAGGTTTCCCCCTGACATTAAGTCCAGTCGTGTCCCACTCTGGTGCTCATCTCCATTTCTAAGCCAAAGAGCCGGCATTGTCCATAGACACCTCCAGGGTCATGTGGCCACTAGCATGTCTGCATGGAGCTGTTGTGTTGTTGTTTTATTATGTGTCATTGGGCTTGGCCTCATGTAAGCCGCCCCGAGTCCCTTTGGAGAGAAGGTGGCAGGGTATAAATAAAGTATTATTTATTTATTTACGCCATTTATATTCCGCCCTTCTCACCCCGCAGGGGACTCGGGGCGGATCACGATGCACATATACAGGCAAACATTCAATGCCATAGACATACAGCATATATAGATACATAGAGGCAATTTAACATTCCAGAAATTAGTTAAATTTAGCCTCCTCACAGAGTGGTACCTCAATTTCCTACTTGACAGATGCAACTGTCTTTCGGGTTGCAAAGGTTGACAACAAGCTACACAAATTGGTCGAGAGCTCACCCCGGCCAGGCCTCGAACTCATGACCTGGTCAGTAGAGATCTTAGGCAGCTGACACCCAGCCAGTTGCGCCACATTCCCGGTGCTATTATTATTATTACCTTCCTGTCGGAGCAGTACCTATTGATCTACTCAGATTTGCCTGTTTATGAACTGCTGGTTGGCAGAAGCTGGGGCTAACAGAGGGAGCTCACCCCACTCCCAGATTCGAACCTGCAACCTTTTGGTCAACAGGCTCTCGTTTGCATTAAAAAGTTTGACCCCCTTTTGTTTGTGTGTATGGCATTTCCGACCCCGAAACCAGATTCAAATACCCAGGGACACATCAGCTTCTCTAAGCAAGGCGTACTCATTGTTTACAATGTTCACTCAGCTGTATAGTCAAAGGCTTTCGTGGCCAGACTCACTGGGTTGTTGTGGGTTTTTCGGGCTATACGGCCATGTTCTGGAAGCATTGTCTCCTGACGTTTCGCCTGCATCTATGGCAGGCTTCCCCAGAGGTTGTGAGGTCCACTTAGTTGATTTCGCTGTGGTTTAGAGTAGTGTTTCTCAACCAGTGTGCCATGGCACACTAGTGTGCCGTGAGCGATCATCAGGTGTGCCGTGGGAAATCGGAACCTCCAATACCGTTTCTTCCCCCTCCTACCCACAGTGCTCTCTGTGTGTAGGTGAACTACAACTTCCAAACTCAAGGTCAATTCCCAAGCAAACCCTTTCAGTGCTTTCTATTGGTAATGAGAGTTCAATATGCCACGTTTGGTTCAATTCCATTGTTGCAAGAGTTCAGGATGCTCTTTGATTGTGTGTTAACTATAAATCCCAGAAACTAACTCCCAAATGTCAAGGTCTATGTTCCCCAAACTCCATCTGTGTTCACATTTGGGCATATTGAGTATTCATGCCAAGTTTGGTCCTGATCCAACATTGTTTGAGTCCACAGTGCTCTCTGGATATAGGTGAACTACAACTCCAAAACCCAAGGTCAATGCCCACCAAACTCTTATAGTATTTTCTCTTGGTTATGGGAGTTCTGTGTGGGAAGTTTGTGTCTTTCTGCCATTCCTGCCAGGATATCTATGTTGTGTTCATCGAAACAGATCCAGGTTTCACACTGAGTGTATAAATACATTTAAAACATATTAACTATATGTATGACTGTGTTAGAGTGTCATTTTGTGTCATTTTGGTTGGTGGTGTGCCCCAGGATTTGGTAAATGTCAAAAATGTGCCGCGGCTCAGAAAAGGTTGAAAAACACTGGTTTAGAGAAATGCCTCCCTTCCAAAACGAGGCCTGTTGCTTTTAGCAAGCCCTATATCTCTTGGATCCAAATGGCTCAATTCCTCGAATTTGGTATGGGTCAGAAAATAAAGAATTGAGGAGGAATGGGCCCCAATTTGAAGGAGCGATAAGCCGTTTTTAATCAACTGCACGCAGAAAGGGAGCATGAATCCAATGCAGTGCAGCTTGCATGGGTAAGGCTGCTTGGTGGTAGCCAAGAGCAAATTCTCAGAAACACGAATAACAGTTCTCAGAAATGGAAGTACGGTTTCCTTCCCCGGTCAACCAATGATATGCGGAAGCTCACAAGAGGCCAATCCCCATGGAGATCCTGGGTTTGAACCCACCAGCTGTCCGAGCAAAACAGCCCTTCCTTCGCAAAGAAATCCTTCAATCCAGTGTTTCTCAACCTTCAGAATGCTGCGACCCCTTAATACAGTGTTTTTCAACCTTTTTGGAGCCGCGGCACATTTTTGACATTTACCAAATCCTGGGGCACACCACCAACCAAAATGACACAAAATGACACTCGAACACAGTCATACATATAGTTAATATGTTTTTAAATGTATACACTCAGTGTGAAATCAGGGCCTTTTTCGATGAACACAACATAGATATGACTTCCTCTCACATACTTATACATGGCTGTCATGTCTTATCTCGGCCTTCTCTTCTTCAGGCTAAACATGCCCAGCTCTTCAAGCCGCTCCTTATAGGGCTTGTTCTCCAGACCCTTGTGAAATTTCACCCTGAGTGAAGCTTGCTTCCAGTTAACTATGGATGTCACGAAGCTGTTATAAACAGTTCCTTTGGGGGGGGCAACTCTCAAAAAATCCAGTAAGATAGTTTAAAAAAAACCCAACATTTCCAAGCGGAGAGGCTCAATTTGTTTCTTGGAAACCTGTGAATGCTTCAGCCTCCCGATGCTCCCAGGCTCGCTCTCTGCCCAATTCGCCGACATGGAGCTTCCGGCTTTGGCTGTTCTCGCGAGAAATCCAAGTCAACGCGAAAACGCCAACGCAATCATTTCCGTCCAGTGCTCTGCTTTTGCGGAGGGAGGCAGCGGAAGAGGCCACACAGATCTATGAAACGTATAGCTCCACGTCAGTGAATTGGGCAGTGAGCGAACATGGGAGCATCGGGAGGCTGAAGCAGCCCTGAGTGGGAGCTGGAGCCATGCTGAGTCGAGGCTCCTGAAGGCTTCCTCAAAGCGGGCCTGGGCCTGGCATTCGGCGGAGCCCTTCCTTTGCCTCGGGGCACACCTGATGATCGCTCACGGCACACGAGTGCCGCAGCACGCCAGTTGGGAAACGCTGCCTTAATACACTTTCTCAGGTTGTGTTGACCCCCAACCATACAATTATTTTCGGTGCTACTTAGAGAAGGCGAAAGGCCTCGTCGAACCGCCACTTGCACAGAACCAAAGTGGCATCAAACTGCATTAATGCCACAGTAGAGATGCCCTACAGCAGGGGTGCCCATTAGGTAGATCGCGATCTACTGGTAGATCGTGCAGGGCATCCTGGTAGATTGCAGGCAGGGCGGGAGGAAGGCTCAGTCCCGCCCTGCAGGCTCCTGATGCTGCCCAGGTGCAAAAGGAGGTTGGACTGGATGGCCCTTGGAGGTCTCCTCATATTCTAGGAACCCATTGTTATTATTATCAGAGGCTGAATGGCCATCTGTGAGGAATGCTTTGATTGTGTTTTTCCCTTATGGCAGAAGGAGGTTGGACTGGATGGCCCTTGGAGGTCTCCTTCTACTCTTAGAACCTATTGTTGTTACTACTACTACTACTACTACTACTACTAGTAGTAGTAGTAGTAGCAGAGGCTGAATGAATATTATCATCATTATTATTATTATGAATAAATTCAGGGGCTTATTATACTCACATTTAGTTGAATTCAGTCTTAAAATATATTATATGGCTCTCACTGAAATAAATTTCCAAATCCTTTGCTTTTATTTATTTTATTTATTTATTTTCAGGATTTTACCCTGCTCTTCTCAACCCCCGAGGGGGGACTCAGGGCGGCTTACAGTACGGCACAATTCGATGCCCACATCACAACAGCATAAAACCCAAAAACCCCACAACAATTAAAATACATTAAGATACATTAAAATACAGTTTCAACAGCATCATACGCAGTCATTCCAAGTCAAAACAATATTCAATCCATAAAAACATTGACCCTCTTCATCCATTTCCATTAAAATCCTCATCTAACATGCTGCCTAGTGCTGGTGTGCAAACGCCTGGTCCCAAAGCCAGGATTTTACCTTTTTCCTGAATGCCAGGAGGGATGAGGTGGACCGTACCTCAATAGGAAGCGCATTCCACAGGCGGGGAGCCACCACCGAGAAGGCCCTGTCCCTCGTCCCCACCAGCCGCATTTGAGAAGTCGGCGGGAGCGAGAGCAGGGCCTCCCCGGATGATCTTAGATTGTGAGGTGGGACGTAGCGGCTGATGCGTTCGGACAAGTAAGCTGGGCCAGAACCGTATAGAGCTTTAAAGGTCAAAACCAGCACTTTGAATTGAGCTCGGAATTGGACAGGCAGCCAGTGGAGCTGGCACAACAGGGGGGTGGTGTGCTCCCTGTATGTAGCTCCCGTTAGTAATCTGGCTGCCGCCTGCTGGACTAATTGCAATTTCCGAACTGTCTTCAAAGGCAGCCCCACGTAGAGTGCGTTGCAGTAATCTATTTGGGATGTGACCAGAGCGTGGACGACCGTAGCCAGATCAGACTTCCCAAGGTACGGGCGCAGCTGGCGCACGAGTCTCAACTGTGCAAAAGCTCCCCTGGCCACCGCCGAGACCTCTCTGAGTAGTGGGGAGGGAGATCATTTTGAATTGGTTGTTTTATAAGTAGCTCGCATGCTGAAAAAGTGTGAGCACCCCTGCCCTACACTAATGCTTCTCAACCTTCCTAATGCCGCAACCCCTTAATACAGTTCCTGACGTTGTGTTGACCCCCCAACTATAACACTATTTTCGTTGCTACTTCATAACCGTAATGTTGCTACTGTTATGAGTCAAAATGTAAATATCTGATATGCAGGATGTATTTTCATTCGCTGGACCACATTTGGAACAAATACCCGATACGGCCAAATTAGAATACTTAGTGAGGTAGGAGGGAGGCATTATTTTGTCATTTGGGAGTTGTAGTTGCTGGGATGTATAGTTCACCTACAATCAAAGAGCATTCTGAGCTCCACCAATGATGGAATTGAACCCATAGAACTCCCATGACCAACAGAAAATACTGGAACGGTTTGGTGGGCATTGACCTTGATTTTGGGAGTTGTAGTTCACCTATATCCAGAGAGCACTGTGGACTCAAACAATGATGGATCTGGATCAGACTTGACACAGATACTCAATATGCCCAAACATGAACCCTGGTGGCATTTAGGGAAAATAGACCTGGACATTTGGGAGTTGCAGTTGCTGGGATGTATAGTTCACCTGCAATCAAAGAGTATTCTGAACTCCACCAACGATGGAATTGAACCAGACTTGGCACACAGAACTCCCATGACCAATAGAAAATACTGGAAAGGTTTGGTGAGTGTTGATCTTGAGTTTTGGAGTTGTAGTTCACCTACATCCAGAGACCACTGTGGACTTAAACAACAATGGATCTGGATCGGGGTGGGCAATTATTTTTTTCCAAGAGGCCACACGAGAGCCAAAAAATATTATGGAGGGCCGCGCCTAAAGGCGGAACTACATTCTAATCTACTTTATTTATTTATTTATTTACTTACTATATTTACTATATATTACACATAATTAATATTAACATAATAATATATCAAGAAATATTCATATATTATTAGTATTAATATAATATATTATAGTATATATGTATAGACATTATATTATTTATTATATTACTATATTATTATAAAATAATAATAAAAACCACTAAAATTAAATTAAATTCAAGAAGACAAGGTGCGAACCAAGATGGAATGGCCCAATGGACCCAGCCCAGAGGATGGCAAAGCGGACCCAGCCGCCGCTACAGCAGAGGAGAGGAGAGCAGCAGGCCATCGGAGGCTGCAGGCCTCCACCCGCTCTCGCCCCCAGCCGTTCCCCAGCTGATCGCCCTGCTATAGAATGCCTGCCATCCCTGGAGGCAATCCGGGCCTGCAGGGGAGCAGTCGGCGATCTGAGGCGGCTGATCGTCCTGGCGACCTGGAAGACAATCAAGTCTTCCGGGTCGCCAGGGCGATCAGCCGCCGTAAATCGCCGAATGCTCTCGCTGCAGGCCCGGATCGCCTCCAGGGATGGCAGGCACTCCAAAGCCGCCGCTTCTCTGGCCTGTCTGCCGACACAGGCCCCACAGAGCCCACGATGGGATGGCGGCAGCGTCACCCCTTCCTCTTGGCCCCGCCCCCGACACCCTTCTCCCCGGGCCGGACAGAATCAGCTGCCGGGTTGCATCTGGCCCGCAGGCCGTAGGTTGCCCACCCCTGATCTGGATCAAACTTGGCACGGATACTCAATATGCCCAAACGTGGACCCTGGTGGCATTTAGGGAAAATAGACCTTGGCATTTGGGAGTTGTACTTGCTGGGATTTATAGTTCACCTGTAATCAAACAGAATTCTGAACCCCTCCAATGATGGAATTGGACCAAACTTCCCACACAGATGTATTTTCTGATGGTCTTTGACGACCCCCTGCGATACCCCCCTCATGACTCCTCCAGGGGTCCCGACCCCCCAGGTTGAGAAACGCTGTTGTGATCTCACATATAGCAGGAACAAATCCCACAAGTTGAGGAAATCCCACTCTTAGGTTCAAGAGGAAAGCAATAGCAAACCTCTTCTGAACAACTCTAGCAAAGAAAAAAGTCCCCGTGAGAAGGCTTGCCCTAGGTCAGACAACAACATTAAGGTCAACTTGCTCAGCTGGGAAACAACGATTTTTTTCCCATCTCTACTTTCTGTTTTGCTTTTGCATCTTCTGGGCCTTCTGGCACACAAGCACGGATTCGAGCCGCCATCTGCCTTTTGTGTTTGGAGGCAAACAAAGGCTTGTAGGCTTCCAGAAGCAAACAACAAACAGCGTTGTATTGCCAAAGACTTTCATAACCAGATTCATTGGGCTGTTGTGGGTTTGTGTGGCTGTGCTCCAGAAGCATTCTCTCCTGACTTTTCTCCCACATCTATGGCAGGCATCCTCAGAGATCGTGAGGTCTGTCGGAAACTAGGACAATCGGGTTTATATCTCTGTGGAATAATGTCCAGGGTGGGAGAAGGAACTCTTCTCTATTGGAGGCAAGTGGGAATGTCGCAATTGGCCGCCTTGACGTGCACGGCTTAGCCTTGCAGCTTCAAAGCCTGGCTGATTCCTGCCTGGTCCAGCATTTCTGTGTTCTCAAATAATATGCTGTGACCAGGTTGGTTCTGCTGATGAAACGGGAATTCCACACAGGAAACGATTAGGGACAGCTAACACATCCCAACAAAGGATTCCCTTCCCCCATGCAGCAACCTGGGGGGAATCCTTCATTGGGATGTGTTAGCTGTCCCTGATTGTTTCTTGTCGCTGATTGTTTCCAGCTAACACATCCCAACAAAGGATTCCCCCAGGCAGCAACCAGCCAGGCTTTGAAGCTGCAAGGCCATTCAATGCTAATTAAGATGGGCAATGGCAACATTCACACTTGCCTCCAACAGACCAGAGTTCATTCTCCCTCCTACCTTCCAACAAAGGATTCCCCCAGGCAGGAAGCAGCCAGGCTTTGAAGCTGCAAGGGCATTTGATGCTAATCAAGCTGGTCAATGGCAGCATTCACACTTGCTTCCAACAGACAGGAGTTCTTTCTCCCTCCCTCCTACCTTCCAACAAAGGATTCCCCCAGGCAGGAAGCAGCCAGGCTTTGAAGCTGCAAGGGCATTTGGTGCTATCAAGCTGGTCAATGGCAACATTCACACTTGCCTCCAACAGACAAGAGTTCTTTCTCCCTTCTACCTTCCAACAAAGGATTCCCCCAGGCACCCTGGAGATATATAAACCCCACTTGCTTAGTTTCCAACAGACCTCACAACCTCTGAGGATGCCTGCCATGGATGCAGGAGAAATGTCAGAAGAGAATGCTCCTGGAACATGGCCATACAGCTCGTAAAAATCACAACAACCCAACAAACAGCATTGTTTCATGGGAAGGGCAGATGAGAAAGCCAAGTGGAGTGTCTTGCATTTGTCATTGTTGAATTTCATTGTGTTAGTGTTGGCAATGGAAGTATGCTGAGGACAAAGGAAAAAACCAGGACACTTGAAAGGCAGCTGGAAAAGTGAGAATGCAGAGGATTAATAAGACCTCTCTTTGCCAGAGAAGGAGGCTGAGAATCGAACTCTTGTTTTGCAAACTCACGGCATTACTTCGCGAACGAAGATTCTTAGGAAGGACTCATCCCACACTCTTTTTACAAGCGCGTTGGTGACTAAAAAGGCCAATCTGAGATAGGCAAGTTTGGTTGCAGAAAGCACAGCAGAAAGTCTCCTTGGGTGATGTTGTTTCCAAGTTGCGGTTCTTTTTTGTGTTGTCGGTTCTCTTCGAGACCCATTCGGTGTGTCTTATCGAAAGAGGCCTCAGCATTGTGGATAGTGTGTCTCCATGCCTCCCGATGTGAGGCCTTTGTGGACCATTGTTGGTGATCAATCTGGCCGAGCCTGAGATGTTGTTTCAGGGAGTCCTTGTATCTCTTTTTGGGGCGCCACTTTTGCGCTGACCCGTGGTGAGTTCACCGTAGAGTAGTATCTTTGGGAGGCGGTGGTCCTCCATCCTAGAGACATGCCCTGCCCAGCGCAGCTGTGTTCTCAATAGCATGGCCTCAACGCTGGTGATCCCTGCTTGCTCAAGGACAGCAACATTAGTCACATAGTCAGTCCAGTATATATTTAGGATTGAGCGAAGACAGCGCTGATGAAAGCGTTCAAGGAGTTGTAGGTGTTGGCGATAGGTGACCCATGTTTCAGACCCATAGAGGAGAATAGACAGTATGATAGCTCTGTACACACTGATTTTGGTGCTTTGCCTCAGGTGCTTGTTGCTCCAGACTCTTTTGTGAAGCCTTCCAAATGAACCACGATTCCAAAGCCTTCCAAATGATCAATCTTGGTGTTTGAGGAGATGATGCTTCCCAGGGAGGTGAACTGCTGAACGGACTTAAGCACAGATGTGCCTATGCTGACGTGGGGATGGTGGTGTTATTCCTGTGGTGCGGGCTGGTAGAGGACTTCCAATTTCTTCAGGCAGACTTCCAGCCCAAACAGCTCTGCAGCTGCTGCAAAGCAGGACGTGAGGCGCTGCAGGGTTGCTTCTGAATGGGCAACTAGTACTCTTTATAAAAGGTAAATACGCAGTTTATGAGATCATCCAGACCCAAAGTATAGGAAGTAGAGGGTGAGTGAGATGGCAAACTTGATGAAGGTTAGCGTTCTTTTCTTTTTGTCTCAATCTAATTCTCCCTTTTGCAGTGGTGACTCAGCCATGACTAAAGTGGCGCTCTATCAGAGGCGCCAGCTGGTTGGCGAGAGGGATCTTTTTGGTTTTGCGCCGGATTTCCTCCCTTGTTGTCTCAGTCCCCAATTGCCACCCATCTGCAAGAAGGAGGCTAATTGGGAGTCTGAAAAGAGCCGGGAGTAGAAAACAGGAGGAGGACAAAGGCTCTGTTTTCAAACTCTCCCAGAGGGCCGGCTGAAGCCAGATGGCACTTGGCGAGGAGAAACTCACCAGCCCGGCCCTGCCATCTGCTCACCGGCAGAACTCCATTGGCCCCACAGCTCTGGCACAAACGTGGCATCGCCCATAGGACGTTGTGCCGGATTTCGACACACCTGTATTTGCACAGACATATGTGCAACCTGATCTTGAACGCAAGATCCTACAGACCAAAGTTTCCCAACCAGTGTACCGTGGCACACTAGTGTGCCGTGGGAAATTGTTTTAGGGACCTTAAAGTGGCGAGCCTCCTTCCAACATTGTGATTCTGGATAGAAAACAAACAACAACATAACATGACATTGTTTGAGTCCACAGTACTCTCTGGGTGTAGGTGAACTACAACTTCCAAACTCAAGGTCAATGCCCAAGCAAACCCTTTCAGTACTTTCTGTTGGTAATGAGAGTTCAGTATGCCAAGTTTGGTTCAATTCCGTTGTTGCAAGAGTTCAGGATTTATTTATTATTTGTCACGTTTCTATACCGCCCCTCTCAGCCCGAAGGCGACTTGGGACGGTTTACACAGGCAGTCTCTGCCCTCAATACAACACAGCAACAAGTCAACCCCCCCCCCGAAAAAAACATATACTAACAATTTAACAATTAAAAACATACAATAGCTCTGTACACACTGATTTTGGTGCTTTGCCTCAGGTGCTTGTTGCTCCAGACTCTTTTGTGAAGCCTTCCAAATGATCAATCTTGGTGTTTGAGGAGATGATGCTTCCCAGGGAGGTGAACTGCTGAACGGACTTAAGCACAGATGTGCCTATGCTGACGTGGGGATGGTGGTGTTATTCCTGTGGTGCGGGCTGGTAGAGGACTTCCAATTTCTTCAGGATGCTCTTTGATTGTGTGTTAACTATAAATCCCAGAAACTGTAACTCCTAAATGACAAGGTCTATTTTCCCCTGAACTCCATCTGCGTTCACATTTGGGCATATTGAGTATTCATGCCAAGTTTGGTCCTGATCCAACATTGTTTGAGTCCACAGTGCTCTCTGGATATAGGTGAGCTACAACTCCAAAACCCAAGGTCAATGCCCACCAAACCCATAGAATGTACATAGAATCCAGCGGACTCTCCTTTTTTTAAGGACTTAAACCCCAAAACATGGGGAAGAATTGGACCTGGGTACAGGCCCAGACTCTCAAGGAGTCCCAAAGAGAACCTCATCTGCCTTTCTTTCTGTGGCAATCCGGATCCCCTTCTGCCCCCAAAAGTCCAGATCAAGATGTGTATTTGCGACTCTCGGTTTTGGCAAAGAGGCCCCATAAAGCAGAAGCTGGAAGGAAGTGAGATGGTGCGTGACGGCGAAATCTGCATTTCCTGTTCACTCTTGTTTTCAGTATTTGACACATACATGCCTTTGAATTCTACAGTTCTTCTTTGCTAATGATATTCTTGCTATCGAACTTCAACTCTAGTTCTATCAAAGGTTATTGCAATGTCCTTCAACTGTCTCAATTTGGCAGAAAGTTGTCCCTGATCCTCTGCCGTCCCACTTTCTCAGCTGCTATTAAAGTGTCCCGGTTTCTGTCTCCTCCTCTCACCCACCCCACTGGTCCTCAGCTCACTCCAGTTGCAGTAAATGGAGTTAGAAGTGGAAACGCCGTTTCTGTTTAAAAAATTCAGCAGGGAGCTGGAGATGTTCAACACTGGAACTCTCTGCCTTGGAGTGTGGCGGAAGCCTCTTCCTTGGATGCTTTTAAAGATGATGCCGTCGGTCATCTGAGACTAGAACGCAATGGAACAGGGGCTTCAAACACCAGGAAAGAAGATTCCACCTGAACATTAGGAAGAACTTCCTAACTGTGAGAGCTGTTCAGCAGTGGAACTCTCTGCCCCGGAGTGTGGGGGAGGCTCTTTCTTTGGAGGCTTTTAAGCAGAGGTGGGATGGCCATCTGTCAGGGGTGCTTTGAACGAGATTTTCCTGCTTCTTGGCAGAATGCAGGCCCGGATTAACGCCTTTTGGCGCCCTAGGCCACACTTTGGAAGCCCCGCCCCAGGGCACTACTGGGCATGTGCAGCAGCGCCCGGGGCAGGGCTTCCTTCCTCCCCCGCGACCACCTTCCTTGACTGAAGGAAGGCGGTCGCGGCGAGCAGGAGGAAGGGAAGCCCCGCCCCCGGGGCGCTGCTGGGCATGTTTAGCCTGAAGAAGAGAAGGCTGAGAGGAGACATGGTAGCCATGTATAAGTATGTGAGAGGAAGTCATATCTATGCTGTGTTCATCGAAACAGGCCCAGGTTTCACACTGAGTGTATAAATACATTTAAAAACATATCTATTATATAAAGGAGGTCCCGTCATGGAACGACCGTCCTAGGCAGAGAAACCTTACAAGGCAGAGACACCAAACTTGACAACAAAAATAGGCCTCAGGCAAGGAAGGTTTTTAGCCAAGAAACTTTCCCCCCCAAAACCTAGAAGGCCCCCAAAACAACGATACAAAAAACCTACATTTCCCAGCATCCTCTGCGGCCGCCAGCGAATCTCCCAGCCTCCACATTCTGACAAGATGATTGGTTGCCAGTGAGGGAGTATTTGCATAATGCCTCTATTGGCCAGCCAACATGAACATTCCGACCCTCTAAACTGGCAGAGGGGGATAAGGCAAAGGCCTGAGGCAGTCGCCAACACGAACACCCAATTCACTTCCCACAGAAAATTTAAACCCCTACAAATCACAGACCAGGCCCAAAATTGACAGTAAGGCTTCATTAACATGATTTTCCTGACTAGGCCTCACATAATGGAATGCTGTTTAAGCTCCGAATTGACAGTAAGGCTTCATTAACTTGATTTTCCTGACTAGGCCTCAGCTCATGGGACATTGTGTATGGCCTGAATTGACAGTAAGGCTTCATTAACTTGATTTTCCCGACTAGGCCTCAGCTCATGGGACATTGTGTATGGCCTGAATTGACAGTAAGGTTTCATTAACTTGATTTTCCTGACTAGGCCTCAGCTCATGGGACATTGTGTATGGCCTGAATTGACAGTAAGGCTTCATTAACTTGATTTTCCTGACTAGGCCTCAGCTCATGGGACATTGTGTATGGCCTGAATTGACAGTAAGGCTTCATTAACTTGATTTTCCTGACTAGGCCTCAGCTCATGGGACATTGTGTATGGCCTGAATTGACAGTAAGGCTTCATTAACTTGATTTTCCTGACTAGGCCTCAGCTCATGGGACATTGTGTATGGCCTGAATTGACAGTAAGGTTTCATTAACTTGATTTTCCTGACTAGGCCTCAGCTCATGGGACATTGTGTATGGCCTGAATTGACAGTAAGGCTTCATTAACTTGATTTTCCTGACTAGGCCTCAGCTCATGGGACATTGTGTATGGCCTGAATTGACAGTAACCTACCTTGGCACACAGAGCCCCTATGACCCACGCTACATTCTACTACAATTTGGAGGAGGGTGGACCATAGATGATGGGATTTGATGTACCTCCATGGATTATGGGATTTGTAGTACTTTCAAACCCTTCATTCCCCACAGACCACTGTGGCCCAGAACCAAGACCGATAAAGACCCAACTTGGCACACAGTGCCCCCATGACCCACACTCCATCCAACTGCAGTTTAGAGGAGGACACGTCATGGATAATGGGATTTCAAGTACCTCCACTCACTTCCAAAGTACCCCACCCACACAAGCATCAACCTCTACATCAACACAGCAGACGGAAAGACAAAAAACATTGTATATCCACAAGCTCTGCACAACGCCAGCAACACCACACACCGACAACTCCCCAGGACTTCAACATCCCACCCACCAGAACAACCCACAACGACACATGGCCCCACCAAAACCGTAAGTAACATCAATTCCAACCCTTACATACACAGACTTTCTCACATCTCCTAAATAGGGCACAGCAAGTTAACTATATGTATTACTGTGTTAGAGTGTCATTTTGTGTCATTTTGGTTGGTGATGTGCCCCAGGATTTGGTAAATAAAAAAAGTGTGCCGCGGCTCAAAAAAGGTTGAAAAACACTGCCCTATAGAAACTGAGCAAGAGGAGGAGGAGGCTGGATTCTTATTTGATAATCCTATTTATTGACCCTTTCCGATAGTTGCGCCCCTGTTTTGCAGCCCCGAAAGCAGGATGTAAGCCTCTTGCAACCTCTTCATTTTTTTTCCTCGCAAGAATGTGGTTTTGATGCAAAAAGAAAGGGGAAAAACACATCAGCAGTAAGAGACGCCCACGCCCACAAGCTCATTTCCCCGAAATGTTTGCTAATTCTGTCTCTGTTGCTAGGCAGAGTGAGCCGGGGCCGGGACACACACTTTGCACCCAGATCCCTGCTGGAAACTCGGTCCCCTTGAGAGGCATGGGTCAGCCCCTGCTCGTGCTCCCTCCAAAGGAGCTGGTCTATTCCCAAAGGCAACAGATTTCTCTCCAAGGCTCCCCAGATCTTAGGATCGCTTTGCTCGACCTTTCAGGGCAATACGAAGGGAACTTAAGGCAGGAGCGTCACCTTGGACGTTGCGCAAAGTTCACCGCAAGTCGGAAACAAATTGAAGGCACACAACAACAACACAGTGTCATCTACATCTATCTACCTACCTACCTATCTATCTATCAATCTATATAATAAAAGTCAGTGTTTTTCGGGCGGTGGTGCGGTGGTGCGACGGGAGGAATATCTGGCAGCGTTTCGATTGGCTGCAACTATGGGATTATTTGCATAAAGGGCTCTGATTGGCCAGCCTCAGAACTCCCAACATTCTACGGCCCCAGACAGAGGGGATTGGTTGCCACTGAAATGGTATTTGCATAAAGGACTCCGATTGGCCAACCACATTCCAACATTCTAAAGTGACTCAGAGGGAAAAGGAAAAGCCTCAGGCAGTCAGCCACTGCGGCCCACAGCAAAGGACCAAACTTGGCAAACAGGGGACCAATGGCCCACTTCACAACCTGGTGTGGTTTAGGGCAGGAGGGGCCATGAATGATGGGATTTGCAGTACCTTCACCCCATTCACTTCCCAAACAACACTGCAGCCCCTATAAATCACAGACCAGGCTTACAATTGACAGCAAGGCTTCCTTAACTTGATTTTCCTGACTAGGCCCCGAACAATGACAGACCAAGACCAAACTTGGCACACAGACCCCCCCAAGGTGCACCCTAGATCCTGGTGCAGGTTGAGGGAGGATGGACCATGGATGATGGGACTTGCAATACTTCAATTCACTTCCTTAGAGCACTGTGGCCCACACCAATGACGAATCAGGACCAAACTTGGCACACAGAGGCCCAATGGCCCACTTTACAAACCTGCGGTTTACGGCAGGATGGCTCACAAATGATGGGATTTGCAGTACCTTCACCCAATTCATTTCCCACAGAACATTGCAGCCCCTACAAATCACAGACCAGGCCCAAACTTGGCACACAGAGTACCCATGACCCACTCTACATCCTGGTGCAGTTTTGAGTGGGACGGACCACGGATGATGGGAGTTGAAGTACCTTCACTCACGTTCTGAGACCGCTGCCACCCTCATCCAATGACTGATCAAGACCACACTTGGCACACAGAGCCCCCATGACCCACTCCACATCCAGGTGCAGTTTGGAGAACCGGGGACCATGGATGATGGGACTTCCACTTCCTTCCCTCACTTCCAGAGACCGCTGCAACCCTCATCCAGCGAATAATCAAGACCAAATGTGACACACACAGCCCCCGTGACCCACTCTACATCCTGGTGCTGTTTGGAGGGGGATGGACCATGGCCAATGGGACTCGCAGTACCTTCACTAAGTTCCTGAGACCACTGCAAGCCACATCAACATCTCATAGGAACCAACCTTGGCACACAATGCCTTCCTCAAATAACCCGGGCACCTCCGGGTCCTCAGCTAGTATCATAAATAGTTGATGCTCCTTCAGATTTTGAGATCTGCATTCTTTAGATGGTTTTCTGTCGTCTTTCTCTGAAATGAAGGAAAAGTGAGTTTTCATGATTTGTACCCCAGACCCCGCGATTCCAACAAATGTGGCCTTGAAACAGTTACGTATTATAGATCTGTGCGAGGGAGCGTGAAATCCCGTGGCCCTTGGACCTCAAATCGGCCCGCTTTGCCCATCCAGGTGTGAGAGGAGGAAATATTTCGGTGCCGCCGTCGTTTTAGGCCTGATTAGCGCAGGAAACGTGGACAAGGGGGACCTTCATTGGGGGCCGAGCGAGGGGGGCCTGCAGCACAAAGGGGCTTCTGTCCACGGCAACAGGACCCCCAGGCTGCGAACACTGCGGCGCTTGAGAAAGATGGGAAGCACTGCCAGCTTCTCTCGGCCGTGGTGGCGCCAGGAAGCGCCAGGCGCAGTTCCTCTCCACGGCGAAGAGGTCTTCAAGTGGGCTTTTCCACGGCCTGCTCTTTACAGATCTGGAAATGGGGGCTCCAGTGAGTGCCTTGCTCAATTTGGACCCTGTTCGAATCAGGATCATCTGTGACATCCGTATCCACCAAAGGTCTTGAAGCCAAGCTTTATGGGAAGTTACTTACTTACGAGGATGATGGTCTTCCAGATGTAGTGTCTTGGCGGTGGGTCCATAGGTGGCTGTGCAGCCCTATTCTTGACCCACATCTTCTCCCGCAGTGAGGACATCGGTCTCCCGGTCAGGGTTGGCTTGACGTGCCTTTCTCTTGGCACGTTTCCACTTTCGCCTTCCATTCATGCCTCTTTGAATTCCGCAGCACTGCTGGTCACAGCTGACCTCCAGTTAGAGCACTCAAGGGCCAGGGCTTCCCAGTTCTCAGTGTCTATGCCACAGTTTTTAAGGTTGGTGCAGCACTGCTGGTCACAGCTGACCTCCAGTTAGAGCACTCAAGGACCAGGGCTTCCCAGTTCTCAGTGTCTATGCCACACTTTTTAAGGTTGGTGCAGCACTGCTGGTCACAGCTGACCTCCAGTTAGAGCACTCAAGGGCCAGGGCTTCCCAGTTCTCAGTGTCTATGCCACAGTTTTTAAAGGTTGGTGCAGCACTGCTGGTCACAGCTGACCTCCAGTTAGAACACTCAAGGGCCAGGGCTTCCCAGTTCTCAGTGTCTATGCCACAGTTTTTAAGGTTGGTGCAGCACTGCTGGTCACAACTGACCTCCAGTTAGAGCACTCAACGTCCAGGGCTTCCCAATTCTCAGTGTCTATGCCACAGTTTTTTAAGTTGGTGCAGCACTGCTGGTCACAACTGACCTCCAGTTAGAGCACTCAAGGGCCAGGGCTTCCCAGTTCTCGGTGCCTATGCCACAGTTTTTAAAGTTGGTGCAGCACTGCTGGTCACAGCTGACCTCCAGTTAGAGCACTCAAGGGCCAGGGCTTCCCAGTTCTCTGTGTCTATGCCACAGTTTTTAAGGTTGGTAGAGCACTGCTGGTCACAACTGACCTCCAGTTAGAGCACTCAAGGGCCAGGGCTTCCCAATTCTCAGTGTCTATGCCACTGTTTTTAAAGTTGGTGCAGCACTGCTGGTCACAGCTGACCTCCAGTTAGAGCACTCAAGGGCCAGGGCTTCTCAGTTCTCAGTGTCTATGCCACAGTTTTTAAAGTTGGTGCAGCACTGCTGGTCACAGCTGACCTCCAGCTAGAGCGCTCAAGGGCCAAGACTCCCAGTTCTGTGTCTATGCCACAGTTTTTAAGATTGGGAAGCAGCTGAGGGAGCTGGGTATGTTTAGTTTTGAGCAAAGAAGATTGAGAGGGGAAAAGATATTGGAAAGGGTGTCCCATTGAGGAAGGGACTAGAACACAACGGAGCCTTGTATTCAAACTGCTTGTGTGTGTGTGTGTGTGTGTGTGTGTGTAAGCATAACTGTGGGAACCTTGAAGAAAGAATTCACATGTTCAAGCACCTGGCATCTGAGAAATGTGGTCCTGCTTGGTATGACAGCCGCCCACTCTTACCAGTCCAACCAGTACAACGGCATTGTGGGCAACCATCAGCCTTAAAAGGACAGTTGATTTTGGAGTGACATTAGCATGGGGTTCAATGCTACGAAATGGCACAAAGACCCAATACGCCCAATACGACTACGTTTTGGAGTTGTAGTTCACCTACATGCAGAGAGCGCTGTGGACTCAGACAATGTTGGATCTGGACCAAACTTGGCATGAATACCCAATATGCCCAAATGTGAATACTGGTGGAGTTTTGGGGAAATAAACGTTCATATTTGGGAGTTGTAGTTGCTGGGATTTATAGTTCACCTACAATCAAAGACTATTCTGAACCCCATCGATGATCAAATTGAACCAAACTTGGCACACAGAATTCCCATGATCAACAGAAAATATTGGAAAGGTGTGGTGGGCATTGACCGTGAGTTTGGGAGTTGTAGTTCACCTACTTGTTTGCTTTTGGAGGGGGCCTGAAGCACGTTGCATGTGTATGAAGAATATAAAATGCAGGGGGAAACGTGTTCTCGATGGTTCCCATTGCGTTGGCGGAGAGGTTGATTCCAGGAGGGCGTGTTGCCTTTTGCACCCAGCCCACGGCAGGTGAATTACAAATATTGAAAGTGGACTTGGTTTCTCACACACCGTGTAACCTCAGCCCTTCCTTTGGCATACACAAAGGCTTCCTGGTGACATATAGGAACGAAACCCAAACAAAGTAAACGGAGAATAGCTTGAATGAGATCTGGAGGCTCATCCATTCCAGAAGTGGCATTGCGTTAGTGGCTTCTACACTTCCACCTTCCAGACCAGGGGTGGGCAACCTCCGGCCCGTGGGCCGGATGCGGCCCGGCAGCTGATTCTGTCCGCCCCGGGGAGAAGGGCGTTGGGGGCGGGGCCAAGAGGAAAGGGTGCTGCTGCCGCCATCCCATCGCGGGCTCTGTGGGGCCTGTGTCGGCAGACAGGCCAGAGGAGCGGCAGCTTTGGAGTGCCTGCCATCCCTGGAGGTGATCCGGGCCTGCAGTAGGAACAGTCGGCAACCTGCGGGGGCTGATCTAACTGACGGCCCGGAAGACTTGATCGTCTTCCGGGCCGCCAGGGCGATCAGCCGCCTCAGATCGCCGACTGCTCCCCCTGCAGGCCCGGATTGCCTCCAGGGATGGCAGGCACTCTATAGCAGGGCGATCAGCTGGGGAACGGCTGGGGGCGAGAGCGGGCAGAGGTCTGCAGCCTCCGATCGCCTGCTGCTCTGCTCTCCTCTGCTGCGGCGGCAGCGGCTGGGTCCGCTTTGCCATCCCCTGGGCTGGGTCCATTGGGCCATTCCATCTTGGTTCGCACCTTGTCTCTTGAATTTAATTTAATTTTAGTGGTTTTTATTATTATTTTATAATAATAATTTTATAATAATATAATAAATAATATAATATAATGTTATATTATATTATAATTTCAATATATTATGTCTATATATATATACTATAATATAATAATTCTTATATTAATACTAATAATATATGAATATTTCTTGATATGTTAATATGTTAATATTAATTATGTGCAACATATGGTAAATATAGTAAATAAATAAATAAATAATGTAGATTAGAATGTAGTTCAGCCTTTAGGTGTGGCCCTTCATAATATTTTTGGGCTCTCGTGTGGCCCCTTGGAAAAAAATAATTGCCCACCCCTGTTCCAGATGTTGGTCAGCTCTCTTCTCTCGCAATTTCCCCGTCCTAAAGTCGCCCGGATCCAGAGAGTTTGTTTTGTTTTTTCCTGGAAGGAAGTGGTCTTGCATTGGCTTCCTCTTGGGGTCATCCAGGGCCCTCTCCTTGTTTGGGGACGAAAGGTAGAGGTGACCTCAAAACTTCCTGAACGTCACAACCTTGGGCAATGGAAGAAAACCTTTCGCAATGGAGGAAGATCTCAGCAGATGGGATTTAGAAGTATAAAATGGATGTGTTTGATACTTAGGAAGAATTTGGGGGTCTTGCCGTGAAGGCAGAGACCAGTCAGACCCACCAAAGAGGATCCGATACAGCCCTGGCGAGATAGGAAGCAACCAATCCAATTTTCCTCTTTGGTGGGTCTGACTGGTCTCGGTCTTCACGGCAAGACCAGGCCCGGATTATCCACTTTTGGCACCCTAGGCCACAATTTGGAATTACGCCCCCAAACCAACTTCTACCACGCCCCCACCTCCTCCTCCTCGCGGCGCCGCGCGCCCTCCTTCCTTGAGTCAAGGAAGGAGGCGCGGAGGAGGAGGAAGGAAGCCCCGCCCCGGTGCCGGCATTGGCCCCGGGGGCGGGGCTTCCCTCCACCTCCTCCTCTTTGCGGCGCGCCCTCCTTTCTTGAGTCAAGGAAGGAGGGCGCGCATGAGGCGGAGGAAGGAAGGGAAGCCTCGCCCCTGGTACTGGCATCGGCCCCAGGACAGGGCTTCCCTCCGCTTCCTCTTCTTCGCGGTGCGCCCTCCTTCCTTGACTCAAGGAAGGAGGGCATGAGGAGGCGGGGAAACCCGCCCCGGTGCTGGCATCGGCTCCACCTCCTCCTTTTGGGGCCCTCCTTTCTTGAGTCAAGGAAGCTTCCGGAGGGAAGGAAGGGAAGCCTCCCCCTGGTACTGGCATCGGCCCCAGGACGCCTTCCCTCCCCTACTTCCTTCCTTGACAAGGGGGCATGAGGGGGCGTGATGCCGCGGCCCCAGGGGTGGGACTTCCCTCCTCTTTGCGTCGCCATCCTTCCTTGAAAAGGGGCTTCCCATTCCCTCTTCCCCGCCCCTCGCAGCACTCTCCCGCTCTCCCCTGAGAGAGAGAGTTCCGTTGGGGTGTTTTTTTTGGGTCCCTGTGAATTGCGCCCCCAGGCCCAGATTAGCCAAAAGGCCACACTAGGCCATGGCCTAGGGGTGCAGCCATTGGGGGGGCACCAGATCCAGACTCCCCCCCCCCAATTTTTAAAAAAGTCAATATTCGGCCGCTTCTGCGCCTGCGCACGGGGTGCCATAGACTCTCAGAGGCCGTTCCACGGCCTCTGAGAGTCTATGGCACCCCGCGCGCAGGCGCAGAAGTGGCCAAAGATCGCCCTTTTCTTTCTCAGGCATGGCGGCTCCCCGCGGCTCCTCCCTCCCTCCTAAAGCCACCACGCCGACCAGAGAAAAAAAAAGCATTCTTGGGCCGCTTCTCAGGCTGGCGTGGTGGCTTTAGGAGAGAGGGAAGAGCCAATTGCCCTTTTTTTCTCAGGCCGGCGTGAGGAGGAAGGGGCGAAGCCGCGGAGGGAAGCCCCGCCCTTGGGGCCGCTGCCGCGCATGCGCGGCAGCGGCTTCGGGGGTTGGGCTTTCCTTCCTCTTCCTCCTCGCACCGGCGAGGAGAAAGAGGCGGAGTCACAAGGAGGAAGAGGCGGGGGCGGGGCGGGGCGGAGCTGAAGGCGGAGGCGGAGCCTTTGGCCTAGGGCGCCAAAAGGGCTTAATCCGGGCCTGTGCGCCCCCCTTGGCTTGCGCCCCTAGGCCATGGCCTAGGGTGGCCTTATGGGTAATCCGGGCCTGGGCAAGACCCCCAAATTCTGCTCGATACCACGCAGAGCTTTATGACATTGTTTATGCGTCCTTGAAGGCCATTTCTCTCGCCTACTTTGATCTTAATTATCTCTAAAATAGAGGCCTTGAAAGGTGACCTTACTCCTTTTATAAGCCGAGCTTGCTAAACTTGCCCTGTTTGCCTTTTGATCTGGCGGCAGACAAGTCTTGGCTTTGGTGTCCATCTTTGCCTCCCTGCTTCCACCGAACTTGCGTGCATTCAAGAAATGCATCAGGAGGAGAAACCAACTTGAACAGGAGCTATGTTTTCATGCGCTTTTCCAGCATGTTGGAACATGCCTTCCCTACCCCCCCCCCCCCCTTTCCCCAAAAGCGTGGGGTTGGGCGCATTCAGGTAGAAAGCCAAACCAAATTCCACTCCGGAGGCCTTGTTTACCTTGGATCCAGCTGAGGCTGATTCAGAGCCCTGGAATGTCTGCATCGGGGACACAGTGTTCCAAACAGCTCCGGGAGCCGAGCAAACATCGCCCGGGCCATATTTGGGACCTAGCATTCCCCCCTTCCCAGATTTCCACTTCCCAGAGTCGGAAGGGATCCCAATATCACCCAGCGCCATCCCCTTCTGCCAGGCAGGAAGACACAGTCCAAGCCCTCCCGATAGATGACCACCCACCATCTAGTTGAAGTTATCCAGGGAAGGATTTCCAGGCGACATATTCCTTTCTTGAACAGCTCTGGACATCAAGACGTTCTTCCTAATGCAGCATTTCTCAACTTGGGGGTCAAGACCCCTAGGGGGGGGTCACAAGGGGATGTCAAAGGACCCCTAGGGGGGGTCACAAGGGGATGTCAAAGACTATCGGAAAACACAGTATTTTCTGTTCGTCATGGGAGTGCTGTGGGCCACGTTTGATCCAATCCCATCGTTGGTGTAGTTCAGAATGCTCTTTGACTGTAAGTGAACTATAAATCCCAGCAACTACAACTCCCAAATGTCAAGGACTATTTCACCCAAGCTCCACCAGTGTTCACATTTAGGCATATTGAGTATTCGTGCCAAGTTTGGTTCAGATCCATCATTGCTTGAGTCCACAGTGCTCTCTGGATGTAGGTGAACTACAACTCCAAAACTCAAGGACAATGCCCACCAAGCCCTGTTGGTCAGAGGAGTTCTGTGTATCAAGTTTGGTTCAATGCCATCGTTGGTGGGGTTCAGAATGCTCTTTGATTGTAGCTGAACTATACATCCCAGCAACTACAACTCCCAAATGTCAAGGTCTATTTTCCCCAAACTCCATCAGTGTTCACATTTAGGCATATTGAGTATTCGTGCCAAGTTTGGTTCAGACCCATCATTGTTTTGAGTCCACAGTGCTCTCTGTATATAGGTGAACTACAACTCCACAACTCAAGGTCAATGCCCACCAAACCCTTCCAGTATTTCCTGTTGGTCATGGGAGTTCTGTGTGCCACGTTTGGTTCAGTTCCATAGTTGGTGAAGTTCAGAATGCTCTTTGATTGTAGATGAACTATAAATCCCAGAAACTAGAAATCCCAAGTGTCAAAGCCTATTTTCCTCAAACTCCACCAGTGTTCACATTTGGGCATATTGAGTATCCGTGCCAAGTTTGGTTCAGATCCATCATTGTTTGAGTCCTCTGGATGTCGGTGAACTACAACTCCAAAACTCAAGGTCAACGCTCACCAGTATTTTTTTGTTGGTCATGGGAGTTTTATGTGCCACGTTTGGTTCAATGCCATCGCTGGTGAAGTTCAGAATGCTCTTTGATTGTAGATGAACTATAAATCCCAGAAACTACAACTCCCAAATGATGAAATCAATCCCCTCCAACTCCACCAGTATTCAAATTTGGGCGTGCCAAATGAATAATAAATACATCCTGCATATCATATATTTACATGACGATTCATAACAGTAGTTGTGAAATAGCAACGAAAATAATGTTATGGTTGTGGGTCACCACAACAGGAGGAACTGTATTAAGGGGAAGGTTGAGAAACACTGTCCTAATGTTTACGTGGGATCTCTTTGGCTGCGATCTGAACCCACTGCTCTGTATCCTAGTCTTTAGCAAACAAGCTTGCCCCACTTCTTAATGTGACCACCATTCAAGTGTGTTGTCTGTGTTGTCTTATCCAATGTAAACATCCCCAGATCCCGAAGTTGCTTCTCTTTCCGGATACCAAGAGTCTCCAACCCTTTGAAGTCTGAGAAAAATGGATTCCGCAGACACATTTTGTATTTGCTTCCAGTTTTGGGGGCTGAAAGTCCTGATGGCGGCAGAGTGACGTCTAGTGGTTCTGGGCTAGCAATACACCTTCGGACTAAGGCTTGTCAAATGACAAGACGTCTGGGTTGTTTGAGAGACTAGATCTGCCAAAATGAGGTCGCCCATGTCTTGAGATCATTCCGAAAAGTTAAAAGTATATAATTTTCAAGTCTTCCATAAAGGCCCATTGCAGGCATCAGGTTGCTGTGAGTTTTCATGGGTGGAATCACAAGGTTGCTGTTGAGTTTTCTGCGCTAAGCTAACGAAACGTTTACAAGGTTCCTTATGCCAGTGTTTCCCAACCAGTGTGCCGGGGCACACTAGAGTGCCGTGAGCGGTCATCAGGTGTGCCGTGGGAAATTGGAACCTCCAGGAAGGGGGGAGGGGGAGAGTCTAGTGTGTTGAAGTATAAAAACCCTAAGAAACCTACCTCAATAAAGGCACAAAATTGCAAACACCCCCCCCCCTTCCCACCCGTCGTCTACTTGGTCTCTCCCTCTCCATGCATTGGGAAGGCCCGCCTCCCTTTCCCCAAGTAGGGACCTCCTCATGCCTTCTGGGGGTTCTGTGTGGGAAGTTTGGCCCAGTTCTATCATTGGTGGGGTTCAGAATGGTCTTTGATTGTATGGGAACTATAAATTCAGGCAACTACAACTCCCAAATGTCAAGATCTATTTCCCCTGAACTACATCTGCGTTCATATTTGGGCATATTGAGTATTCATTTCAAATGTGGTCCAGATCCATCATTGTTTGAGTCCACAGTGCTCTCTGGATATCGGTGAACTACAACTCCCAAACTCAAGGTCAATGCCCATCAAACTCTTACAGCATTTTCTCTTGGTTATGGGAGTTCTGTGTGGGAAGTTTGGCCCAGTTCTATCATTGGTGGGGTTCAGAATGGTCTTTGATTGTATGGGAACTATAAATTCAGGCAACTACAACTCCCAAATGTCAAGATCTATTTCCCTGAACTACATCTGCGTTCATATTTGGGCATATTGAGTATTCATTTCAAATGTGGTCCAGATCCATCATTGTTTGAGTCCACAGTGCTCTCTGGATATAGATGAACTACAACTCCAAAACCCAAGATCAATGCCCACCAAACTCTTATAGCATTTTCTCTTGGTTATGGGAGTTTTGTGTGGGAGGTTTGTGTCTTTCTGCCATTCCTGCCAGGATATCTATGTTGTGTTCATCGAAACAGGCCCAGGTTTCACACTGAGTGTATAAATACATTTTAAAAACATATTAACTATATGTATTACTGTGTTAGAGTGCCATTTTGGTTGGTGGTGTGCCCCAGGATTTTGCAAATGTAAAAAGTGTGCCGCGGCTCAAAAAAACGTTGGGAAACACTGCCTTATGCTAATAAGGAAGTCAACATAAGGCTCCTTTCTGGGTTGCTGTACGTTTTCTGTGCTAAGCTAATGAAACGTTTACAAGGTTCCTTATGCTAATAAGGAAGTCAACACAAGGCTCTTTACTGGGTTGCTATGAGTTTTCCGGGCTGCCTGGCTATGTTCCAGAAGCATTCTCTCCTGACGTTTCGCCCACACCTTTGGCAGGCATCCTCAAAGGTTATGAAGTCTGTTGGAAGCAAGTGGGGTTTATATATCTATGGAATGTCCTGGGTGGGAGAAAGAACTCTTGTCTGCTGGAGGCAAGTGTGAATGCTGCCATTGGCCAGCTCGATTAGCACTGAATGGCCTTGCAGCTTCAAAGCCTGGCTGCTTCCTGCCTGGGGAATCCTTTGTTGGGAGGTGTTAGCAGGCCCTGATTGATTCTTGTCTGGAATTCCAGGTTTTTTTTTAGTGTTCTTTATTTACTTTCCTGATTTTAGACGGGGTTTTTTTCCCCAATACTGGTATCCAGATTTTGTTCGTTTTCATGGTTGGCACCTTTCTGTTGACATTTTCCAGGTATCATTTATTTATCTATTTATTATTCATTTTTATATACCGCTCCTTCCAGCAGGCTCAGGGCGGTTTACATAATTCACATAAAATATCACAATTCAGTTTAATATAGCATACTAAAAGCATAAAAGCACACAACTACACATAAAACAAGCATCTACAGGAGCCAGCAGATTGAATTCTAAGCTTAATATCTATCTTCAAGGGCCGGTGAGGTTGAAAGCTTGTTTGAACAAGAATGTCTTACAAGCTCTCCAAAATGGAGCTAATTCATTAATGGTGTGAACCAAAGGGATGGTGCAGCCACATAGAAGGCTCTCGATCTCGTTGAAGATAGCCGGCAGGAGTGGATAGATGGAACTACTAAGAGATTTTGCTCTTTCGAGTGTAGTGATCTCGGGGGAACATATGGGGTGAGATGGTCCCTCAGGTACACCGGCCCTAGACCATATCAACACCTTGCAAACAATCCAGTACTCTATTGGTAGCCAGTGCAGTTGCTGCAAAGTAGGTGTTATATGCCCTTGGACCGACGTTCCCGCCAGTAGTCGAGCAGCAGCATTCTGCACCAACTTAAGTTTCTGGGTTGTTGCCAAGGGAAGGCCTATGTAGAAGGCGTTACAGTAGTCCAGCCTCGAGATGACCGTCGCCTGGATCACCGTAGCCAGGTTGCCTCTGGACAAGTAGGGGGCCAGCCACCTAGCCTGCCTCAGATGGTAAAGTGCGGTCTTGCATACCGTGGAGATTTGAGTCTCCATCGATAGCAACGAGTCCAAAAGGACCCCCAGGCTCTTTACGGAGGACGACAGGCTTAGAGGCTTGCTGTCCAGGGTAGGCAGCCGGCAACCACTCAATCCAGGGCGACCCAGCCATAGGATCTCCATCTTCGACGGGTTAACCTTCAATCGGCTAGCACGCAGCCATCCAGTCACAGCTTCAAGGCATTGATGGAAACAATCGGGTACGGTGTCCGGCCTACCATCCATTCTCAGCACCAGCTGGGTGTCATCCGCGTACTGATGGCACTCCAGACCGAAGTCGCGAACCAGCTGGGCCAGTGGGCGCATGCAGATGTTGAACAATAGTGGGGACAGGATGGCCCCCTGGGGGGGACCCCACAAGTTAATGGGAGCCTCTGAGAACCCCCCCCCCTGCCTCCACTCATTGTCCCCGGTCCTGGAGAAAGGAGGCCACCCATTTAAGGGCAGTCCCCCTGACTCCCGACAGTGGGTCAACAGCACATGATCTACCATGTCAAAAGCTGCTGTCAGATCTAACAATACAAGCAGCGCCGACCCGTCCTGGTCCAGCTGGCAGTGAAGTCTGTAATGGAGACAAGCACGGTTTCCGTCCCATGCCCAAAGTGGAAGCCGGACTGGAAGGGATCAAGTCCAGCTCTGTCATCTAAGAACCGTTGCAGCTGATCCGCTATTGCCCTCTCAATTACCTTGCCCAGAAACGGCAAGTTCAAAACCGGGCGGTAACTGGAGGGAACCGAAGGATCTAAATTTGGTTTCTTCAGTAGCGGTCTTACCGTGGCCTCTTTCAAACCCCCTGGGAACACTCCTTGCTCAAGGGAGCTGTTGATTATTCCTCCCAGGGGGTCTCGCAACCCCTCCCGGCACGATCTAACTAGCCAGGAGGGGCACGGATCGAGGGAGCAAGCTGTTGGTCTAGCTGCAACTAGTATCTCATCGACAGCTGCTGCGTCCAGCAGTTTGAAACGATCGAAGGTGTGCCCGCCAAGCGGCGGCGGAGTCTCGACTTCCCTTATTGTATTGACTGCATTGACCACTGGTTGATACTGGCTGATGGGAACTGTAGTCCGACCACCTTTGGAGAGCTACCGTTGTCCTCCTGGGATGAGTGAAAACCCCTTTTGAGATACTGTATTTATTTTGACAATAAAAGAGGCTGGAAATGACTGCAGGAACACATAATGACTGCTTTTAATTAAAAAAAGAAAGAATTATGTGTGCTTATCAATAAGTATTTATAACCAAAACATTAGATATAAAAGTGAGCATGAAGACGAGAGAAAGAACAATTTCCCCCCATCCAAATAAACGAGGAAGCAATGGCGACCCCAATTTGTTAACGTCATGCATGTAGACGTTTAAATAAATGCTTCATAAAAATAAAATAAAAACACACACACACATTAAACCCCTCTTTGGGATGTTGGCTGTGAGATTATTGTCTCTAAACATCAGAGCAAAACAAAGGGATGCCGGGGGATTTCCACGTGGCACCCAATATTTTCTTCATGTCCCACCCACAAAACGGAAAATGTCAACACTTCTCCTCTGTTGATGAATTTTGCAGCAAGGTATCCCCATCTGAATTCAGATACAGAACGATTTGGGGAATTGGGTTCGTGTAAACAAAAAAATCTTGGCAAAGTTTTCCTCTTTTTGCAAAAAAAATCAGCTTCCCCATTTCTGGTTCCGTCTCATCCTTCGATCCTTTTCTCTTCGATCTCCATTTCGGTCAGCGGTCGGTGGAACGAATGCCGAAGTAGCCGGAACTATACGTCAACGTCTGGGGGCGGTTTTGATATTTTTCAAGGGGGGGAATGATATGGTTGGCGGTCACGAAGACGGGCAAACTTGTCGGGGTCACAACCTCACACAATGTCGGGGGATGCAGTGTGACGGAGGGTCAATTCGCAAGAATAATCGGCGCACGGGTTCGTACCCGCAAAGCAGCCGAACTGCGGGGAAAGCGTGGCATCGGGACTCGTATTTGAGGGCAAGGGAGTTACCGACTAGGGGCCTGCGTCGATGATGTCGAGGGACTCGTCGTTTCCGCCTCCGCCTCTCGTTCTGTGTCGACACAATGCAAGCGCACGGCGGAGGCCCGCAAGCCGTGCGCTGTATCCCTGGCAGACAACAAACGCGCCTTGCCCATGGACAGATCTGTAGGTTGCAACTCCAAATCCAACGGGCAGTGCTGCTCCGGTTCAACCATGATGATTTTGGGGCCACTTCCTGGCCCCAATTGGAAGGGCTCTGGCAAACCACTCACCAAGATGGGAGGAAGAGGCCCACAGCCTTTGATGACGCTCACCTTGGTGGGCAAGACGGCCGGTTTTGAGGGCGGACATACAATGTGTCCACTGGCCACTGAAGGGCTCGCGTCGGCCGTAGTCTTGGGGTCGTCTCCGCGAGCCACTTCCACCGGAAGGCTCTCTTCTGGCGGATTCTTGCAGGATGGAGAGGCGGCTTGGTCTTCGTAACCGACCTTTACGACGATGATATCCGAGCCCTCCTTGGCCTTCTCAGTCCCGTCCCTCTTCTCCGGCTCATCGGGCGTCTTCCGGGGCCGCCCGCGCTTCCTTTTCACCGTGGCTTCCCCACACGTCTCCGCCGGGCGCTTGCTGGGAACCTTGGCCTTGGGGGACTCGCAAGGACTCTTCCTGGCCTCGCAGCCGTTCACCCCGCCGCCAGCAGAGGCGACCTTCGGCTTGGGCAGGATCTCGGCGACCGAAGGAGGCACGGCCACGTTGATCACCGGCATCATGTTGATCACTGGCACGGTGCCCTGGGGGCCTACCAGGCTGGCCGGACCATTCACCGCCGGAGCCAGTAACATAGGGGAAGGCGAGGCCACAGAGAGGGCCATCTTGACTGTTCCTCTGACGGGCGCAGCGGTGAGCTTTGGCGCCAAGAGAGGGGGGGAAAGGTGCATGGCCGTCCCGCCAGAAGACACCATCAATCTGTCCCCAGGGTGGACCTGCACCCGGGGCAGCAGAGGCGGCCGACGGACCACCGCGACATTGACTGCTGGGCGGCTGGGGGGCTTGGCAGGCGCCTCCGTGGGCTTCTTCGCCTCACTCTGCAAGGGTGGCGCCAAAGGTTTGGGGCTGCTTTCTGGTTTTGTCTGAAAGGCCAAAAGCAGGGATGAGATAATGCCGGGGGTAAATTTAGCACAGCTGGTAAATCACCAGCAATTATATAAGATCTATCAACCAAAAAGTTGCAAGTTCGAAGCCCTGGGTCATGGTGAGCTGCCGACTGTCAGCACAGCTTACTGTTGACCTAAGCAGTTCAGAAACAGCTTTGGCTGTAATTAGAGAAATTAGGTAGCACTAAAAGCGGGGGAGGTGTATTATGACGCCATAAAGAAAGATCAGAAAATGCTGGGTGACCAAAAGAAAGGAGGAAGTCTCTGAAGTACTGTCTATATACAAAGCAGCATTGAATGTTTGCTGTGTATGTGTATTGTGTTCCACCCGGAGTCCCCTTTGGGGTGAGATGGGTGGAATATAAATAAATAAATAAATAAAGTGTTGTTATTGTTGTTGTTATTATTATATTTCTAAGTCTGTAGACACCTCCAAGGTCATGTGGCCAGCATGACTGCATGGAGCACCATTACCTTCTCACAGAAGCAGTACCTATTGAGCTACTCACATTTGCATGTTTCCAAACTGCTTGGTCAATAGCTAGGGCTCACAGTGGGAGCTCACTCCACTCCTCGAATTCAAACCGCCGACCTTTCAATCAGCAAGTTCAGCAGCTCAGCGGTTTAACTCGCTGCGCCACCAGCGGACCCATAAGAGTACTAAGTTAAAGGTAAAGGTTTCCCCTTGACATTAAGTCTAGCCATGTTCAACTCTGCGGGAGGATGCTCATTGTCTGTTTTGCATGCATTTTATTTTGCCTTGTTGTAATAGCTTGGGCTTGGCCTCCTGTTAGCTGCCCCGAGTCCCTTTGGGGAGACGGTGGCAGGGTATAAATAAAGTATTATTATTATTATTTCTAAGCCGAAAAGCCGGCGTTGTCCATAGACACCGCCAAGGTCATGTGGCCGGCATGACTGCATGGAGCATCGTTACCTTCCCACAGAACCAGTATCTATTGATCTACTCACATTTCCATGTTTTTGAGCTGCTAGATTGGCAGGAGCTGGGGCTAACAGCAGGAGCTCACCCCGTTCTCCAGATTCGAACCACTCTTTTCAAGCAGCAAGTTTAGCAGCACAGCGGTTTAATCCGCTGCGCCACCAGTGAGCCAATGAGAGTGCTACTTGCCCAACTTATTACCTGCTTGGCCCCTCCCCGTTGCCTTTCTTACCTGAGGTTGTGTCTTGGTGGTGTTTTCCGGCGCCTCCGGTTCGCCCGTCTTCACCGTTTGCGGGGGGCGTTTGTCCCTGTGGCTCTCTGCCGTTTCTGAAACCACAAACGAATGGAAAGATTGACTCAACTGGGCCTGATTGCTCCGAAAAAAAGGAGGAAGGAAAAGAAGAAGGGAACGAGAGCGAGGAAGGCGAGGGTCCCACCTGAGACCACCATGGCCATGACCAGATCCGCGTGGGCCGAGCGGGAGCTGATGATGTGCTGCTGGATGAGGAACTGGGCCACTTCCACAATGTTGTTGAAGGACCGCTTGAGGATCTTCTCGGCCCAGTCGCAGGTCAGGGCGCAGGCCGCGTCCATCACGTCGTCATTGTAGGACTGGACCACCTCCGCCCTTTCCGGCTGCAAAGACGAGAGGAAGAAAGAAGAGGACGGGAAACTTTGGGTGGAAGGCGACATCCGCTCAGGAGGAGCAGCGCCTCCAAAACGTCGACTATTTCCAAAGAGAGCTGTGGACACCCACGCAGCTTACCATCTCTGTTTCTTTCAGGTCCAGGCTGGGAAGCGGCGGCATGTTGACCACTGTTTTCCTCCGAATCCCGCTATAGCAATATGTTGAAAGCACGGTTAAGGCGGTAACTCAAGAATTGTGTTTCTTAGTGCGAATCTGAGCACTATAATCTATATCTATATCTCTATCTATTATATAAATGGGTTCACGTCATGTGATGTATACCTCAAACAAAGAAACCTTACAACGCAGAAACACAATACTTGCCAACAGAAATAGGCCTCAAGCAAGGTACGCAAGAAAATTTCCCAAAACCTAAAAGGCCCCCAAAACAACGAGTAAAAAATAAAACTACATTTACCAGCATCTTCCGGGCAGCCAAAGACTCACCTAGCCTTACATTCTGAAAACATGATTGGCTGCCAATAAGGGCGGATTTGCATAACTGCTGCACTGGCCAGCCAACATGAAAAATTCGATCCTTAATAAACTGCCAAACAAAATAAGGAAAAGGCCTGAGCCAATCCCCAACACAAACACCCAAATCACTTCCAACCGAAAATTTACACCCCAAAAAACACAGACCACGCCCAAAATTGACAGTAAGACTTCATTAACTTGATTTCCCTAACTAGCCCTCACTTACTGGGAAGCTGTTTACGCTCTGAATTGACAGTAAGGCTTCATTAACATGATTTGCCTAACTAGCCCTCACTTACTGGGAAGCTGTTTACGCTCTGAATTGACAGTAAGGCTTCATTAACTTGATTTCCCTAACTAGCCCTCACTTACTGGGAAGCTGTTTACGCTCTGAATTGACAGTAAGGCTTCATTAACTTGATTCTCCCGACTAGGCCTCAGCTCATTGGACATTGTGTATGGCCTGAATTGACAGTAAGGCTTCATTAACTTGCTGTTCCTAACTAGGCCTCAGCTCATGGGACATTGTGTATGGCCTGAATTTACAGTAACCTACCTTGGCACACAGAGCCCCAACCATGCATGATGGGACTTGAAGTACCACCATGGAAAATGGGATTTGTAGTACTTCAAAACCCATCATTCCCCACAGACCACTGTGGCCCAGAACCAAGACCAATAAAGACCCAACTTGGCACACCATGCCCCCCATGACCCACACTCCATCTAACTGCAGTTTAGAGGAGGGCACACCGTGGATGATTGACTTTCTCGCATCTCCTAAAAAGGGCACAGCAACGCGTGCCGGGTACAGCTAGTATATAATAAAGCGGAATGTTTGTGGGTTTGTATGTTTGTATGTATGTATGTGGCAGCGTTCTGATTGGCTCCTGGCCTCTACATTCTGACATGATTGGTTGCCAGTGAGGGAGCATTTGCATAATGCCTCTATTGGCCAGCCAACACGAACATTCCGACCCTCTAAACTGGCAGAGGAGGATAAGGCAAAGGCCTGAGGCAGTCGCCAACACGAACATCCCGACGCTCTAAAGTGGCAGAGGGGGTCAGGAAGAGGCCCGAGGCAGTCAGGCATGGTGGGAGTTTCAGGCCAAAACACTTTGCGACCCCTTTGCGACCCCCAAACATTGAGAGAACAAGACCAAACTTGGCACACAGAACCCTCAAGACCCACTCTACATCCTGGTGCAGTTTGAGGGAGGACGGACCATGGATGACGGGACTTGCAGTACTTTAACTCACTTGCTTAGAGCACTGTGGCCCACACCATAGAAGGATCAGGACCACACTTGGCACACAGATGCCCACTGGCCCACTTTACAACCTGGTGCAGTGTAGGGCAGGATGGGCCACAAATGATGGGATTTGCAGTACCTTCACCCGATTCATTTCTCACAGAACATTGAAGCCCCTACAAATCACAGACCAGCTGCAGTTTTGAGTGGGACAGACCACGGATGATAGGACTTGAATTATCTTCACTCATTTTCTGAGACCACTGTGACCCTCATCCAATTACCAAAAAGGAACAAACTAGGCACAAAGAGCCTCCATGACCCACTTTACACCCTGGTGCAGCTTGGAGGAGGGCAGACCATGCATGATGGGACTTGAAGTACCTTCACTCACTTCACAAAACTGCTCCAAACCTGACACACAGAGCCCTCATGACCCACTCTACATCCTGGTGCCGTTTGAAGGAGGATGGACCGTGGATTCCTGACTAGGCCCCCGGGACTTGAAGTACCTTCACTCACTTCCTGAGACCACTGCAAGCCACGTAAACATCTCATAAGGATCACCCTTGGCACACAATTCCTTTCTCAAATAACCCGGGCAGGGCCGGGTCCCCAAGCTAGTATATAATAAAAGAGAATGTTTGTTTGTATGTATGTATGTTTGTTTGTATGTATGTATGTGGCAGCTTTCTGATTGACTCCCACTGTGGGATTATTTGCATAAAGGACTCTGATTGGCCAGCATCCAAGAATACAAGCCTCAACATTCAAACAACATGATTGCCTGCCACTGTGGGATTATTTGCATAAAGGACTCTGATTGGACAGCCTCAGAACTCCAACATTCTAAGGCAGCAGACAGAGGAGATTGGTTGCCACTGAGGGAGTATTTGCATAAAGGACTCTGATTGGCCAGCATCCAAGAATACAAGCCTCAACATTCAAACAACATGATTGCCTGCCACTGTGGGAGAATTTGCATAAATTACTGATTGGCCATCTATATTCCAACATTCTAAGGTGACGCAGAGGGAAAAGGAAAGGCCTCAGTCAGTCACTGTGGCCCACAGCAATGACGGATCAGGACCACACTTGGCACACAGGGGCCCAATGGCCCACTTCACAACCTGGTGCAGTTTAGGGCAGGATGGGCCACGAATGATGGGATTTGCAGTACCTTCACCCAATTCACTTCCCACAGAACATTGTCGCCCCTACAAATCACAGACCAGTCCCAAACTTGGCACACAGAGTACTCATGACCCACTGGACATCCTGATGCTGTTCTAAGGGGGATGGTCCATGGATGATGGGATCTTCAGTATCTTCATTCACTTACTGAAACCACTGTGACCCTCATCCAATGACCAATGCAGACCAAACTTGCCACACAGAGCCCCCAATGACCCACTCTACATCCTGCTGCAGTTTGAAGGAGGATGGACCATGGATGATGGGACTTGCAGTACCTTCATTCACTTCCTGAAAACAATGCGACCCTCATCCAATCACCAATAAAGACCAAACTTGGCACACAGAGCCCCCATGACCCACACTCCATCCTACTGCAGTTTAGAGGAGGGCGCACCATGGATGATGGGATTTCAAGTACCTCCACTCACTTCCCAAGCCCGCTGTGACCCTCATCCAGTGACTGGTCAGGACCAAACTTGGCACACAAAGCCCCCATGACCCACTTTACATCCTGGTTTAGTTTGGAGGAAGGTGGACCACGGATGATGGGACTTGAAGTACCTTCACTCACTTTTTGAGACCACTGCGAGCCAAATAAACAACTGATAAGGACCTACCTTGGCACACAATGCCTTTCTCAAATCACCCGGGCACCACCGGGTCCCCAAGATAGTACATAATAAACAATAATGCTGCAAAAGGCCTCTAAAGGTGGATCTACACTGTAGAAACAATGCAGTTTGACCCCCCACTTGAACTGCAATGCTACAGAGTCCTGGGCAGAGTCCAGGGTCCTTGGTGAAGCACCAACAGTTTTCAGTAGGGAAGGCGAAAGGCCTAGTCAAGCTACAACTTCCAAGATTTCATAGCATTCAGAAATGAAACTGAATTAATTCTGCCATGTATAGGGCACAGCGGATTAAACTGCCGAGCTGCTGAACTTGCTGACTGAAAGGTTGGCGATGCGAATCCGGGGAGTGGGGTGAGCTCCCACTGTCAGCCCCTGCTTCTGCCAACCTAGCAATTCAAAAACATGCAAATGTGAGAAGATCAATAGGTACTGCTTTGGCAGGAAAGTAATGGTGCTTCAAGTCCTGAACCGGTGCTTGGCCGCTGTGTCGGACTGGATGAGGGCTAACAGATTGAAACTAAACCCAGACAAGGCAGAGGCACTCCTGGTCAGTCGTAAGGCCGAACAGGGCATAGGGTTACAGCCTGTGCTTGACGGGGTGACACTCTCCCTGAAGGTGCAGGTTCGCAGTCTGGGAGTGATCCTGGACTCATCGCTGAGCCTGGAACCCCAGGTCTCGGCGGTGGCCAGGGGAGCTTTTGCACAGCTCAGGCTTGTGTGCCAGCTGCGCCCGTATCTTGGGAAGTCAGACTTGGCCACTGTGGTCCACGCTCTGGTTACATCCCGTATAGACTACTGCAACGCTCTCCACGTGGGGTTGCCTATGAAGACCGCCCGGAAGCTGCAATTAGTCCAGTGCGCAGCAGCCAGACTACTAATGGGAGCGGGGTACAGGGAGCGCACAACTCCCCTGTTGCGCCAGCTCCTTTGGCTGCCAATTAGCTTCCGAGCACAATTCAAAGTGCTGGTGTCGACCTACAAAACCCTATACGGTTCTGGCCCAGTTTACCTGTCCGAACGTATTCTCCCCTATGAACTGCCAAGAGTGCTAAGATCGTCTGGAGAGGCCCTGCCCTCGGTCCCACCACCTTCGCAGGCATGTCTGGTGGGGGCGAGGGACAGGGCCTTTTCTGTGGTGGCCCCCCGGCTCTGGAATTCCCCCCCAAATGAAATTAGATCCGCCCCTCCCTCCTGACTTTTAGGAAGCTAGTAAAAGCATGGCTGTGCAATGAGGCCTTCACAGAACGAAGGAGGAGATCGCGAAGCGACTAAAGACGCCAACCACTTGATACGAACCGAATATATGAATTAAGTTGGACTTGATTTTACTTTGGCGAAAGGCTTTTTAAATGTATTTATTGTATTGTATATTATTGTAAATTTATGATGTTTTTAGATTTTAAATGTTAGCATTGAATACTTGCTGTTGGCCGGTCTGAGTCCCTCTTCGGAGGTGAGAAGGCCGGGATAGAAAAGTTTTAAATAAATAATAAATAAAAATTAATACTGGCCACATGACTCAGAAGGTGTTTACACAACGCCAGCTCTTCAGCCCAGTGTTTATTTTTTTTAAATTTTAATATTACATCTGGCCTGGCCTTAAGGTTTCAAATTTGTATATGTTATTGTTTATATGTGATTTATATTAACTGTGTTGCTTTGTTGCTTTTATTGATGTTGTTGTTGGGCTTGGCCTCATGTAAGCCGCCCCGAGTCCCCTTGAGGAGATGGTGGCGGGGTATAAATAAATACATCATCATCATCATCATTATCAGGCCCGGATTAGCGGACTGTGCTGCCCAAGGCCCCCGACTAAATGCCGCCCCGGGGGGGGCGGGGCCTCTTGCAGGGGGCGGGGGCGGCGTGACGGACAAGGCGCCGCCGGAAGTCCCGCCCCTAGGGAGACTCAGCGGCTTCCCCCGCTGCCGCCGTGCTCGGACCGGCGCCCCTCCTCCCTTCACTGAAGGAAGGAGTGGCGCCTGCCCATGTGAGCGCGGCGGCAGCGGGGGAAACAGTGTGAGTCGCCCTAGGGGCGGGACTTTCAGCGGTGCCTTGTCCGTCATGCCGACAGTGGCTCCGCCCCTCCCTGAAGGGAGGGGGCGGAACCGGCGTGACAGACAAGGCGCTGCCGGAAGTCCCGCCCCTAAGGCGACTCACGCGGCTTCCCCCGCTGCCGCCACGCTCGCACTGGCGCCCATCCTCCCTTCACTGAATGAAGGAGCGGTGCTCGCCCGCACGAGCGGGGCGGCGACAGGGGGAGCCGCGTCAATCGCCCTAGGGGCGGCTGGACTTCCCCCCGGCTCCTGTTCCTCATGCGGGCGGGCGCCACTCCTTCCTTCACCCCTTCCTTCAGGCCCGGAAATGCCGCCCCCCAAATCCGCCACCCGAGGCCATGGCCTCGGGTGGCCTTATGGGTAATCCGGGCCTGATTATTATTTGGAGATGAGCACCACCTCCCAGAGTTGGATATGACTAGACTTAATGTCAGGGGAAACCTTTACTTTAGCACTCTTATGGGGCCCCTGGTGGTGCAGGGGGTCAAACCGCTGAGCTGCTGAATTACTGACCGAAAGTTCAGTTGTTTGAATCTAAGGAGCAGGGTGAGCTCCTGAAGTTAGCCCCACCTTCTTCCAACCTGGCAATTCAAAAACATGCAAATATGAGTAGATCAATAGGTACCGTTTCTGCGGTACATGCAGTCACGCTGGCCACATGACTTTGGAGGCATCTACCGACAAAGCCAGTTCACTGGCTTTGAAATGGAGATGAACACCAATCCCGCAGAGTCGGACACGACTGGACTTAATGTCAAGGGGAAACCTTTACCTTTACTTATATGCACCCTGTGTTAGGATGGGACTACATTTCTCGGAGCGTCTTGAATTTTTGAGAAGGAAGATTTGGAGAAAGGAAAGAGGAAGGAGGGAAGGACCGACGTCACACATGGAAGGATATTTGGATTGCCCGCGTCCACCCAGCCTTCTTGCTTTGATGTTGGGAAAGATCTCCCGCATGATCTTGCCAAAATTTGCCGCGCTCAGTGATCGGCAGCAGAGGTTGTCGCAGTATCGCCTGTTCAGAGGGTAACAAGAGCAGAAGAGACCAAAGTTGGCTTTGCACATTTAGGACAGACAAGTCCAACCCCAGGTGTGGAGGGTATAGTCCTTTACTATCTATCTGTTGCACCAGAGGCCTGGAGCCACCTATGACCACAGCACCACACAAGAGTCCAGAGTATTGTGCCAAAAAAATAGCATTGAATGGCTTCGCAGCTTCAAAGCTTGGCTGCTTCCTGCCCGGGGGAATCCCTTGTTGGGAGGCGTTAGCTAGCCCTGATGGTTTCCTGTCTGGAATTTTCTGAGTGTTGGATTCCCCAACAAAGGATTCCCTCAGGCAGGAAGTAGCCAGGCTTTATTTATTTATTTATTTTATTTACGGCCTTTCTATGCCGCCCTTCTCACCCCGAAGGGGACTCAGAGCGGCTTACAAGTAAAATGTAACTACAATATATTATATTATTGCCATAGCACAATATTCATATTATATATTACATTCTACTATAACATTAGACTGTAATATTATTGGTAATATTACATGTAATATAAAATATACAATTATAATATCATATTATTAGTAGTATTATATTGTATTACGTTACAATATTAGCAATATTATATGTATATACAATATATCATATTATATTATACGCAAACAGTTTACTGTATTATTTATTTATTTATTTATTTCACAATATTTATACGCCGCCCTTCTCAACCCCGAAGGGGACTCAGAGCGGCTTACAAGCAAAATGCAAATACAATATACTATATTATTGCCACAGCACAATATCAATATTACACATCACCTTATATCGCAATATAATTAGCCATATTGCATGTAACACAAAATATACAATTATAATATCACATTATCATTAGTATTATATTGTATTACATTACAACATTATCAATATTATATGTATATACAATATATTATACCATAATCATATTATACTATATCATATTATATTATACTACATTATATTATCATTATTATAATATAATATATCGACATTATAATGTCATATAACATTATATTATATTATTATTATACAGTAAAATAAATAAAATTATTTATTTAAATAAAATTATTTTTTTCATATAAAATTAACGCAATAGATCAATAGCAAGGTAATGGTGTGCCATGCAGTCATGCCAGCCACATGACCTTGGAGGCGTCTGCGGATAACGCCGGCTCTTCGGCTTAGAAATTGAGAAGAGCACCAGCCTCCAGAGTTGGACCCAACTGGACTTAATGTCAAGGGGAGACCTTTACCTCTCTGGAGGGGGGCCTGATATGGTTCCCCAGCTTTCTGCCAATGCGCACCCTGCTTGAGGGAGGAGACAAAGGGACCCCCTTGGCCTTCCCGCACCCCCCTTCCCTTTGGGATCTTACTTGTAAGCATCGTAAACGTCCTGTTTGGGCAGGCAGGTGTCTGGATACTCTTCCAGGTGGTTCTGGATCCAGGTACAGGCGTGCATGTGTTCGGCCGAACTCAGGGAGGTCAGGTCCAAGCTGTGAAGGCCCGAGAGGAAACGTTAACACTCACCTCATTCAACACACGATCTGCAAACTCAATGACCGACTCTCACGGTCAAGCCACTCTGCCCATGAAGTCCTGGCGAGTCAACAAACTACGAATCCCAGGATTCCATAGTACAGAGCCATGGCAGTGTATGAAATGTTTGGGTCCCACTCAATTTCCCCTATTTGATACAACACAAAAATCAAATCAAAGCCACTTCTGGTGTCACAACATCCAACTACTCACCTTTTCTCTCCCGAACTTGGGCCTGAAGGCAGCTGGAGGTAGAGATAGAGTTTGGCGTGGTCCGAAAACCTCTGGACATCTTGCTGTTTGGGCGGAAATAGGGATGGATCAATAGCAAGGTTGGCACACGATGGCCAGAGCATTATTTTAATAATAATAAGCATTATTTTTTGCGGAAAAAGCCATCACTCAAACTAAGGCTAAGCTTGATAAATTCGATGAGGACTCTGCACCATCAATTTCAATGGTAAAAAAAGTGGTTGACTGAATTTCATTGTGGCCGTACAAGCACGGAAGATGCCAAACGTTCTGGACGCCCAGTTGAGGTCTCTAAACACCCAAAACAATTGAAAAAAATCACAATATGGTGTTGGCCAATCGGAGATTGAAAGTGCGAGAGATTGTGGAAGCCATGGGCATCTCAGTGGTTTCAATTTTAAATGATCACTTGGGTCTGAGAAAGCTTTCCGGAAGATGGGACCAGGACACTGCAAGGGTGCACACAATGCAAGGGTGCACACATGTGCAGTTTCCATGGCAACAATCCATGAATTGGGATACTAATTGCTCCCTCATCCGCCCTATTCTCCGGATTTCTTGTTTCCAAACCTGAAGAAATGGCTCGGCGGAAAGAGATTTGACTCCAACGATGAAATCATCTCACAAATACCTATTTTGATGACCTCGAAAAAATCTTATTTTTGGGGAAGGGATAAAAAAATGGGAGAAACGTTGGACAAAGTGCATAGAGCTCAAAGGAGACGACGCTGAAAAATAAAATGATTTTTTATCCAAAAACCTGCGTTTCATTCAAAAAGTCAGACATTGACCCGCCCTCGTATATATACACACACACATACACACACATATATAGCCTTCAAATTTAAATGGCACCAATTCCATCACTCACCAAGATACTGTTGACTTTGTTCTGGACAGACTTCCTGTTGGGAAAGAAATACAAAAAAATTATTGTGCCATTGGCCACCTTGATTAGCATTGAATGGCTTTGCAGCTTCAAAGCCTGGCTGCTTCCTGCCTGGGGGAATCCCTTGTTGGGAGGTGTTAGCTAGCCCTGATGGTTTCCTGTCTGGATTTAGCATTGAATGGCTTTGCAGCTTCAAAGCCTGGCTGCTTCCTGCCTGGGGGAATCCCTTGTTGGGAGGTGTTAGCTAGCCCTGATGGTTTCCTGTCTGGGAATTCCCATTTTCTGAGTGTTGGATTCCCCAACAAAGGATTCCCTCAGGCAGGAAGCAGCCAAGCTTTATCTATCTATCTATCTATCTTATTTATTTACGACATATAAATGCCGCCCGTCTCACCCCGAAGGGGACTCAGAGCGGCTTACAAGTAAAATGTAAATACAATATATTATATTATTGCCATAGCAACAATATTAATATTATATATTATATTGTACTATAACATTATACAGTAATATTACATGTAATATAAATATATAAAATTATAATATATTATTAGTAGTAGTATTATATTGTATTACATTCTAATACTATCAAGATATGTATATACAATATATTATATTATAAGCAAAAATTAAATAAATATGGTAAGCGAGTATTAAAATGGGATCGGACGAGGACTTAAAACAGGGGTGCTCAGGAAGTCGATCGCGATCGACTGGTCGATCCTGGGACCGAGGGAGGTCGATCCCAGCTGGATTGGGTGCTTCTGAGGGGGCGGGGCCATGCTGCGCTAAGCCCCGCCCCCTCCGCCGGCTCCAGCATTTCCACTGCTTCTCTAGGGTAGAGAAAGCCCCGCCAAGCTCCGCCCCCTCCTCCTCTTGCTTGAGCATTTCCACAGCTTCTCCAGGGTACAGAAAGGTTATGCCAAGCCAGTGGTGGCATAGATAGCCACCACTGGCTTGGCATTACCCCCTTCTACCCTGGAGAAGCTGTGGAAATGCTGAAACCAGAGGGGGAAGGGGGCGGAGCCAAGACCCACCAAGCCCCGCCCCCTTCCCCTGGCTCCGCCCCTGCTTCTCTCTTGGTAGACCTTGCTGACTTGGTCTTAGTATAAGTAGCTCGCATGCTCAAAAAGTGTGGGCACGCCTGACTTAAAACATTTCTGTTAACGTGCAATTTTAAAATAATTACAAAGCTACGACAAACGATTAACACCATAGAGCAGTGTTTCCCAACCAGTGTGCCGTGAGCGATCACCAGGTGTGCCGTGGGAAATGGGAAACCCCAATCCCCTTTCTTCCCCCTCCTGCCAAACACTTTTTCTTCTCCACTCGGGCTCCCTTCTTCCCAGCCTCGCTCTGCTCGCTTTGCCTCGCTTTGCTCACGCTACTGCGCAGACTCACCCCATGTCTTCCCCCCTCCCCTCCTGAACACACTCACGCTGCCCCCTCGGATCAAAATGGCGGCAGAAGCGGCAGTGCAGAAGAAAAAGTAAGTGTTGGGCAGGAGGGGGAAGAAAGGGCACAAAGGGGAGGGGGAGGGAGAGGTCTCTGTCGAAAGCTGCCATGAGCAAACTGGGACCTTTCTGGTGTTTTGGACTCCAACTCCCACCATTCCTAGCAGCCTCAGGCCCGTTTCCTCCCCCCCCTCAGCCATTTAAGCAGGAAAGGGCCTCAGGCTGTTAGGAATGGTGGGAGTTGGAGTCCAAAGCACCCAGACGGCCGAAGTTTCCCCATGCCTGCTTTAGGGACCTTAAAGTGGTGAGCCTCCTTCCAACATTGTGATTCTGGATAGAAAACAAACAACAACATAACATCACATTGTTTGAGCCCACAGTGCTCTCTGGGTGTAGGTGAACTACAACTTCCAAACTCAAGGTCAATTCCTAAGCAAACCCTTTCAGTACTTTCTGTTGGTAATGAGAGTTCAATAGGCCAAGTTTGGTTCCATTCCATTGTTGCAAGAGTTCAGGATGCTCTTTGATTGTGTGTTAACTATAAATCCCAGAAACTGTAACTCCCAAATGTCAAGGTCTGATTTCCCCAAACTCCATCTGTGTTCACATTTGGGCATATTGAGTATTCATGCCAAGTTTGGTCCTGATCCAACATTGTTTGAGTCCACAGTACTTTCTGGATATAGGTGAACTACAACTCCAAAACTCAAGGTCAATGCCCACCAAACTCTTATAGTATTTTCTCTTGGTTATGGGAGTTCTGTGTGGGAAGTTTGTGTCTTTCTGCCATTCCTGCCAGGATATCTATGTTGTGTTCATCGAAACAGGCCCAGGTTTCACACTGAGTGTATAAAAACATTTTAAAAACGTATTAACTATATGTATTACTGTGTTAGAGTGTCATTTTGTGTCATTTTGGTTGGTGGTGTGCCCCAGGATTTTGCAATGTAAAAAATGTGCCGCGGCTCAACAAAACTCCTCTAAGGTTCGTCTACTAAATCAATAAGTCATACGCCTGAGATAGCATATTCATATTGAAAACACATAAACCAAACATCAATTATGCGCCGGAAAGCGCATGCACGGAAAACTTCTACCTTCTAACCATTCACAGCTAAGTCATAACTAAAACGTCTATTCTTACATAACTGAAGGAATCTGGCTTGCAACACCAGATCCACTCTAAACCCAACCCCTTAATCCTCCATCTCAAAAGGAAGTCTTCCTCATTGAGGACTTGAGACTTGCGCAGTGTGGGGTTGAACCCCAACCGCAATAAGGAGCGTCTCTTACGAAATGGCGCCTTTCAGCTTTTGCAGCAACGTGCTCGGTTCGGCGGCGCCGCTCTGCGGATCCACCTCGAAGCAGTCGCTCTCGTTTTCCTCAATTTTCAAGTCCAGGCTGTTTTCGTCCGCCATGGGTCTGAGAGAGGAAAGCAGGGGAGGGGACCCAAGTTGAAATTGGGTCTGAGAGAGGAAAGCAGGGGAGGGGACCCAAGTTGAAATATGGAATTCACAGCGAGAGAGAGAGAGAGAGGGAGAGAGAGAGAGAGGGAGAGAGAGGGAGAGAGAGAGAGAGAGAGAGAGAGAGGGAGAGAGAGGAGAGTCAAAAAGTTTTGCCTCCTGTGATATTTGTTAGTTGTAGGTACTGGGATTTATAGTTCACCTGCAATCAAAGAGCACTCTGCACCCCACCGATGATAGGCCTGGACCGAACTTGGCACACAGAACTCCCATGACTAGCTCAAACGACTGGAAGGATTTGAGGGGTGGGAGTTGTAGTTTACCCTACAGTCAGAGAGCACAATGAACCCCACCGAGGATGTATCTAGAGCAAATTTGCGCCAACATGACAAACTTTTAAGTACTGGTGGAGTTTTAGGGGGTTAATCTGGCATGATGGGAGTTGTAGTTCACCCACAACCTTATGCATATTGGAGAATTTAAATACTGACTTCTTCTTATAACCCGGGTAATGCCAAGCAAGTGTATATATATATATATATGTATATATGTATGTGTGTGTATGTGTGTGTATACACACACACACAAACATATACTGTACACGCACACAAGCCAGGTACCCAAGCTAATGTGTATATATGTATGTGTGTACCTGGCTTGTGTGCGTGTGTGTATATGTTTGTGTGTGTGTGTATATACACACACACACAAACACACACACACACGCACACAAGCCAGGTACCCAAGCTAGTGTGTATATATGTATGTGTGTGTATGTATGTGTGCATGTGTGTGTGTATATATATATACACAAACACAAACACACACATGCCAGGTACCCAAGCTAGTGTGTATATATGTATGCATGTGTGTGTATGTATATATGTGTGTATACACACACACAAACACAAACATACACACAAGCACACAAGCCAGGTACTCAAGCTAGTGTGTATATATGATAATATGTATGTATGTGTATGTATGTGTGTGTATATATACACACACACACACACACACAAACACACACACGCACACAAGCCAGGTACCCAAGCTAGTGTGTATATATGTATGTGTGTGTATGTATGTGTGTGCATATATATATACACACACACACACACAAACATACACACAAGCACACAAGCCAGGTACTCAAGGTAGTGTGTATATATGTATATACACACTACATATGTACATGTGTGTGTATGCATGGAATTTATCTATAATCTAGCAATCATCTATGATGTATCAATAATATATCTAATTGAATTTATATGTGTTTGTGTGTATATATATACACACACATACACACACACACAAGGTGGGTACACAAGCTACAGTGTGTATATGAATATGTGTATGTATGTGTGTATGTATAAACACATGCATACACACATACACAAACACACACACATGTACACACAAGCTGGGTACCCAAGCTAGTCTAAAATAAGAAAATAAGTGGTTTGTTCCAACTTTGTTCTGTGATACAAAGGTTAATAATAATAATAATAATAATATATTTATATTCCGCCTTACCTCCCCAAGGGGGACTCAGGGCGGGTTCCAACATATAACGGCAAACATTCAATGCCTCCGTCAACAGACAAATACCAACATAAATAATCCCAGAGGAACCCTTGCAGGACCCAATGCAACAGCTGTATAAAGAACGCAATGTATTGACATTTCGCAGGGAGAGGGAAATTCAAATCCGAGGAGCCAGAGCTGGAAAACGTGGGATTTTGCTACAGACTGGTGAAGATGCATTGCTTTCGAGAGGAGATTTCCCGCCTTTGCAGCAAAGTAAACAATGCATCTGAAAGTAACGTTTGAGTAATACTTCCCTCCTTTCACATACTTTAAAGGGCCATTTTTAATTGCATGTGTATACACACACACACACACACACACATACCAATCGATATATATTATTGATAGATCATAAATTGCATGCATACACACACACACACACATATATATATATATATGCAAATAGATATATTATTGCTAGGTCATAGATAAATGATTGCTAGATCATAGATAAATTGCATATATATACACACACATATATATACACAAATAGATAGCTATATTATTGATAGATCATAGATGATTGCTAGATCATAAATAGCATGCACACACACATACAAATAGATGTTATTGATAAATCATAGATTGCTAGATCATAGATAAATTGCATATATATGCACACACACATATATACAAATAGATATATTATTGATAGATTATAGATAAATAGCATGCACACACATATATACAAATAGATATGTTATTGATAAATTATAGATGATTGCTAGATCATAGATAATTTGCATGCAAATATTATACATACACACATATATATACAAATAGATATATTATTGATAAATTATAGATTATTGCTAGATCATAGACAAACTGCATACATACTTCTATATATATAGAAATAGATATATTATTGATAGAGCATGGATTATTGATAGATCATAGATAATTTGCATGCATATATTATACATACACACACATATATATACATACAAATAGATATATTATTGATAGATAATAGATTATTGCTAGACCATAGATAAATTGCATGCATACACATACATATATACAAATAGATATATTATTGATAGATAATAGATTATTGCTAGACCATAGATAAATTGCATGCATACACACACATAAATATACAAATAGACATTATCATAAATTGCATGCACACACACACACATATATATACACATAAATATACAAATATATTGATAGATCATAGATAAATTGCATGCACACACAAATATATATATACACACATATATATACAAACATATATATTATTGATAGATCATAGATGATTGCTAAATTATAGATAAACAGATGATAGAAATGCAAATGATAGATATGTGATTGATTGATTGATAAGTAAATAGATGATCAAAGATTGGTGTCAGTACTTTGCAATAAGCAACCAGGAAGAGGGAGATCCAAGTTAAGTTCCAAGCTAAGACCAGGCACCACCTATTATTACTACTATTCCATTGTTATTGTTGACACCATAGTGTGAATGCTATGCCTCTTGGAGTGTTGTTGACTATGATCTGTTTGGCAAAGGGGGGCTGGCTCACCTTCCTGCCTTCAAGGCTGGGGCTCTTCCCCTCTCCTCTCCTTTCCCTCCTTCTCTGGAGCCCAGGCTGCAGGGAGGGGGCCTGGCATGGTGGGCAAAAGCACTCTCAGGGGGCTCCTGGGCCCAGGTCCTGTTGCATGGCTCCCACTCAGCCCCTTGCACCACTTTCTCTCCCTTGCAAAAGAAAACAGAAAAAGAAAGTATCGACCCATAGGAAGGGAGGCAAGGAGGGGAGCACCAAAAAAAAAAAAAAGAGGAACCAATCTTTTCTCTGATTGGCTCAGCCCTGGCGGTTCTGCCCAGATACTAGCCTCTTCTTTAATGCGATTGGCTGCCTCCTGTTTTTTCCACCCGGATACAGCGGGGCCCGGCTTGCGATTGGTTCAGGGGCTCAGGAAGTCTGCCTAGTAACACCTTGCTGATTGGCGCAGAGTCTGCCAGTTTAGAGGCGAGGCGGGAAAGGCGGGCTTGATGCAGAGAGAGGGGAGAAGGTGGCCAGGGAGGAGGCAGAATATTGGTGAAGGTATATGGACATTCCCTGCCTAATATAAACACACATACACAGAGCCCTATCTATATTTATAAATGCATATATTACACATACACATATATACACAAATAGATATATTATTGCTAGATCATAATTATATCCCTACCTAAGAGAGATATATCTCTATATCTCTTCTCTCTCTATATATAATAAAGCAGAATGTTTGTATGTATGTATGTGGCAGCGTTCTGATTGGCTGCCACTTTCACAGGCCACAGCGACCAGCGCGGGTGATGGACCTGTACCAAACTTGGGACACATAACCCCCCTGACCCACTTTACGTCCTGGTGCGGTTTGGGGGAGATGGACCACGGCTTATGGGATTTGTAGTACATTCAAACACTTCGGTTCCCACAGACCACTGCGGCCACCTAAAAGGACCCAAACACACCACACTTGGCACACACATCCCCCATGACCCACTCTACGTCCTGGGGCACTTGGGAGGAGGCCGGACCATGGATGATGGGACTTGCACTACCTCTACCCACTTCCTAAGTCAGCTGCAACCCTCATCCAATTACTGATCAAGACCACACTTGGCACACATAATCCCCATGACTCCCTTCACGTCCTGGTGAGGTTTGGGGGGAAGGACTGACAATGGATGATGGGATTTGTAGTACTTTTACACCCCTCTGTTCCCACAGACCACTGTGGCCCCCAACAAACACTGATAAAGACCACACTTGGCACACAGAGCCCCAGTGACCCACTCTACATCCTATTGAAGTTTGGAGGGGGGCAGAACATGGATGATGGAACTTGCAGTACCTTCCCTCACTTTCCAAGACTGCTACAAACCTAATCTTATAACTGATCAACACCAAACATGCCACACAGAACCCTCATGACCCACTCTACATCCTGGTGCAGTTTGGAGGAGGGTGGACCATGGATGATGGGACTTGAAGTACCTCTACTCACTTCCCAAGTCTGCCGCAATCCTCATCCAATTACTGATTGAGACCACACTTGGCACACATAACCCCCATGACTCCCTTCACGTCCTGGTGAGGTTTGGGGGAGGACTGACAATGGATGATGGGATTTGTAGTACTTTCACACCCCTCTGTTCCCACAGACCACTGCGGCCCCCAACAAACACCGATAAAGACCACACTTGGCACACAGACCCCCAGTGACCCACTCTACATCCTACTGAAGTTTGGAGGAGGGAAGACCATGGATGATGGGACTTGCAGTACCTTCCCTCACTTTCCAAGACTGCTGCAAACATAACCCAATGACTGATCAACACCAAACCTGGCACACAGGGCCCTCATGACCCACTCTACACCCTGGTGCAGTTTTGTATCAAACGGACCACGGATGATGGGACTTGAAGTACCTTTCTACAAACAATACAACCCTCATCCATTCACCAATACAGACCAAAATTGGCACACAGAGCCCCCATGACCCAATCAACATCCTACTGCAATTTCAAGGAGGGTGGACCACAGATGATGGGACTTGCACTACCTTCAGTAATTTCATGATACCACTGATACTCCCAATACTGATGGATCAAGACCAAACTTCTCTGGAAGTTAGAGTACTGCGAGTCCCATAATCCATGGTCCATCCTCCTCCAAATTGCACCAGGATGTAGGATGTAAAGTGGGTCATGGGGGCTTTGTGTGCGAAGTGTGGTCTTCCTCAACCACTGGATGAGGGTTGCAGCGGGCTTGGGAAGTGAGTGGAGGTACTTGAAATCCCATCATGCATGGTCCGCCCTCCTCTAAACTGCAGTCGGATGGAGTGTGGGTCATGGGGGCATTGTGTGCCAAGTTTGGTCTTTATCGGTCTTGGTTCAGGGCCGCAGTGGCCTGTGGGGAATGAAGGGTTTGAAAGTACTACAAATCCCATAATACATGGGGTACATCAAGTCCCATCATCCATGGTCCACCCTCCTCCAAACTGCAGGACAATGTAGCGTGGGTCATAGGGGCTCTGTGTGCCAAGGTTGGTTACTGTCAATTCAGGCCATCTACAATGTCCCATGAGCTGAGGCCTAGTCGGGAAAATCAAGTTAATGAAGCCTTGCTGTCAATTTTGGGCCTGGTCTGTGATTTATAGGGGCTGCAATGTTGTTTGGGATGTGAATCAGGTGAAGGTACTGCAAATCCCATCATTCGTGGCCTATCCTGCCCTAAACCACACCAGGCTGTGAAGTGGGCCATTGGGCCCCTGTGTGCCAAGTTTGGTCTTGATCCGTCATTGCTGTTGGCCACAGTGACTGACTGCCTGAGGCCTTTTCTTTTCCTTCTGAGTCAACTTAGAATGTTGGATTGTCGATGGCCAATCAGAGTCCTTTATGCAAATACTCCCTCCATGGCAAACAATCCCCTCTGTCTGGTGCCTTAGAATGTTGGACTTCTGAGGCTGGAAAATCTGAGTCCTTTATGCATCTACTGCCTCTTTGGGAACCAATCCCCTCTGTATGGTGCCTTAGAATGTTGGACTTCTGAGGCTGGCCAATCAGTGTCCTTTATGCAAATAATCCCACAGTGGCAACCAATTGAAATGCTGGCACATATTCCTCCACACACACCACCGCCCGGCTGCAAACACTGACTTTTATTATATACATAGATAGATAGATAGATAGATATATGTGTGTGTGTATGTATGTATATATATATATATATATATATATATATATACACACACACACACACACACACACACACACACACACACACTGTATGTATATATATACTAGCTGTAGCCGGCACGCGTTGCTGTGCCCTTTTTAGGAGATGCGAGAAAATTCAATCATCCACGGTGTGCCCTCCTCTAAACTGCAGTTGGATGGAGTGTGGGTCATGGGGGGCATGGTGTGCCAAGTTGGGTCTTTATTGGTCTTGGTTCTGGGCCGCAGTGGTCTACAAATCCCATTTTCCATGGTGGTACTTCAAGTCCCATCATGCATGGTCGGGGCTCTGTGTGCCAAGGTAGGTTACTGTAAATTCAGGCCATACACAATGTCCCATGAGCTGAGGCCTAGTTAGGAACAGCAAAGTTAATGAAGCCTTACTGTCAATTCAGGCCATACACAATGTCCCATGAGCTGAGGCCTAGTTAGGAACAGCAAGTTAATGAAGCCTTACTGTCAATTCAGGCCATACACAATGTCCAATGAGCTGAGGCCTAGTCGGGAGAATCAAGTTAATGAAGTCTTACTGTCAATTCAGAGCGTAAACAGCTTCCCAGTAAGTGAGAGCTAGTTAGGGAAATCTAGTTAATGAAGACTTACTGTCAATTTTGGGCGTGGTCTGTGATTTTTTGGGGTGTAAATTTTAGGTTGGAAGTGATTTGGGTGTTTGTGTTGGGGATTGGCTCAGGCCTTTTCCTTATTCTGTTTTGGCAGTTTATTTTGGATCGGAATTTTCATGTTGGCTGGCCAGTGCAGCAGTTATGCAAATCCGCCCTTATTGGCAGCCAATCATGTTGTTCAGAATGTAGAGGCTGGGTGAGTCTTTGGCTGCCCCGGAGGATGCTGGTAAATGTAGTTTTATTTTTATTCGTTGTTTTAGGGGCCTTTTAGGTTTTGGGGGGGAAAGTTTCTTTGCTACAAACGTACCTTGCTTGAGGCCTATTTCTGTTGGCAAGTATTGTGTTTCTGCGTTGTTTGTTTTCTTTGTTTGAGGTATACATCACATGAAGTGAACCCATTTATATAATAGATACTGTATATATATATATATATATATATACACATATATATATACTGTGTGTGTATATATATATACACACACACACACACACACATATATGGGGTAGAAAAGTTTTAAATAAATAAATAAATTTGCATGTCCAAATAACTTGTAAGCCGCTCTGAGTCCCCTTCGGAGTGAGAAGGGTGGGACATAAACGTCGTAAACAAATAAATAAACAATCTGCCTTCCCCAAAGGCTTCCTCTCTGAGAAAGGTTTTTATTTGCTTTCTGAAGGAAAACAGGATGGTATAGGCAAAGAGACTGTCCTGATGAAGCCCTGAACTGCAAAAATGCGCCCAGGCTATTACATCAGGCCTGGGACAACTTGGGCCCTCCAGGTGTATTGTAGTTCAACTCCCACAATTCCTAACAGCAAATGGTGGGAGTTGAAGTCCAAAACACCTGGAGAGAGGGCCCAAGTATTTAAAACTTTTGTTCCCCGACCTTCTCATCTCTATCGAGGGACTCAGACCGGCTTACAGCAAGATTCAATGCTATACAATGTAAAAACAACTACAGCAACATATTAAAATACACAAAAAGCCCAAGCATAAAACCACATTGCCACTGAAAACAATTCCACTCGATCTGTAAACGTGGTCGTTCATTCAGATAATAGCCCATCTCAGCCTATTCTGGGAAGGCTTCGTTCCACATCCACATTCGTCTTCACCAGCCTCCTAAAGAACAACAGAGAGGGGGCAGATCTGGCATTACTTGGGAGAGAGATCCACAGCTGAGGGGCCACCACAGAGAAGGCCCTGTCTCTCCTCCCCACCAGCCGCGCTTGCGAAGCCGGTGGGACCGAGAGCAGGGCCTCTCCGGAGGATCTTAATGTCCTTGATGGTTCGTAGAGGAGAATCCATTCGGACAGGTAAACTGGGCCGGAACCGTATAGGGTTTTGTAGGTTAAGACCAGCACTTTGAATTTTGCCCGGAAGCTAATTGGCAGCCAGTGGAGCTGGCGCAGCAAGGGAATTGTATGCTCCCTGTACCCCGCTCCTGTTAGTAACCTGGCTGCCGAGCGTTGGACTAATTGCAGCTTCCGAGCAGTCTTCAGAGGCAACCCCACGTAGAGAGCGTTGCAGTAGTCTATTCAGGATGTAACCAGAGCGTGGACCACCGTGGCCAAGTCAGACTTCCCAATATTAGCATAGTACAATATTCCTCTCAATTGGTGCCCCCTTGTTGTGGGGGAGAGGCTTGCGTACCCTAATGAAGTTGTGAGCTATGCTGGCGGTGGCATAATAGCCACCGGTAGGGCCTCCCATGCCATACAGGTCACAACCGAAGAGTCTGACAAAGAGCGTCAAAGGGCAGGATGGGCTCTCTAGCCCTTTGGCAACCATCCTAGGAGAACGAAAACTCTGATTTCAAACCCGGGCAGATGGTGCTCGTCTAACCCTGTAAGGTCAACCATCTAAGAGAAGGAAACTCGAACCAAACCTACGACCTGAGGACCTCGCTGCCACCGTCCAAGCTTGCTAGGCCCTGGCAGACGAACCTTTGGTTTAAAGGGTGAGGCCACTTCTGTGCATGCTGCGGTCCACCAGAAAGGTCCATTGCACAGGCTCGAAGGACACATCCAACTTCCGAAAAATCATCAACGCGCTTGTAGAAAGCGTGGGATGAGTCCTTCCTGAATCTTCACTCGCGAAGAAAAGCCAAGAATATATATATATCTATATATATATATCTCCTTACCTAATTTACATGTGTGTATATGTATATATGATATCACTTTGTGCCATATATCTTTTATATAATATAGATACTAGATATATATATATATATACACACACACATGTGTATCCCTACCTAATATATGTGTGTATATGTATATATAATATCACTTTGTGCCATATATCTTTTATATGTGGAAGTGGGAGCCTGTCTGGAAGCGGGTACCCCAGCCAAATACACACGTACATATTTTCACTTTTATTAGGTATACATACACTATAATGCATGTATATTATAATACATGGGTATGTGTGTATGTGGCTGGGTTGCCTGCTATGTGTAGGACTATCTATCTATCTATCATGTATATTATAATATTATATTACACAGATAGATAGATAGATAGCCATGGACACATAAATAAACACGAACACACTCCCTGTTATATATTCTGTCTATCTATATGGTATATGGTATTATATATATTGTGTGTGTATGTGTAACTTACTTACTTTGAACTTGATTACTTTGAATATACATACATACACAAATCAACAGTACATTGTGTGTGTGTGTGTGTGTGTGTGTGTGTGTATGTAAAGGTTTTCCCCTGACATTAAGTCCAGTCGTGTCTGACTGGGGATTGGTTGGTGCTCATCTCCATTTCTAAGCCGAAGAGCCGGCGTTGTCCGTAGGCACCTCCAAGGTCATGTGGCTGGCATGACTGCATGGAGCACCATTACCATATTAAATTATAATATTTTATATATTATATCAAATTATATATATATATAGAGAGAGAGAGAGGGAGGGAGGGAGAGGGAGAGCGCCATGGCTAGCGCTATATGTATATATTTACACACACACACACACATATATATATAATATTAATATTACACACACACACACATATAGCTAGCTAGCTAGCCATGGACACATAAACACAAGCACACTCCCTTTCATATATCTTATATATCCTATCTATCTACAGTATATGGTAAAAGGATATTTGTGTGTGTATAACTTACTTTGAACTTACATATATACATATACAAATAAACAGTTACATATGTACACACACACACCTACACACACACACATTGTATATTGTATGTATGTATTGTATATTTTGTAGGAATAATGTGAAATAAAATCTCAAAAATGTGCATGTTCATTTCTCAAAAGTAGCCATGCATACGTATAAAAAAAACCATGGTCATGTTGTGTGTTCAATATTTGTATCACACTTTTCTCCAATCGAGCCGTGAGGCATCCTCTCGACTGGGATGTAATGTAAAGTCTCTAAAATCTGCTCTTTGTGTTTATAAAGTGTATTTATAAATATGTATAAATATCTACAGCTGTGATATGGTACATATATTTTGCATTTGTAGCACGCCTGTCTCTGATCAGGCCACGAGGCATCCGAGCAGCAGAGAGCATCACTTGCAGCCAAGGTAAACACTCCACAGCCTGCCACTTGTATTTATACACAGTATATATAATATATGGATCTATATATAAGAAGCATCTGTCGTATTGTGTGTTTTACATTTGTTTCACGATCCATCCTAGCTAGAGAAATGCTCGGTAATATCCCAGAATCTGCTCTTTGCATTTGTACAATGTGTATTATTATTATTATTATTATTATTATTATTATTAGCCGTACCCTGCCACACATTGCTGTGGCCCGGTCTGTGTATATGTGTTTTGCGCGTATATGTGTGTGTGTATATATTTGAGATATATGTGTATATATGTGGGTTTGCGCATGCGTTGTAATGTATTTTTTATTTTTTGGTTTTTAGAAGTCTCTTCTGCTTTATTTTTCAGTGTTTTTATGAGTGATGGTCACTCGTTGGCCTGATAGGTGCCTTGTGTCCAAATTTGGTGCCAATTCGCTCAGTGGTTTTTGAGTTATGTTAATCCCACAAGCGAACATTACATTTTTATTTATATAGACTAGCCCAGTGTTTCCCAACCAGTGTGCCGTGAGCGATGGCCAGGTGTGCCGTGGGAAATGGGAACCTCCAAGACCCTTTCTTCCCCCTCCTGCTGAACACTTTTTCTTCTCCACTCGGACTCCCTTCTTCCCAGCCTCGCTCTGCTCGCTTTGCCTCGCTTTGCTCTGGGACGAGTCTGCGCACGGGTCACGTCTTCCTCCCTCCCCCATCCCCTCCTGAACACGCTCACGCTGCCCCCTCGGATCAAAATGGCGACAGAAGCGGCAGCGTAGAAGAAAAAGTAAGTGTTGGGCAGGAGGGGGAAGAAAGGGCGCGAAGGGGAAGCGGGAGGAAGAGGTCTCTGTCGAAAGCTGGCATGGGCAAACTTGGACCTTCCGGGTGTTTTGGACTCCAACTCCCACCATTCCTAGCAGCCTCAGGCCCTTTTCCATTCCCCCCCCCCCCCTCAGCCACTTAAGCAGGAAAGGGCCTCAGGCTGTTAGGAATGGTGAGAGTTGAAGTCCAAAGCACCCAGAGGGCCGAAGTTTTCCCATGCCTGTTTTAGGGGCCTTAAAGTGGTGAGCCTCCTTCCAACATTGTGATTCTGGATAGAAAACAAACAACAACAAAACATAACATTGTTTGAGTCCACAGTGCTCTCTGGGTGTAGGTGAACTACAACTTCCAAACTCAAGGTCAATTCCCAAGCAAACCCTTTCAGTACTTTCTGTTGGTAATGAGAGTTCAATATGCCAAGTTTGGTTCAATTCCGTTGTTGCAAGAGTTCAGGATGCTCTTTGATTGTGTGTTAACTATAAATCCCAGAAACTGTATCTCCCAAATGTCAAGGTCTATTTCCCCCAAACTCCATCTGTGTTCACATTTGGGCATATTGAATATTCATGCCAAGTTTGGTCCTGATCCAACATTGTTTGAGTCCACAGTGCTCTCTGGGTATAGGTGAACTACAACTCCCAAACTCAAGGCCAATGCCCACCAAACTCTTATAGCATGTTCTCTTGGTTATGGGAGTTCTGTGTGGGAAGTCTGTGTCTTTCTGCCATTCCTGCCAGGATATCTATGTTGTGTTCATCGAAACAGGCCCAGGTTTCACACTGAGTGTATAAATACATTAAAAAATTAACTATATGTATTACTGTGTTAGAGTGACATTTTGTGTCATTTTGGTTGGTGGTGTGCCCCAGGATTTTGTAAATGTAAAAAATGTGCCGCGGCTCAAAAAAGGTTGAAAAACCCTGGAGTAGCCGCCCCCCATTATGAGTTGCTGTGGCCCAGTCTGTGTATATGCGTTTTTTGTGTGCATATGTGTGTATATATTTGTGTATATGTGTATATACACATATGGAAATGATTACCAACTCTCAGAGTTGGTAATCTGAGAGTCCATACACGACTGGACTTAATGTCAGGAGAAAACATTTAACTTTACCTATGTGTATATATGGGTGTTTGCGTGTATGTATGTATGTGTATATATATATATATATATATATATATATATGGCTTTTTTAGTCTCTTCCGCTGTGTTTTTATGAGTGATGGTCATTTGTTGGCCTGATAGGTGTCTTGTGTCCAAATTTGGTGTCAATTCGCCCAGTGGATTTTGAGTTACGTCAATCCCACAAACGAACATTATATTGTTATTTATAGAGATTGCAACCATGACAGTTGAATGCAACCCTATGAGTAATGCCCCAGGTTTCGCCACCAAATGGGGACACCCACAGGCATCCCATTTTGGACCGGAAATCAGGGATTATCCTGATCTGGCAATCTTAATCCCCAAACTATTTCATAAGCGGAAACCTCAACCAATAATTATGACTCTGATGAGTGATATATTCGCTAACAGGGAAGTCGTAGTTCCTCATACAAGACTCAATGATTCCACCTACCAAAAAAAGTCACATGTTTAACATCATATTTATTATTACGCCAGGTCATCCGCATACAAAGCTCCTAGTTGGTTATATGCAAAAAAGACTTGTTTTTCCCAACTTAATATAAAAATGGTTACAATAATAAGTGTTGATCACTCTCATTTGGCTACCAGTATTTAAAAAAACCTCTAAAATCAGGAAAGTAAATAAAAAGCAACACTCAAAAAGCAGGGAAATTCCAGACAAGACTCAATCAGGGCCAGCTAACACCTTCCAACAATGGATTCCCACAGGCAGGAAGCAGCACGGCTTTGAAGCCGCAAGGCTAATAAAGGATAACCAAGGTGGTCGATGGCAACATTCCCACTTGCCTCAAGCAGACAAGAGTTCTTTCTCCCAACCTGGGCATCATTCCACAGATATATAAACCCAATTTTCCTAGTTTCCAACAGACCTCGCGACCTCTGAGGATGCCTGCCGTAGACGTGGGTGGAACGTCAGGAGAGAATGCTTCTGGAGCATGGCCAGAAAGCCCAGAAAACTCACAGCAACCAAGTGATTTTGGCCGTGAAAGCCTTTGATGACACAAAAATAGATACGTTTGTTTATCTGTTTGTACCACAAAGGTTGTTGCTAGGTGAAGTGGCCTTCTGTGATGCCCTTGATTGGCAGTTGCTAGGTGAAGTGGCCCTTTAGTAATATATCTAGGAAAGAAAAGTGACATGTAGGAAGGTAGGAAGGAAAGAAAGAAAGGAACATGTAGGAAAGGGAGGGATGGAGACAGACCCGGATTACCCATAAGGCCACCCTAGGCCATGGCCTAGGGCGGCAGCTTTGGGGGGGCAGCAGATCCGGACCCCCCAAAATTGAAAAAAAAATTAAAAATATTTTTTTAGTCCAAACTTTGGGCGCTTGCTTCTGCGCCTGCGCGCTGAGAAGGAGCGAGGGAGAAGGAGTCGGGGGAAGTTCCACCGCCCCTAGGGCGACTGACATGGCTTCCCCCCGCCACCGCCTCGCTCGTGCGGGCGGGCGCCGCTCCTTCCTTCAGTGAAGGGAGGGGGCGCCCATGCGGCGAGGTGGCGGCGGGGGAAGCCACGTCGGGCGCCTAGGGGCGGGACATCCCGGCTCCTTTTCCCTCGCTCGGGCGGGTGCCACTCCTTCCTTCAGTGAAGGAAGGAGTGGCGCCTGCCCGTGCGAGGGAGAAGGAGCCGGGGAGAAGCCCCACAGCCCCTAGGGCGACTGACGTGGCTTCCCCCGCCACTGCCTCGCTCGTGCGTGCCCCACTGCCCCTAGGGCGACTGACGTGGCTTCCGCTTTGCTCGTGCGGGCGGGCGCCGCTCCTTCCTTCAGTGAAGGGAGGAGGGTCGCCCATGCGAATGAGGCGGCGGCGGGGAAAGCCACGTCAGACGCCCTAGGGGCGGGACTTCCCCCCGGCTCCTTCTCCTTCGCGGCGCCCCCGCAAGAGGCGGCATTTAGAGAGTGTGGCCTAGGGCGCCACAAACCATTAATCCGGGCCTGGATGGAGAAGACAGAAACAGGTGAGAGAGAGAAGGAAGGAAGGAAAAGAAGGGAAGGAGAGAGATAAGAGAGAGAGAGAGAGAAAGAAGGGGAGAGAAAGGAAGGAAGGAAGCGAAAAGAAAAAAGAGAGGGAAGGTGTATGATGAAAAGCAAGGGAATAAAGGAAGATGAGAAGGTGTATGACCGAAAGGGAGAAAGGAAAGAAAGTCACAAACAGAACCTATCCACCATTGCCATGGAGATATCGTGAGCTAAACCCTTTCGGAGCTGGAGAAGGGAGGAAGCAGGCACCCAGAGAGCAATGGGAATATGCGCTAGTACAACTGTATGTCTCATGTTGAACTTTACGGCACGACTTTCAAGGAGTCGTGACAGCAAGCATCGAACAACAAAGCATTGGGTGGACTCCACATAAACGAAAGCAGCTTGGAAAAGATGCGCGCTACACCCAGATGTCGGAGGTGCAGTCCCCACCAGGGTAGCGCATCTCATGCGCCCGAGCCGGACCGAATGGTTCTTGCCCGAAATCCACCAGGAATTCCGGGTTCGGGCAAAGGCCGCCACGCTCGGTGTCCACGTCCAGCTGGAGCATGACCGAACCTTCCCTGGAAAAGACATAATGCGGGGTGAAAGTCAAGGTTTTGTGCCATCAAGTGGTTTCCAACCCATGGCCACCTTATCACGAGGATTTCCGGGATGGATGTATACAGAAGAGGCCTTCCTACGAGGCTGAGAGTGTGACTTACCGGTGTAATGTCAATATACAGTGTAATGTCAATATACAGTGTTTCGCGGTGAGTGGCGGTTTTCTCCTGGGGGGCGCCTTCAGGCAGGAGCTTCTGGGCATGCGCAGACGGGGGAATAATGTTTTTTTGGGGGCGCCAAAATAATGTTCGCTTACCATTTAGAATTACCTTAGACCGCCCCTGTAAGTGAGGGAACATAGTGTATATATATTGTACAACGTTTAAGATGTTCCATGCTGCTAGCTATGAAAGCGTTAATTTGTGGAACATTTTGAAGCATGCGTGGAACAGACAAGGAAGATGTGGCAATAGACGAGGATGCTGGACACTGAATTAATGAGCTGATAACAGACACTATTACTCTGTCTCTTGGCTCTTCCTCCCTTGCATCTGACCGTGCTAACGAGTAAGTGTTAATGCAGTGAGTGAAATGTAAATAAAGAGAAGAGCTGCTACCGAAGTAGAAACAACTGTCTCTTGATTGGATGATAAGAAGCAACTCTTACTTGACCAGCTCGGGATAAAACTGCTTGTCCCAAGGCGTGTAAAGAGAGTTGGTGACATAGAGACGGGTGCCGTCCAAGCTCAGCTGCAGCATTTGAGGCCCTCCTTGGACCTTCTTGCCCTAAAGACCCCGGGAAAAAATTGCCCCAAGATTAGGAAACATGTCATGGAAATACGGAAAGGCCAGGTTTTTTTCAGCAGGCTTCTCTAAATCAGTGTTTTTCAACCTTTTTTGAGCCGCGGCACATTTTTTACATTTACAAAATCCTGGGGCACACACCACCAACCAAAATGACACTCTAACACAGTAATACATATAGTGAATATGTTTTTAAGTGTATTTATACACTCAGTGTGAAACCTGGGCCTGTTTCGATAAACACAACATATATATATATATATATATATATATATATATATATATATATATATGACTTCCTCTCACATACTTATGCATGGCTATCAAGTGTCTTCTCTCAGCCTTCTCTTCTTCAGGCTAAACATGCCCAGCTCTTCAAGCCGCTCCTCATAGGGCTTGTTCTCCAGACCCTTGTGAAATTTCACCCTGAGTGAAACTTGCTTTCAGTTAACTATGGATGTCATGAAGCTGTTATAAACAGTTCCTTGAGGGGGGGGGACTCTTGAAAAATCCAGTAAAATAGTAAAAAAAACCAACCCAATCACTTCCGCCCAATGTTTTGCTCTTGCAGAGGGAGGAGGGAGGCAGCGAAAGAGACCATACAGATCTATGAAACGTATAGAGTCATACATTTCATAGATCTGTGTGGCCTCTTTCGCTGCCTCCCTCCGCAAAAGCAGAGCACTGGGCGGAAGTGATTGAGTCGTGGCCTCTTTAGTTTCCCCAGCGTTGGCTTGGATTTTGCGCAAGAACAGCCAAAGCCGGAAGCTCCACGTCGGTGAATTGGGCAGTGAGCGAACCTGGGAACATCGGGAGGCTGAAGCAGCCCTGAGCGGGAGCTGGAGCCATGCTGAGTCGAGGCTCCTGAAGGATTCCTCAAGGCGGGCCTGGCCCTGGCATTCGGCAGAGCCCTTCCTTTGCCTCAGGGAGGATCTTTGGGGAGGGAAAGAGGGAGAAAGAGCTGCTAGGAGGGGGAAGAGTGCCAATTTCCCACGGCACACCTGATGATCACTCACGGCACACTAGTGTGCCGCGGAACACCGATTGGAAAACACTGCTCTAAATCAGTGTTTCCCAACCAGTGTGCCGGGGCACACTAGTGTGCCATGAGTGATCATCAGGTGTGCCGTGGGAAATTGGAATCTCCAGGAGGGGAGGGGGGAGAGTCTAGTGTGTTGAAGTATACAAACCCTAAGAAACCTACCTCGATAAAGGCCCCCTTCCCACCCGTTGTCTACTTGGTCTCTCCCTCTCCATGCATTGGGAAGGCCCGCCTCCCTTTCCCCAAGTAGAGACCTCCTCTTGCCTCCTGGGGGTTCTGTGTGGGAAGTTTGGTCCAGTTCTATCATTGGTGGGGTTCAGAATGCTCTTTGATTGTAGGGGAACTATAAATCCCAGCAACTACAACTCCCAAATGTCAAGGTCTATTTCCCCTGAACTCCATCTGCGTTCATATTTGGGCATATTGAGTATTCATGCCAAGTTTGGTCCTGATCCAACATGGTTTCAGACCACAGTGCTCTCTGGAAATAGGTGAACTACAACTCCAAAACTCAAGGTCAATGCCCACCAAACTCTTATAGCGTTTTCTCTTGGTTATAGGAGTTCTGTGTGGGAAGTTTGTGTCTTTCTGCCATTCCTGCCAGGATATCTATGTTGTGTTCATCGAAACAGGCCCAGGTTTCACACTGAGTGTATAAATACATTAAAAAACATATTAACTATACGTATTACTGTGTTAGAGTGTCATTTTGTGTCATTTTGGTTGGTGGTGTGCCCCAGGATTTTGCAAATGTCAAAAGGGTGCCGCTGCTCAAAAAAGGTTGGGAAACACTGCTCTAAATGACTGCAGGAAGTGTATTTCTTTCCATCTTATCCTGTCTCTGAAACTCAAATCCGCCCGGTCCGCTATCCATTTCAGGCCTTACCTGGATCACAAAGGGATCGGGTTGGCAGTCCAGCTCCGGATCCTCGAGGACGGTTACAGGACCCCCTTTTGCAATGCTTCCCCCCACAAACACCTAAAGATCCCAAAGAGACACGGTCAGTTATGCACGAAAAACAAGAGGAGTGAATAAATTGACGTTTTATAGCCGTCCCTATAACAGTAGTTAGCGCCCGGGGGTTATAGGATCCATCGTATGGAAACATATAATAAGAGAAGGTTGCAAGCTTACCTGTCCGACTAACTTGGGACAGTGTGGGTCGGTGATATCATATTGCCGGACATCGCCATGCACCCAGTTGCTGCAGTAGAGGAACCGGTCATCCAAGGAAATGACCATATCGACAATGAATCCTTGAAGAGGAACAGGGTCATTGAGTCACAGGAGACCCCAAGGGACACCCAGTTAAACCCCCTTCTGCCAGGCTTTCTTGCTACTAACCTGGCATTTCGGGGTAGGTCCACCCCGATACTTTCTTGTTTGGGACTTGGATCACTTTCTCAGCCCTCCAGCATCCGTCCTGCAGGGAAAACCAAGCTGACCGGTGAGGTGGTCAGAAAAATAAACATCCTCCCCATGGTTTTTCTTGGTGGAAGTTTGCCTTTACCTTCCCCAAAGGCTAGAGAGAGAAAGTGGGTTCCCACATTGGAGTATGGATCTGAGCCCTGGCACCAAACCATTAAACCACCCTGGCTCCCCACAACCAGCCGGTTTCCCTCACAGCCACCCTTTCCCCTTTTCACCTCTGTCTTGAAGAAATGGTGGATGGAGCTCTCCAGGGTGCAGCCCACGAAACCGTGGGCTGAGTTGGGGTTGTGCAAGAAGCGGATCTCCAGAGGACCTGAATCTTCACCCAAGTCAATCGACTTGAGGAGGCGGTGGGTAGTCCAGTCCCAGATGTTGAGGTGGCGGCCGTAGAGCCCTGCGGACAAACACGATCCAGGATTATTTCCAGTCTGACCAAAGCAGAATAGAGTTGGACTATGACTGTCAGAGATATTAAAAATATCAGCCCTCAGTGTGAGAAGGCCTCAGTATTAGTTCGTCTCAGTGTGACAGAGATGTCAGTCTAAGAGAGCCCTCAGTGTGAGAAGGCCTTGGTATTAGTTCGTCTCAGTGTGAGAGGGGTCTGTGAGCCCTCAGTGTGAGAAGGCCTCGGTATTAGTTCGTCTCAGTGTGAGAGAGTCTGTGAGAGCCCTCAGTGTGAGAAGGCCTCGGTATTAGTTCGTCTCAGTGTGAGAGAGTCTGTGAGAGCCCTCAGTGTGAGAAGACCTCGGTATTATTTCATCTCAGTGTGAGAGAGTCTGTGAGAGCCCTCAGTATGAGAAGGCCTCGGTATTCGTTCGTCTCAGCGTGAGAGAGGTGTCAATCTGAGAGAGCCCTCAGTGTGAGAAGGCCTCGGTATTAGTTCGTCTCAGTGTGAGAGAGTCTGAGAGCCCTCAGTGTGAGAAGGCCTCGGTATTAGTTCGTCTCAGTGTGGGAGAGGTGTCAATCTGAGAGAGACCTCAGTGTGAGAGAGTCTGTGAGAGCCCTCAGTGTGAGAAGACCTCAGTATTAGTTTGTCTCAGTGTGAGAGAGGTGTCAGTCTGAGAGAGCCCTCAGTGTGAGAAGGCCTCGGTATTAGTTCGTCTCAGTGTGAGAGAGTCTGAGAGCCCTCAGTGTGAGAAGGCCTCGGTATTAGTTCGTCTCAGTGTGAGAGAGTCTGTGAGAGCCCTCAGTGAGAGAAGACCTCGGTATTAGTTGGTCTCAGTGTGAGAGAGAGAGCCCTCAGTGTGTCCCTCAGTGTCTGTGTGAGAGAGCCCCTCGGTCAGTGTGAGAAGGCCTCTCAATCTGGAGAGCCCTCAGTGTGAGAAGGCCTCGGTCTGTCTCAGTGTGAGAGAGTCTGAGAGCCCTCAGTGTGAGTCTCGGTGTTCGAGTGTGAGAGAGTCTGTGAAAGCCCTCAGTGTGAGAAGGCCTCGGTATTAGTTCGGATCAGTGTGAGAGAGTCTGTGAGAGCCCTCAGTGTGAGAAGACCTCGGTATTAGTTCATCTCAGTGTGAGAGAGTCTGTGAGAGCCCTCAGTGTGAGAAGGCCCCTCAGTGTATTAGTTCGTCTCAGCGTGAGAGAGGTGTCAATCTGAGAGAGCCTCAGTGTGAGAAGGCCTCAGTGTATTAGTTCATCTCAGTGTGAGAGAGTCTGAGAGCCCTCAGTGTGAGAAGGCCTCAGTGTAGTTCGTCTCTGTGTGAGAGAGTCTGTGAGAGCCCTCAGTGTGAGAAGGCCTCGGTATTAGTTCGTCTCAGTGTGAGAGAGTCTGTGACAGCCCTCAGTGTGAGAAGGCCTCGGTATTAGTTCGTCTCAGTGTGAGAGAGTCTGTGAGAGCCCTCAGTCTGAGAAGGCCTCGGTATTAGTTCGTCTCAGCGTGAGAGAGGTGTCAATCTGAGAGAGCCCTCAGTGTGAGAAGGCCTCGGTATTAGTTCGTCTCAGTGTGAGAGAGTCTGAGAGCCCTCAGTGTGAGAAGGCCTCGGTATTAGTTCGTCTCAGTGTGAGAGAGTCTGTGACAGCCCTCAGTGTGAGAAGGCCTCGGTATTAGTTCGTCTCAGTGTGAGAGAGGTGTCAGTCTGAGAGAGCCCTCAGTGTGAGAAGGCCTTGGTATTAGTTCGTCTCAGTGTGAGAGAGTCTGAGAGCCCTCAGTGTGAGAAGGCCTCGGTATTAGTTCATCTCAGTGTGGAAGAGTCTGTGAGAGCCCTCAGTGTGGGAAGGCCTCAGTATTAGTTCGTCTCAGTATGAGAGAATCTGTGAGAGCCCTCAGTGTGAGAAGGCCTCGGTATTAGTTCGTCTCAGTGTGAGAGAGGTGTCAGTCTGAGAGAGACCTCAGTGTGAGAAGACCTCGGTATTACTTCATCTCAGTGTGAGAGAGTCTGTGAGAGCCCTCAGTGTTCGTCTCAGTGTGAGAGAGGTGTCAATCTGAGAGAGCCCTCAGTGTGAGAAGGCCTCGGTATTAGTTCGTCTCAGTGTGAGTCCGTGAGAGCCCTCAGTGTGAGAAGGCCTCGGTATTAGTTCGTCTCAGTGTGAGGGAGTCTGTGAGAGCCCTCAGTGTGAGAAGGCCTCGGTATTAGTTCGTCTCAGTGTGAGAGAGTCTGTGAGAGCCCTCAGTGTGAGAAGGCCTCGGTATTAGTTCGTCTCAGTGTGAGAGAGGTGTCAGTCTGAGAGAGCCCTCAGTGTGAGAAGGCCTCGGTATTTGTTCATCTTAGTGTGAGAGAAGTATCAGTCTGAGAGAGCCCTCAGTGTGAGAAGGCTTCAGTATGTTCATCTCAGTGTGAGAGAGGTGTCAGTCTGAGAAAGCCCTCAGTGTGAGAAGGCCTCGGTATTCGTTCATCTCAGTTCTTTTAAAAAAATCCCATTTGGCTCCTGATGCTGGGTCATGCTGCCAATAAGTTACTCTTCTGTGACTTCCCTCAATCTGGATGCTATAATCCTTTTGATGCAGCCTAGTATCGTATTGGCTTTTTAAGGTGTTGCATAAGACTGTTGGGTTGTATTCAGCTAGAACTCCTACGCCCCTTCTTACCTTTTCTCAGATCTTCGGTTTTGAACCCATTGATAAGGTACTTGGGCTCCCCCCATTCCGTGCTGATCAGGACGTTGTGCCGCGGCTGATACCAGAAGTCATACATCTGGACGGGTCCATCTTCCGGACAGTCCCAGGTCCCTTTCACTTCCCAGGTTTCCGCGTCCAGAAGGAGAAGTCCACCTGGAGTTTGTTTGTTTGCAAGAGCAATATTATTATTTGTATCCAGATGATTGGGATTCAAGGCAGGTTACGTGTTAAAATACTGGCAGGTTTGGGGTATGTGTGTGGTTATCCCCTAACGTGGAGGGCCGACTGGTTGTACCTATTCCGTTGCCAAATGCGTCTCCAAGGCCACTGATCATAACCTCTCCACTTCCCAAGCAATGTGAGGTGTGCAAGAAAGTCAAGTTGGCTTTCTTGATAATTTCTCGGGGTTCGATGATCTGCCGAGAGGGTTAGAGAGAGAGAGAGAAAACGGGTCATTTCATCATTCGGTCCTAGGGTCTATCTTCTATATCAGGGGTGGGCAATTATTTTTTTTCAAGGGGCCACACGAGAGCCAAAAAATATTTTGGAGGGCCGCACCTTCTAATCTACATTATTTATTTATTTATTTCCTTACTATATTTACTATATATTACACATCATTAATATTAACATGTTAATATATCAAGAAATATTCATATATTATTAGTATTAATATCATAATTATTATATTATAGTATATATATAGACATTATAATATATTGAAATTATAATATAACATTATATTATATTATTTATATTATATTATTATAAAATTATTATAAAATAATAATAAAAACCACAAAAATAAAATAAAATTCAAGAAGACAAGGTGCGAACCAAGATGGAGGCTGACATCCTCAAGAGAGGAAGGATCCCAAGATGGAATGGCCCAATGGACCCAGCCCAGAGGGTGGCAAAGCGGACCCCGCTGCTGCCGCAGCAGAGGAGAGCAGAGCAACAGGCCATCGGAGGCTGCATGCCTCCGCCCGCTCTCGTCCCCAGCCGTTCCCCAGTTGATCGCCCGCAGGGGCCAAGAGGAAGGGGTGCCGCTGCTGCCATCCGATCGCGGGCTCTGTGGGGCGAAGAGGAAGGGGTGCCGCTGTCGCCATCCGATCGCGGGCTCTGTGGGGCGAAGAGGAAGGGGTGCCGCTGTCGCCATCCGATTGCAGGCTCTGTGGGGCCTGTGTCGGCAGACAGGCTGGAGGAGCGGCGGCTTTGGAGTGCCCGCCATCCCTGGAGGCGATCCTGGCCTGCAGGGGGGCACTCGGCAATCTGAGGCGGCTCATCGCCCTTGTGACCTGGAAGACGATCAAGTCTTCCGGGTCTCCACGGCGATCAGCCCCCGCAGATCGCGGAGTGCTCCCGCTGCAGGCCCAGATCGCCTCCAGGGGTGACAGGCACTCCAAAGCCGCCGCTCCTCCGGCCTGTCTGCTGACACAGGCCCCACAGAGCCCGCGATCGGATGCCGACCGCGGCACCCCTTCCTCTTGGCCCCACAGAGCCCACGATCGGATGGCGACAGCGGCACCCCTTCCTCTTGGCCCCACCCCCGACGCCCTTCTCCCGGGCCGGACAAAAGCGGCTGCCGGGCCGCATCCCGGCCATAGGCTGCCCACCCCTGTTCTATATTATAGCCTTAATGCAGTTTGATACCTTTTTGATTGCCATGGATGAATGTTTTGGAATCCTGAGAGTTGTCTTTTCGTAAGGTGTATAGCCTTCTCCGCCCAAATTTATTGCTGCCTCATCAAACTACAACTCCCAGGACTCCGTAACATTGAGCCGTGCATATTAAAGTGGTTTTGGACTGCATTCACCCCACTGATTGTTTCCCCATACAATTCCTTGACGTACTTTGCACAAGCTGGGAGCGTACATGTCAGTGCCCATGTCCACCACATAAACGCGGCCAGAGCCCAGGCATGGCAGGACGAGGCGGTTGCGTCTCTTGCTAGTGTCCCCGAAACAGCTGCTGCAGGCGTTCCAGCCCGAGTGATGGAGTTCGTCATTCAGGTAAGGCATGCGTAGACGGTGGACGACCTGTCAACAAGATGAGGAGGATATGGCCTTGAAACATAAAATGGTCAGTCTCAGACCAAATATGGGCTGCCGAAATCCAAATATACAGATGGTGGATCAAAAAATATCCGCCCGACTCCAACTGCCACTGCCCTGGTCTCAGAGGGAGAGAAGATCAGGTGGGCACATCTCCATCATTCCTGTATCCAGCAATGTCCTAGCAACTCCACCCCAACCAAGAGTGGGAAGAAGAGCAGCCAGGATGAAATGCCCTATCTCCATCCCAACTGCCATTGCCTGGCCTTCAAGGGAAAGAAGAGCAGCCATCCTACTGCTGCCGCCCTGACCTTGGAGGGTGAAGAGAGTGGCTGGGATGAAATGCCCTATCTCCATCCCAACTGCCATTGCCTGGCCTTCAAGGGAAAGAAGAGCAGCCATCCTACTGCTGCCGCCCTGACCTTGGAGGGTGAAGAGAGTGGCTGGGACGAAATGCTCTTTCTCCATCCCAACTGCCATTGCCTGGCCTTCAAGGGAAAGAAGAGCAGCCATCCTACTGCCGCCGCCCTGACCTTGGAGGGTGAAGAGAGTGGCTGGGATGAAATGCCCTATCTCCATCCCAACTGCCATTGCCTGGCCTTCAAGGGAAAGAAGAGCAGCCATCCTACTGCTGCCGCCCTGACCTTGGAGGGTGAAAAGAGTGGCTGGGACGAAATGCTCTTTCTCCATCCCAACTGCCATTGCCCTGGGATTGGAGGGAGAGAAGAGCAGCTAGGATGAAATGACATTGTTCCGTCCCAACTGCCACTGCACTGACCTTGGAGGCAGGCCCAGATTACCCATAAGGCCAACCTAGGCCATGGCCTAGGGGCGCAAGACGAGGGGGGCGCAAATCACGGACAAAAAAAATGTTGAAACAAAACTGCAAGCGCATGGAGATGACTCTCTCTCTCTCTCTCTCGGGGGAGGGCGGGGGGAGGGGGCTGCAAAGGGCCAGGGGAGGAAGGAATGGCGCTCCCGCTTGCCCTCGCCCCCGCCCCCTTGTCAAGGAAGGAGGGCGCGAGCCCGGGGGCTTCCCTCCGCCTCCTCCTCCTAGTCGCACCCTCCTTCCTTGACAAGGGGTGCCGCGCATGCCCGGCAGCGGCCCCGGGGGCTTCCCTCCACCTCTTCCTCCTCATGCCCTCCTTCCTTGACTCAAGGAAGGAGGGCGCGAGGAGGCGGAGGAAAGTCCCGGGGCCGCTTCCGGGCATGCACGGCACCCCAAGAACATGGCGGAGGAGGCAGAGGTGGCTTGAATCCCGCCCCGCAGCAGCCTTCACGCGGAGACGTGAGCACGGGAAAAAGGGCTCGGAGCCTGCGTGGAAAAAGAAGGAGAAGCAGGGTTAGAATTAGGTCAGGATTCTCCTTGCTCCTTTTTGGGGGGAAAGTGCAGGTAGTGGAAAGAAGGGAAAGAGGGAAGGTGGCTGTTCCCCCCTCTCCCTGTGTCTCTTTCTGGGAGTCTGAGTGATGTGTGCTTGTGTGTGTGTGTGTGTGGTGGGGGTGCGGTAGAGGTTGGCTTAAAGGGGGGCGTAATTCCAAAGTGTGGCCTAGGACGCAAAAAGGTGTTAATCCGGGCCTGCTTGGAGGAGGAGGAGAGCGGCCATGATGCAAATAGCTGATTTCCATCCCAACTACTGATGCCCTGCCCTTGGAGGGAGAGAAGCGCAGCCAGGATGGAGTGCCCTTGTCCCATCCCAACTGCCACTGCCTGGCCTTCAAGCAAATGAAGAGCAGGCAGGTCTTGCTGCATCACGCCTGTGCCTAGCAATAGGAGAAGGACTATCGTTTCTACCCCAACTGCCACTGCCTTTCAGCAGCTAGGATGGAATGGCCTTGCTCCATCCTGACTGACACTGCCCTGGTTTGGACAGCCAGACATGTTTAGACCCATCAGCCAAATGCCACTGCCCTGGCTTCAGACGGAGAGAAGCCAGGATGAAACACTCTTTTCCATCCCAACTGCCACTGCCCTGGTTGTAGAGGAAGAGAAGAGCCGTCAGGATGGCATGTTCTTGCTCCATGCCAACTGCAGCAGCCCTGACTTTGAAAGGAGAGCTGAGCAGCCAGGCAGGATCCCATCATGTCTATGGCGTGGGCGAAACGCCCTTGCGCCATCCCAACTGCCACTGCCCTGGTTTTAGAGGAAGAGAAGAGCCGTCAGGATGGCATGTTCTTCTTCCATGCCAACCGCAGCAGCCCCTGACTTTGAAAGGAGAGATGAGCAGCCAGGCAGGACCCCATCATGTCTATGGCGTGGGCGAAACGCCCTTGCGCCGTCCCAACTGCCCATGCCCTGGTCTCGGAGAATACGCCATGAGATCATCACAAAACCAGAGGGCATGGCTTCCACCTCACCTGGTTGTACATCATTCCCAGGTGGTACCGCCCCCTTGATTGAGGTAGGCATCAAATTCTTTTAGGAGCATGCCCAGGTACTCCGTGGCAATGTGAGTCCTGTGGAAGAAGGCCTTTCTCACCCAACCCAGAGTTATTAAGCCCACAAAGGAACCTCAGGCAGGAAAAAAAAACTACTCTCTTTATTGCCTCCCAGTTAATTTGTGCCCAGATCTTTCTGTGAAATCTGCATTATATTGACTTTCTTGGCTTATCTTGTGTTTTTCTTTCCCTGTGGTTAAAAGAGATATCGTAGTCGGCAGATTAGAAACATTAATGGAGTCTTTTGCTGTCGTCGGCAACTAGTCGGGATGGCTAAAACAGAGCCTCCATGTTCATATGTAGTCTACCTTTATTTATTGATTTATTTATTTATTTACAACATTTATATGCCGCCCTTCTCACCCCGAAGGGGACTCAGAGCGGCTTACGAGTAAAATGTAAATGCAACATATTATATTATTGCCATAGCACAATACTAATATTATATATTACATTGTACTCTAATACTGTAACATTATTAGTAATTAGCTGACCTGGCCACGCGTTGCTGTGGGTATGTGTGTGTTTCCGCCTTCCTTCTGTCTTTCCTTTCCCTCCTTCCTCCAGTTCATTCCTTCCTTCCTCTTCCTTCCTTCCTTTCTCCCCCTTGACCCTTTCCTTCTCTCCTTCCTTTTCCTTCTTTCATACAGCTCCTTCTCTTCCTTTTCCTTCCTCCCTTCTCTATTTCCTTCCTTCCCTTCTTTTCTTCCCTCATACAGCTCATTCCCTTCTCTTCCCTTTCTTCCCTTTCTTCCTTCCTTCCTTCCTATTTACAACACTTTCCTCCCCCTCATTTCCTTCCTTCCTTCCTTTCTCCCCCTTGACCCTTTCCTTCTCTCCTTCCTTTTCCTTCTTTCATACAGCTCCTTCTCTTCCTTTTCCTTCCTCCCTTCTCTATTTCCTTCCTTCCCTTCTTTTCTTCCCTCATACAGCTCATTCCCTTTTCTTCCCTTTCTTCCCTTTCTTCCTTCCTTCCTTTCTTCCTTCCTTCCTATTTACAACACTTTCCTCCCCCTCATTTCCTTCCTTCCTTCCTTTCTCCCCCTTGACCCTTTCCTTCTCTCCTTCCTTTTCCTTCTTTCATACAGCTCCTTCTCTTCCTTTTCCTTCCTCTCTTCTCTATTTCCTTCCTTCCCGTCTTTTCTTCCCTCATACAGCTCATTCCCTTCTCTTCCCTTTCTTCCCTTTCTTCCTTCCTTCCTTCCTTCCTTCCTATTTACAACACTTTCCTCCCCCTCATTTCCTTCCTTCCTTCCTTTCTCCCCCTTGACCCTTTCCTTCTCTCCTTCCTTTTCCTTCTTTCCCTTCTTTCATACAGCTCCTTCTCTTCCTTTTCCTTCCTTCCCTTCTCTATTTCTCTTCCTTTCCTTCCTTTCCTTTCTTTTTTTTCCTTCATACAGCTCCTTTTCCTTCCCTTCCCTTCCTTCCTTCCTTCCCTTTCCTTCCCCTTCCTTCCTTCTTTCCCTTCCTTCCCTTCCTTCCCTTCCCTTTCTTCCTTTCCTTCCCTTCCTTCTTCCTTCCCTTCCAGCTCCTTCTTTCCTTTTCCTTCCCTTCCCTTCCCCCTTCCTTCCCTTCCTTTCCCTTCCCTTCTCTTCTCTTCCCTTCCTTCCTTCCTTCCTTCCCTTCCTTCCTTCCTATTTACACTCCCCCCCCTCATTTCCTTCCTTCCTCCCGCCCCCTCCCTTCCCCTTCCTGGCCCCTTCCTGGCTGCAGACCTTCCTTTCCTGGAGCCAGACGCCGGTGTGCGGTGGCGGGCACACCTCCGCGCAAAAGCTTCTTCCAAAGTCTTCCCTCCTCCAACCTCCCAACGTGCTCTCTCCCGTCGCTGCGGGTGAGTTTTGGAGTAGCTTTGGCGTGTGCTGCCCATGTGATTGGGCAGGGTGTTCGCGCGCATGGGAGGGAGCACTTTGGGAGGTGTGTGTGCGAGGGAGGGAGACTTTTGGAGAAGTTGTCGCGCGGAGGTGTGCGCGTGAGGGATGGAGTGAGTTTGGGAGAAGCTTTGGCGCACGCCTTGGGAGGACGTTTGGCGCAAAGCTAGCCCTGTCTTGGGGCTTGCGTTAGTGCGCCACTTATTGGAGCCGTTGGGGGTTAATTTGGGAGGGGGGAGTTTAGAAGCTATGGTGGCCGCAGGGGTTTCTGGGATTTGTAGTCCCAGAGGTTTCAATGGGTTTTTGGCCGTTGTTTTTTTTTAAGGTTTTTTTTTGCTGGCAACTTAGCGAGTAGGGGTGTGAGTGTATGTGAGCTAGTTTTGTGTGTCTGCCTAGCATGGTTTTATTGCCTATATGCTTATAACCACGGATGTTAAATTTTTATATATATAGATATTACAAGTAATATAAAATATATAATAATAATGTATTATTATTATTATCCCTTTTCTGAAAATTTCTAAATCTGAAATGTTCCAAAATCCCAAACATTTTGCTGCCAGCCTCTACATTTAAATCGAGCACTTCGGCACTATTTTGCAAGGCTGAAGCAGCTGCCTCGAAATTCAGCTCTCTAATAATAATAATAATAATAATAATAATAATAATAATAAACTTTATTTATTTTCCGCTCTGTCCCCCTGAGGGCACTCAGGGTGGATTAAAGAACACGTATACAGCAAACCTTCAATGCCGTTTTACAGTTAACAAGAACAGACAATACGTAAACAGAGGTAAAGGCTTTCCTATCTTTTCCATTTCCGGCATCTGGAGGTTGGGCTATCGCTCCATCTTCCATGCCGAGGAGCTTTGTTGTCTGTAGACGTCCTCCCGATCGAATCACCAGCATGTCCTTATGGATGCCTTTTATTACCTCTCAGCTTAAAGCGGTACCTATTTATCTACTCACATTTCTGTTTTTGATCTGCTACGTGAGCCGAAGCTGGGGCTGACGGCAGGCGCTTACCCCGACCCAGGCTTTCAATCGGGAGGATTTTCTGCAGCTGAGCGGTTTAACCCGCTGTGCTAAGCCCGGCCACTGTATTTTGCCCCATGAGATATTGGTTGCCTTATATCTCTGAGATCCTTCATTCTCTCTCCAGCTGCAGGTCTTCCTTTGAGGCCGAGAGAGCGTGACTCCCTCGAGGCCACCCGACTGATTTCTGTGCCAAGCAGATATTCAAACCTGGGTCTCATCAAGCGCTTAATTACGCCGACACAATTAGGCCTCTTTTACATAACGCTGGTAAGAAAACGCTGAGCCCAGCTGCAATGGGAACGTTAAAGAGTGCCGGAGGAAAGCGCTCCTTATCTTGAAAGGGCTTGGAGATTTATAGTTTGCTCATTTCGCTCTCTTTAATATCTAGGCTCCTGATAGCATCTGGAAGTTTTCAAAGCACCTCGTAAGCAAAGTCTTCTGGAAACATAGATTAAAAATGATGTTTGATCATGGAAACCTCTTGGGTGCCACGAGAAAGGCCCTACTCTCTCAGAAGCGTCAGGAGCAACTTGAGAAACTGCAAGTCGTTTCTGGTGCGAGAGAATTGGCCATCTGCAAGGACGTTGCCCAGGGGATGCCTGGATGTTTTTGGTGTTTCACCATCCTTGTGGGAGGCTTCTCTCATGTCCCCGCATGGGGAGCTGAAGCTGACAGAGGGAGCTCATCCGCGCTTTCCCCGGATGCGAACCTCCGACCTTTCGGTCTTCAGTCCTGCCGGCACAAGGGTTTAACCCACTGTGCCACCGCAGGCCCGGATTAACTGTTTATGGTGCTCTAGGCCAGACTTTGGAAGCCCCGCCAACAGGGGGGGGGGTGCTTCCGCGCATGCGCGGCAGGGTGCGAGCGCCGTGGCGTCCTCCGCCATGTTCCTGGGTACCGCGCATGCGCGGCAGTGGCCCCGGGGGCTTCCCTTCCTTCTTCCTCCTCGGAGAAGGAAGAGGAAGGAAGGGAAGGACCCGGGCGGCAGCTGTGGCACCCAGGAACATGGCGGAGGAGGCAGTGGCCGCGGCGCTCGCGAAGAGGCGCTGCGGCTTCCCTCCGCCTCTTCCTCCTCGCCCTCGCCGCCGCGCTTGACGTCACCCAGCCCCGCAACTTTGGTTGCGGGAGAGGCGCGCCATTGGCCGCCGAAAAGGGGCGGGCGCTGCGCAGGACGCTGGGGCGCCCTCCCCACACCCACCCCCCTGTGGCGGCCCCCGCCCCCTCTCGGATGTGGGGGAAGGGGGAAGGAATGAAAGAAAGGGAGGGAAGGAAGGAAGGAAGAAGAGAAAGGGTTTTGGGGTTTTTTTGGTCCGTGATTTGGCGCCCTCCTAGGCCTGCGCTCATAGGCCATGGCCTTGTTGGCCTTATGGGTAATCCGGGCTTGCGCCACCGGGGTCTCCAGTGAAAGGAATGAATGAATTTGAGCTAATTATTTTGAATATTAAGGCCTGCAATGACTAACTGCTTGCTTGCTGAACTGTAATTAAAAGTTGCTAAACTGCCGACATTGATATAAGAACCGTGACAAATGATGAACTGTTGACATTTGCTGACTTGATGAACTTTTGGGGGGAAATAACACATTTATATTAATTAGTGGGTCTTTAAGTTAAGGAAATGTTTACAATGTTAAGAAGGAAGTCAACGCAAGGCCAACACCAACTACGAAGAGTCAACATCTGCCCGGAAACTGGGATGAAATCAACATGTTTCAGGATGTGTAATTTACAACTTTGGGACAACATCCGGAAATATATTGCTATATAAGAGACCTTATTACAATCCAAAAATTATGGCAGACAATTTCGGAATTAATCCGGGAAATTCTGAAATTTTTCCGGAAAATTTCGGACGTCATTAATATTCGAAGCGCCAACGCCCCTTACACCCGGAACGAGTTTTGAACCATTTTTTTGGGAATCAAACAGGCCTACTGCCCACTGTTGTCAAAGCATTGCAATGGAGACAAAGTGAGGTTGGCCCTCTCAGAGCTGGAGAAGGGAGAAAGTCGGCAGCAACCCCAACGACACCCGGGAACGCTGAGTATAGTATACACTCGTTCGCTATAGAATGCAATTTACCTTGCAATAACACGGCGATTCCGGGTCCACGTCCACCGTGGCCAAATAGTCAGGTTGCCGGGACTCGGTTCCGGTCAAAATACATGGTACGTATATCAGCTTTTCTCTGGGGCCTGAGGAAACAAAGTCTAGCGTTAGGATCGTAAATACGGGAAAGCATTGGATGCTTGAAGCACCAGCCATTTTGCCATTGGTAGGTTTCGTAGCCGCTCTGAGTCCCCTTTCGGGGTGAAAAGGGCGGCATATAAATGTCGTAAATCTATCTATCTATCCATCTATCTATACATATAATAAAAGTCAGTGTTTGCAGGCGGTGGTGCGGTGGGAGGAATATGTGCCAGCGTTTCGATTGGCTGCCACTGTGGGATTATTTGCATATCGGGCTCTGATTGGCCAGCCTCAGAACTTCAGCATTCTACGGCCCCAGACAGAGGGGATTGGTTGCCACTGAAATGGTATTTGCATAAAGGACTCCGATTGGCCAACCACATTCCAACATTCTAAAGTGACTCCGAGGAAAAAGGAAAGGCCTCAGGCAGTCAGCCACTGCGGCCCACAGCAATGACGGATCAGGACCAAACTTGGCAAACAGGGGACCAATGGCCCACTTCACAACCTGGTGTGGTTTAGGGCAGGATGGGCCACGAATGATGGGATTTGCAGTACCTTCACCCAATTCATTTCCCACAGAACATTGCAGCCCCTACAAATCACAGACCAGGCCCAAACTTGGCACACAGAGTACCCATGACCCACTCTACATCCTGGTGCATTTTTGAGTGGGACGGACCATGGATGATGGGAGTTGAAGTACCTTCACTCACTTTCTGAGACCGCTGCCACCCTCATCCAATGACTGATCAAGACCACACTTGGCACACAGAGCCCCCATGACCCACTCTACATCCTGGTACAGTTTGGAGAACGGGGGCCATGGATGATGGGACTTCCAGCACCTTCCCTCACTTCCCAAGACCGCTGCAACCCTCATCCAGAAAATGATCAAGACCAAATGTGACACACACAGCCCCCATGACCCACTCTACATCCTGGTGCTGTTTGGAGGGGGATGGACCATGGCCAATGGGACTCGCAGTACCTTCACTAAGTTCCTGAGACCACTGCAAGCCACATACACATCTCATAGGAACCAACCTTGGCACACAATGCCTTCCTCAAATAACCCGGGCACCGCCAGGTCCTCAGCTAGTAAATACATAAATAAAATATTTTGTTTGTCCCCACAAGTCACCTTTGCAGCCCTAGGCTGGCTTTTCAGTTGCATCCTAGGGATTTTTGGATCTTGTTGTTTTGATGGTCTGGGAGGGAACTCTTTATTTTGGAGGACACGAGGACGTGAAACTTAATTTTGGGGAGACAATGTCAACTGCACTCCTTACTTACCTCTCATGGCATCCAAAGGCGAAGCATAGCCGGGTCCATGGCAGCCACACTGCCCTATTTAATTGGAAAGAGGGAAGGATTGAGATAGTTATTGATTTATGAATATTTTAGGACAGTGTTTCTCAACCTTCCTGATGCCGCGACCCCTTAATACAGTTCCTCCTGTTGTGGTGACCCCCCAACCATAACATTATTTTCGTTGCTACTTCACAACTATCATTTTGCTACTATTAGGAATCGTCATGTAAATATCTGATATGCAGGGTGTATCTGTATTCACTGGACCAAATACCCGATACGCCCACATTTGAATACTGGGGAATTGATTTTGTCATATGGGAGTTGTAGTTGCTGGGATTTATAGTTCACCTACAATCAAAGCACATTCTGAACTCCACCAATGATGGTATTGATCCAAACTTGACACACACAACTCCCATGACCGACAGAAAATACTGGGTTTGGTGGGACCTTGAGTTTGGGAGTTATAGTTCACCTACATCCAAAGAGCACTGTGAACTCAAGAAATGAAAGATTTTGACCAAACTTGGCACAAATACTCAATATGGCCAAATGTGAACACTAGTGAAGTTTGGGGGAAATAGACCTTGACATTTGGGAGATGTGGTTGCTGGGATTTATAGTTCAGCTACAATCAAAGTGCATTCTGAACTCCACAAACGATGGAATTAATCCAAACTTGACACACAGAACTCCCATGACCAACAGAAAATAGTGGGTTTGGTGGGCATTGACCTTGAGTTTGGGAGTTCTAGTTCACCTACATTCAGAGAGCACTGTGGACTCGAACAATGATGGATCTGGAACAAACTTGGCGCCAATACTAAATATGCCCAAATGTGAACACTGGTGGAGTTTAGGGGAAATAGACCTTGACATTTGGGAGATGTACTTGCTGGGATTTATAGTTCACCTACAATCAAAGCGCATTCTAAACTCCACAAACGATGGAATTGAACCAAACTTGGCACACAGAACTCCCATGACCGACAGAAAACATTGGAAGGGTTTGGTGGGCATTGAGCTTGAGTTTGGGAGTTGTAGTTCACCTACATCCAGAGAGCACTGTGGACTCGAACAATGTTGGATCTGGACCAAACTTGGCACGGATACTCAATAGGCCCAAATGTGAACACTGGTGGAGTTTGGGGAAAATAGACCTTGGCATTTGGGAGTTGTAGTTGTGCCAGTTGCTTCATGCTTCCATTTACCACCCTATGAAAGATTCCTGTCCCAGTCCATCCTTATGACTCACCCGCCTCCTTGATCCGGTGTTTTTCATTCCAAATATATGAATGGACGGGGCAGCTCTCCTTGGATCAAGTCCGACCCAGTTGGGCAGCATTTATGACCCGTTTCCAGTCACGCAGCAAAACAAACAATATCTGATCGTGGCAGCCAATGGCGAGATAATCTCTCCTCCTCTTCACCCAGTTCCACCCAAGAGCCATTAATAATAATGATGGATGGTGATAATAATAAACCACACTCCGCAAATAACAAAACCAGCCTTCCCGATCTATTAAGAGCACTCTGAACTCCACCAAAGATGGAATTGGACCTAACTTCGCACACAAGAGCCCCCATGAGCAACAAAAAAATACTGGCGGTCATTGAAGGGATATATAAGAGTTGTAGTTCACCTACATCCAGGGTGCACTCTGAACGCAAACAATGATGGATCTGGACCAAATTTGGCGTGCATACCCGATATGCCCAAATTTGAGTACTGGTGGGTTTTGAGTGGAATTGGTGTGGATATCTTGGAATTGTAAGTACTGGGATTTATAGTTTACCTGCACTCTGAAATTCACCAAAGATGGAATTGGGCCAAACTGGGCACAGAAAGCCCACATGACTTAGGTAAAAAAATATTGGAGGTCTTTGGAAAAATTCATCTTGATTTTGTCATTTGGGAGTTGTAGTTGCTGGGATTTATAGTTCACGTACCATCAAAGAGCATTCTGAGCCCCACCAATGATGGAATTCAACCAAACTTGGCACACAGAACTCCCATGACCGACAGAAAATATTGGAAGAATTTGGTGGGTATCGACCTTGAGTTTTGGAGTTGTAGTTCACCTACACCCGGAGAGCGCTGTGGTCCCAAACACCAATGGAACTGATCCAAATTTTTTACGCATGCCCGATATGTTGAAATTTGATGACTGGAGGGGTTTGGGGGTGATGGGGGAACTGACCTTCCTTTCTGGGAGTTGTAGTTCACCCACAATCAAAGAAACTCAGGCCTCCACCGATGATGGACCTGGACCGAACTTGGCACACCGAACCTCCATGATTAACCCAACCTACTGGAGGGGTTTGAGGAGAGTTAACTCACCATAGTGGGAGTTGTAGTTTAAAATGCACATCTTGGTTTTGCCGTTTTCTATAATGGATGCTATTTTATTGTTGTTTTTATGATTGGTTTTATTTTGTTGTTGTGTTGTTGGGCTTGGCTTCATGGAAGCCGTCCCGAGTCCCCGTTGGGGAGATAGTGGCGGGGTACAAATAATAATAACGATAATAATAATAATATTACTCTGCCAGTTGGTGTATATATATGGTATATATATCTTATATCTATATATATAAAATCCTTCATGTGGTGGTTCCAGTCTTATAGACAAAGAAACCACACAAGGCAGACACACAAAAACAGCCCACACACCCAGAAAACCCTACGAGGTATGTTCACACACACACTCCCCGCCAAAAAAGAGCCAACGGCCACAAATAAATAATAATTATTATGGACTACAACTCCCATGATCCCCCACACCACCTCCCCTTGGCTGTTTACAGCGTCAGAATGTTAGTGGAGCTGACCAATTAGAGGCATTATGCAAATACTCCCTCAGAATGAAGGCTGGGAGCCCCCCCCCCTGGCAGTTTAGAGAGTCGGAATGTTGGTGGTGGTAGGGAAAGGTAGGGAAAGGAATGGAGGGACTGAGACAAGGGGAGAAAGGACTGATACAGAAAGGGGAGGAATGGCAGGAAGGAGGGAAAGGAAAGAAGGGAGGGAAGGAAGGAAGGAAGGAGGGGAGAAGAAAGGAAAGGAAGGATAGAAGGAAGAATGGATGGAAGGAAGGAGGGGAGAAGAAAGGAAGGAAAAAGGAGGGATAGCAGGAGGGGAAAGGAAGGAAAGGCTAGAAGGATGCAGTGAAGGAAGGAAGGAAAAAGGAAGGATAGCAGGAAGGACGGGAGGGAAAAGGAAGGAAAGGCTAGAAGGATGGAGTGAAGGAAGGAAGGAAGGAAAGCAGGAAGGACAGGGAGGAAGGATGCAGGAGAAGGAAAAGGAAGGAAAGGATAGAAGGATGCAGTGAAAGAAGGAAGGAAAAAGGAAGGATAGCAGGAAGGACGGGAGGGGAAAGGAAGGAAAGGCTAGAAGGATGGAGTGAAGGAAGGAAGGAAAAAGGAAGGATAGCAGGAAGGACGGGAGGGAAAAAGGAAGGAAAGGCTAGAAGGATGCAGTGAAGGAAGGAAGGAAAAAGGAAGGATAGCAGGAAGGACGGGAGGGGAAAGGAAGGAAAGGCTAGAAGGATGCAGTGAAGGAAGGAAAAAGGAAGGATAGCAGGAAGGACGGGAGGGGAAAGGAAGGAAAGGCTAGAAGGATGCAGTGAAGGAAGGAAGGAAAAAGGAAGGATAGCAGGAAGGACGGGAGGGGAAAGGAAGGAAAGGATAGAAGGATGGAGTGAAGAAAGGAAGGAAAAAGGAAGGATAGCAGGAAGGACGGGAGGGGAAAGGAAGGAAAGGCTAGAAGGATGCAGTGAAGGAAGGAAGGAAAAAGGAAGGATAGCAGGAAGGACGGGAGGGGAAAGGAAGGAAAGGCTAGAAGGATGCAGTGAAGGAAGGAAGGAAAAAGGAAGGATAGCAGGAAGGACGGGAGGGGAAAGGAAGGAAAGGCTAGAAGGATGCAGTGAAGGAAGGAAGGAAAGGCTAGGAAGGATAGCAGGAAGGACGGGAGGGGAAAGGAAGGAAAGGCTAGAAGGATGCAGTGAAGGAAGGAAGGAAAAGGAAGGATAGCAGGAAGGACGGGAGGGGAAAGGAAGGAAAGGCTAGAAGGATGCAGTGAAGGAAGGAAGGAAAAAAAGGAAGGATAGCAGGAAGGACGGGAGGGGAAAGGAAGGAAAGGCTAGAAGGATGCAGTGAAGGAAGGAAGGAAAGGAAGGATAGCAGGAAGGACGGAGGGAGGAAGGAAAGGAAGGAAAGGCTAGAAGGATGCAGTGAGCAGGAAGGATGGGAGGGGAAAGGAAGGAAAGGCTAGAAGGATGCAGTGAAGGAAGGAAGGAAAAAGGAAGGATAGCAGGAAGGATAGGGGAAGGATGGAAAGGCTAGAAGGATGCAGGAAGGAAGGAAGGAAAAAGGAAGGATAGCAGGAAGGAGGGGAGGGAAAGGAAGGAAAGGCTAGAAGGATGCAGTGAAGGAAGGAAGGAAAAGGAAGGATAGCAGGAAGGACGGGAGGGGAAAGGAAGGAAAGGCTAGAAGGATGCAGTGAAGGAAGGAAGGAAAAAGGAAGGATAGCAGGAAGGACGGGAGGGGAAAGGAAGGAAAGGCTAGAAGGATGCAGTGAAGGAAGGAAGGAAAAAGGAAGGATAGCAGGAAGGACGGGAGGGGAAAGGAAGGAAAGGCTAGAAGGATGCAGTGAAGGAAGGAAGGAAAAAGGAAGGATAGCAGGAAGGACGGGAGGGAAAAGGAAGGAAAGGCTAGAAGGATGCAGTGAAGGAAGGAAGGAAAAAGGAAGGATAGCAGGAAGGACGGGAGGGAAAGGAAGGAAAGGCTAGAAGGATGCAGTGAAGGAAGGAAGGAAAAAGGAAGGATAGCAGGAAGGACGGGAGGGGAAAGGAAGGAAAGGCTAGAAGGATGGAAGGAAGGAAGGAAGAAGGAAGGAAGGAAAAAAAGGAAGGAAGGAAGGAAGAGGGGAAAGGAAGGAAAGGCTAGAAGGATGCAGTGAAGGAAGGAAGGAAAAGGAAGGATAGCAGGAAGGACGGGAGGGGAAAGGCAGGAAAGGCTAGAAGGATGCAGTGAAGGAAGGAAGGAAAAAGGAAGGATAGCAGGAAGGACGGGAGGGAAAAGGAAGGAAAGGATAGAAGGATGGAGTGAAGGAAGGAAGGAAAAAGGAAGGGTGTTGACGATCTGGAACCAAACTCTGGTGGATATTTAATACCTATATTAAGTATTTAGATTGTAAATAATTTAAACACAATTCCTCCATTCCTCTCCCTACCTTTCCCTACCACGACCTGGGATCGGAGACTCTTTGGGTCCAGATATAGAGTTTGGGATCGGAGACTCTTTGGGTCCAGATATATGAGTTTGAGGATGACACAAAGTCAGGGTTGAAGACCTAAATCGGAATACATGCCCCAAATGGAGACACCTGGGCGCGTCTTACCTTTATCTGGGATCTTCTGGACTAGCTTTTCTTCATCCAACACTTTGGTCTGGAGCTTAGACATCTCCTTTGCAACCTCAACGTGCCTGACGCCAAAAGGTGCCTCCCCGCTCCCTAAAGAAGCCTATATAAACGCCCAGGATATCTCTCCATCTCCTTATATATCGCTAATCCAAACGGCTGGAGGAGGGAGGTGTGTTCACTGGAATCAACCCATTAAGGAAAGGGCTGACTCCGGAAAAGCAGAGCCAAGTTTCAGGCGGGGCCTTTTTCGTCGTGGTCCCACTTCTCCCCATTAAATTAACTTCAGACAGGCAGGGCCCATATGCTTTCCCCTTCTGTTTTTTTTTCTCTCCCCTCGTTTCTTCTGAAAAGATAGACCAATCTGGACCAATCTTGGCACAGAAGAACATAAGAAGAGCCATGCTGAATCGGGCCTCAGCCCATCTAGTCCAGCATTCTGTGTCACACAGTGGCCCACTAGTTGTACACAGGGATCTCTAGCAGAAAATAGGGCAAAACCCTCACCTGCTCAATATGCCCAAATGTCAACTCTGGTGGAGTTTGGGGAAAAATAGACCTTGACATTTGGGAGTTGTAGTTGCTGGGATTTATAGTTCACCTACAATCAAAGAGCATTCTGACCCCTACCAACGATGGAATTGAACCAAACTTGGCACACAGAACTCCTATGACCAATGGAAAATACTGGAAGGGTTTGGTGGGCACTGACCTTGAGTTTGGAAGTTGTAGTTCACCTACATCCATAGAGCACTGTCGACTCTAGCAATGATAGATTTGGACCAAACTTGGCACAGATACTCAGTATGCCCAAATGTGAACTCTGGTGGAGTTTGGGGGAAAATAGCCCTTGACATTTGGGAGTTGTAGTTGCTGGGATTTATAGTTCACCTACAATCTAAGCTCATCCTGAACTCTTGCAACAATGGAATTGAACCAAACTTGGCACACAGAACACCCATGACCAACAGAAAATACTGGAAGGGTTTGGTGGGCAATGACCTTGAGTTTGGGAGTTGTAGTTCACCCACATCCAGAGAGCACTGTGGACTCAAACAAGGATGGATCTGGACCAAACTTGGCATGGATACTCAGTATGCCCCAATATGAACACTGGTGGAGTTTGGGGTAAATAGACCCTGACATTTGGGAGTTGTAGTTGCTGGGATTTATAGTTCACCTACAATCAAAGAGCATTCCGAATTCCACCAACAATGATTTCGAACCAAACTTGACCCACAGAACTCCCATGACCAACAGAAAATACTGGAAGAATTTGGTGGGCACTGACCTTGAGTTTGGGAGTTGTAGTTCACCTACATCCAGAGAGCACCGCGGACTCAAGCATTGATAGATCTGGACCAAACTTGGCAAGAATCCTCAATATGGCCAAATGTGAACACTGGTGGAGTTTGGGGAAAATAGACCTTGACATTTGAGAGTTGTAGTTGCTGGGATTTATAGTTCACCTACAATCAAAGAGTATTCTGAAGGATGCCTCGCCTATCTTTGGCACCCAGGCACCTGTAACTGATCCCGAATGGGAGCCTCCCTGCGTGCCCACAAAAACCTCAACCAGGGGAGGAATCAGCCTGACTTGGCAGGCGTTCTCCATCCAGGAGCTCCGCCTGACTCCTCCAGAAACCGTTCCTGTGGTTCTTGCCGGAGGGCCATGCCGCTCCAGCGATACCCTTCTCCCTTTCGACAGCTTTAGGCCTTTTCAGAGACTCAAATCTTGCTGCTCGCTCAGATGTTTGGAGATGAACGGGTTCTGAAGTGATACCATAAGCTTTTTCGTTGTAGCATCGCAAGATTAATACAAAAGTGGGTGTGTTTGTGCCTTCTTCAATGTTGTTTGGGTGTTGTTGGGACCACTACCTGACTGCTCTCTCCTTTCTCCAGCTCTGAGAAGGCCTACCTCAGGATGCCAATGGGGGGCAGGGTCACTTTGGGGCTTTCCCGGCCTTCCTCCATTTCCCTCATATACCTTCCCCTTCTCCCTTTCTGTCCTTCCTTCTTTCCTTCCTACCATTCCTTCTTCCCTAGTTTTCCTTCCTACGCCCTGCCTTTTTCTTTCCTTTATTTTTCTTCCCTTCTTTCTTCTTTTTCTTGCTCAGATCTTCCTTTCTTTATTTCCCATTTCCTTTCTCTCCCTTCCTTCCCCCCTCCTCTTTATTTCCTCCCTCTCTACCTCCCTTCTTTTTTCTATTCTGTTCTCTTCTTTTTCTCTTCCTTTCTTCCATTCCTTTCTCTTTTTTATTTCCTTTCTTCATACCTTTCCCCCTTTTCCACGCTCCTACTTCTCTTCATTCCTCCCTCCCTCCTTCCCTCTCTTTCCTTTAAGCCAGTGGTTCCCAAACTTTTTTGACCAGGAACCACTTTGACCAAGGACCACTTGACCAGGAACCACCAAGGACCACTTGACCAGGAACCACTATGACCAAGGACCACTTGACCAGGAACCATTTGACTAAAGACCGCTTGACCAGGAAACATTTTGACCAAGGACCATTGACCAGGAACCACTTTGACCAAAGACCACTTGACCAGGAATACTTTGACCAGGAACTACTTTGACCAAGGACCACTTGACCAGGAACCACTTTGACCAAGGACCACTTGACCAGGAATCACTTTGACCAAAGACCACTTGACCAGGAATACTTTGACCAGGAACTACTTTGACCAAGGACCACTTGACCAGGAACCACTTTGACCAAGGACCACTTGACCAGGAACCACTTTGACCAAGGACCACTTGACCAGGAACCACTTTGACCAAGGACCACTTGACCAGGAACCACTTTGACCAAGGACCGCTTGACCAGGAACCACTTTGACCAAGGACCGCTTGACCAGGAACCACTTTGACCATGGAACGCTTGACCAGGAACCACTTTGACAAAGGACCACTTGACCAGGAACCACTTTGACCAAGGACCACATGACCAGGAACCGCTTTGTCCAGGGACCATTTGACTAGGAACCACTTTGACCAAGGACCACATGACCAGGAACTACTTTGACCAAGGACCACTTGACTGGGAACCACTTTGACCAAGGACCACATGACCAGGAACTACTTTGACCAAGGACCACTTGACTGACCACTTTGACCAAGGACCACTGACCAGGAACTATTTTGACCAAGGACCACATGACCAGGAACCACTTTGACCAGGGACCACTTGACCATGGAACCACTTTGACCAAGGACCACATGACCAGGAACTACTTTGACCAAGGACCACTTGACCAGGAACCACTTTGACCATGGAATGCTTGACCAGGAACCACTTTGACCAAGGACCATTGACCAGGAACCACTTTGACAAAGGACCACTTGACCAGGAACCACTTTGACAAAGGACCACTTGACCAGGAACCACTTTGACCAAGGACCACATAACCAGGAACCGCTTTGTCCAGGGACCATTTGACTAGGAACCACTTTGACCAAGGACCACATGACCAGGAACTGCTTTGTCCAGGGACCATTTGACTAGGAACCACTTTGACCAAGGACCACATGACCAGGAACTACTTTGACCAAGGACCACTTGACTGGGAACCACTTTGACCAAGGACCACATGACCAGGAACTATTTTGACCAAGGACCACATGACCAGGAACTACTTTGACCAAGGACCACTTGACTGGGAACCACTTTGACCAAGGACCACATGACCAGGAACTACTTTGACCAAGGACCACTTGACCAGGAACCACTTTGACCATGGAATGCTTGACCAGGAACCACTTTGACCAAGGACCACTTGACTGGGAACCACTTTGACCAAGGACCACTTGACCAGGAACCACTTTGACCAAGGACCACTTGACCAGGAACCACTTTGACCAAGGACCACTTGACCAGGAACCACTTTGACCAAGGACCGCTTGACCAGGAATACTTTGACCAAAGACTGCTTGACCGGGAACCACTTTGACCAAGGACTGTTTGACCAGGAACCACTTTGACCAAGGACCGCTTGACCAGGAACCACTTTGACCATGGAACGCTTGACCAGGAACCACTTTGACCAAGGACCGCTTGACCAGGAACCACTTTGACAAAGGACCGCTTGACCAGGAACCACTTTGACCAAGGACCACATGACCAGGAACTACTTTGACCAAGGACCATTTGACTGGGAACCACTTTGACCAAGGACCACATGACCAGGAACTACTTTGACCAAGGACCGCTTGACCAGGAACCACTTTGACCAAGGACCGCTTGACCAGGAACCACTTTGTCAATGGACATCATGTCAAGTTTTTAACTTTGTTTCTGTTCTTAAGTACATTATAACTGTACCTCCAATTTGCTTCTGACATGATAAATAAATAAATTAGCCATGCTGGAGCCTTTATAGAACAAACCAACGTATGTACATACATATATACATTTATATCTTCAATATACAGTAGCACTTCTCTTTTTTTGGAATTTGGATGGAGAACACCATAAGAATTAAGTCGCGGCACCCCAAAGAGATAAGCTTTGAAGTCCCCAATCAGCCTGTCTGGACCCGCAAGGGCTTTGTGTCTTGTGACAAACACAAAAGGACAATTGCTCCAAGCAACACCTAATGCATATATACATTTTAATGAGGAGGCAATCTCATCATCAAAGCTTTTTCGGGAATTACGAACTATATTAAAACAGTTCTCGTACGCCCAACAGCAAACATTAGCTTTTTAAATGTGTTGTCGAAGGCTTTCACGGCTGGAATCACTGGGTTGCTGTGAGTTTTCTGCACTAAGCTAAGTTGAGGAAATGTTTACAAGGTTCCTTGCGTTATGAAGGAAGTCAACACAAGGCTCCTTACTGGGTTGCTGTGAGTTTTCTGCACTAAGCTAAGTTGAGGAAATGTTTACAAGGTTCCTTGCGTTATGAAGGAAGTCAACACAAGGCTCCTTACTGGGTTGCTGTGAGTTTTCTGCACTAAGCTAAGTTGAGGAAATGTTTACAAGGTTCCTTGCGTTATGAAGGAAGTCAACACAAGGCTCCTTACTGGGTTGCTGTGAGTTTTCTGCACTAAGCTAAGTTGAGGAAATGTTTACAAGGTTCCTTGCGTTATGAAGGAAGTCAACACAAGGCTCCTTACTGGGTTGCTGTGAGTTTTCCGGGCTGCCTGGCCATGTTCCAGAAGCATCCTCTCCTGATGTTTAATCAGGGTTGTCCCTGCCAAATTGGGACCTTTGTAGATTATATAAATGCAGAAAGAACCAACATGGTTATTATTCCCACTGCCGTTGACATCATCAAGACCTGGAACAAACTTGGCTCAAAGAACCACCATGACTAAGTCAACCTACTGGAAGGGTTTGAGAGGACTGACTCACTATAGTGGGAGTTGTAGTTTACAGTACAGCCAGCGTCTCCGTGCTTTATTGTCTCCCATTTGAAAATAATATAACAATATCGGTTTGAGAACCAAAGCAATGTGTTCCTAATGAGCTCAGATTCCCATCGTCCCCAAAAGTATATATACTCATATATTATTACTATTATTATTAGGTACACAACAAGAATAGTACACAGCAAACAAGTTCACTATTCTGACTTAATAACCTTTAAAAGATTGGCACATTGGCAATAATAATAAGAATGCCAATGTGCCAGTATATTATTATTATTGCCAATGTGCCATTATTATTATTGTCAATATGCCATTATATTATTATTATTGCCAATGTGCCATTATATTATAATTATTATTATTATTGACAATGTGCCATTATATTATTATTGCCAATGTGCCAATCTTTTAAAAGGTTATTAAGCCAGAATAGTGAACGTGTTTGCTGTGTACTATTCTTGTTGTGTACCTAATAATATTATTATTGCCAATGTGCCATTATATTATTATTATTATTGCCAATGTGCCATTATATTATTATTGCCAATATTCCATTATATTATTATTATTGACAATGTGCCATTATATTATTATTGCCAATATTCCATTATATTATTATTATTGACAATGTGCCATTATATTATTATTATTATGGACAACGTGCCATTATATTATTATTGCCAATTTAAAATTATATTATCATTATTGCTAATGTTCCATTATATTATTATTATTATTATTATTGCCAATGTGCCATTATTATTATGGCCAACGTGCCATTATATTATTGTTATTAATTTTATTGCCAATGCGCCATTATATTATTATTGCCAATATGCCATTATTATATTATTATTATTGACAATGTGCCATTATATTATTATTATTGATAATGTGCCATTATATTATTATTATTGACAATGTACAATTATATTATTATTGCTAATGTTCCATTATATTATTATGGCCAACGTGCCATTATATTATTATTATTATTATTATTATTATTATTATTATTATAGCCAATGTGTCATTCTTTTAAATGTTGTTGCAGCGCCAGCCAGCAGGGGGCGCCCCGTGACGTCATTTCGAAGCAAACAGGGGGATCTAACCAGCAGCTGATTCCAATCAAGCGTGGGAACAGACGCAGCGGCCGAAGATGCTGCACTACGCATGCGCGCGTTTTCCCGCTCGACGGCTTCTTGTGCTAAAAACCTAGCCTACTTGTGCATTAAGCATTGGCCGCGCGCCTATTTATGATTGGCAGGGCTGGCGGCCAATTGGGAGGCTCGGAGGAGTTTAGGCGGGACGAAGCCAAGAAGCGCTTTCTGAGGTAAAAAAAGGCAGTCATTTTTAGCATCGGCGCGCGCGCGCTTTCCCCCCCCCCTGCACTGTAGCCAATGGCAGCGCGCCTTTCTATGATTGGCAGGGCGGGCGACGAATGGGAGGCTCGGGGGCAGGACGAAGCGTTTTCTGAGGTAAATTCGAGGGAGAGTGTCTTGAGGGGAAGCTTATTTTTCTCTCCCATTATATCTACAATTTAGGACAAGGCTAGACGTGGATTCCAAAAGAGAAAAGAATAAGAAGAGAGAAATAGGAGATAGAAATGGAAAAGAGGGGGGAAAAGGGCAATTTTAGGAAGGGAAATAGGGAATTATTTCAGGCAATGAATAGATTCTGAGGGAGTCTTCCTCTTGAAGGAAAGGAGGAAATACTGACTATGCTGTCCTTCTCGCCCATTCAGAAGCAGCTCTGCAGCGCCTCACGTCCTGCTTTGCAACAGCTGCAGAGCTGTTTGGGCTGGAAGTCAGCCTGAAGAAAATGGAAGTCCTCTACCAGCCCGCACCACAGGAAGAACACCATCATCCCCACGTCAGCATAGGCACATCTGTGCTTAAGTCCGTCCAGCAGTTCACCTACCTGGGAAGCATCATCACTTCAGACGCCAAGATTGACAAAGAGATAGATCACAGATTAGCAAAGGCACAGAGTGCATTCGGAAGGCTTCACAAAAGAGTCTGGAGCAACAAGCACCTGAGGCAAAGCACCAAAATCAGTGTGTACAGAGCTATCGTACTGTCTATTCTCTATGGGTCTGAAACATGGGTCACCTATCGCCAACACCTACGACTCCTCGAACGCTTTCATCAGCGCTGTCTTCGCACAATCCTAAATATACACTGGACCGACTATGTGACGAATGTTGCTGTCCTTGAGCAAGCAGGGGTCACCAGCATTGAGGCCATGCTATTGAGAACACAGCTGCGCTGGACAGGGCACGTCTCTAGGATGGAGGACCATCACCTCCCAGAGATAATACTCTATGGTGAACTCGCCACGGGTCAGTGCAAGAGAGGTGCCCCCAAAAAGAGATATAAGGACTCCCTGAAACAACATCTCAGGCTCGGCCAGATTGATCACCAACAATGGTCCACCCTGGCCTCACATCGGGAGGCATGGAGACGCACTCTCCACAATGCTGCAGCCTCTTTCGAGAAGACACACCGAGCGGGTTTCAAAGAGAAACGACAACGCAGAAAGAACCGCAACTTGGAAACAACATCACTCAAGGAGACTTTCTGCTGTGCTTTCTGCAACCAGATGTGCCTATCTCAGATTGGCCTTCTTAGTTGTCAACGCGCTTGTAAAAAGTGTGGGATGAGTCCTTCCTAAGAATCTTCGTTCGCGAAGTAATGCCGAGAGAGATATATATCTTGTAAGCCGCTCTGAATCCCCTTCGGTGTGAGAAGGGCGGCATATCAATGTCGTAAACAAACAAATAAATAAATACACATATGATATATATATATACACACACACACACACACAAAACACAAACATAATATAATGTAATACACTATACCAATAATAATACAATACAATAATTATATATTTTATATTACCTGTAATATTACTAATAATATTACTAATATTACAATATAATGGTATAAATATACACACACATATATAGGGGTCTGAAAGGAAATGTTTATCAGGAAGGAAAGGGAAAAGAAAGGAAATCCATTTGCCATGATGATTTATGATGACGATAAAGTGTGAAGAAGAACAATGGAGAAAAGCACCTCAAAATAAGATATGTCAGAGTAGGATGTATGTGTATATGTGTGTGTGTGTACACACACATATACCCACACATGCAAATATATTTCTCATACATCGTATTTCTAGGTGCTTTTCTCCATTGTTCTTCACTTCATATATATATGTGTGTGTGTGTGTATACACATACACACACATGCTCTACCCGTCACACGTTGCTTTCTCTCCTTCATTCCTTCTCTTCCTCTTCCCTTCCTTCCCCCACCTTTTCTTTCCCTCTTTCTCCCCTTTCTTTCTCTCCTTCCCCCTCTCTCTTTCCTTCCTTCCATCCCTTTCTCTCCTTCTCTTCTCTTCCCTTCCTTCCCCCACCTTTTCTTTCCCTCCCTCTTTCTCCCCTTTCTTTCTCTCCTTCCTTCTCTTCCTCTTCCCTTCCTTCCCCCACATTTTCTTTCCCTCCCTCTTTCTTTCTTTCTTTCTCTCCTTCACTCCTTCCTTCCTTCTTTCCCTCCCTTTCTTTCTTTCTTTCTTTCTTTCTCTCCTTCATTCCTTCTCTTCCTCTTCCCTTCCTTCCCCCACCTCTTCTTTCCCTCCCTCTTTCTCCCCTTTCTTTCTCTCCTTCCCCCTCTCTTTCCTTCCTTCCTTCCCTCCCTTTCTTTCTCTCCTTCCTTCCTTCTCTTCCTCTTCCCTTCCTTCCCCCACCTTTTCTTTCCCTCTTTCTCCCCTTTCTTTCTCTCCTTCCCCCTCTCTCTCTTTCCTTCCTTCCATCCCTTTCTTTCTCTCCTTCCTTCCTTCTCTTCTCTTCCCTTCCTTCCCCCACCTTTTCTTTCCCTCCCTCTTTCTCCCCTTTCTTTCTCTCCTTCCTTCTCTTCCTCTTCCCTTCCTTCCCCCACATTTTCTTTCCCTCCCTCTTTCTTTCTTTCTTTCTCTCCTTCACTCCTTCCTTCTTTCCCTCCCTTTCTTTCTTTCTTTCTTTCTCTCCTTCATTCCTTCTCTTCCTCTTCCCTTCCTTCCCCCACCTCTTCTTTCCCTCCCTCTTTCTCCCCTTTCTTTCTCTCCTTCCCCCTCTCTCTTTCCTTCCTTCCCTCCCTTTCTTTCTCTCCTTCCTTCCTTCTCTTCCTCTTCCCTTCCTTCCCCCACATTTTCTTTCCCTCCCTCTTTCTCCCCTTTATTTCTCTCTTTCATTCCTTCCTTCCTTCCGTCCCTTTCTTTCTGTCCTTCATTCCTTCTCTTCCTCTTCCCTTCCTTCCCCCACCTTTTCTTTCCTTTCCTCTTTCTCCCCTTTATTTCTCTCTTTCATTCCTTCCTTACGTCTCTTTCTTTCTTTCTTTCTTTCTCTCCTTCATTCCTTCTCTTCCTCTTCCCTTCCTTCCCCCACCTTTCCTTTCCTTTCCTCCTTCTCCCCTTTCTTCCTTCTCTACCTATTCTTGGACAGCAACTCCCAGCTGTCCTTCTGATCCATCTACCTACCTACATATCTCTATCTAATCTATCTATCTGGAGGATTGCTGGGAGTTGCAGTCCAGGAATAGAAAATTGGAAATATACAGGAATTGAGATGCCTTAATAAAAAAAACCAAGGAGAAGAAAGCTTGGAGCTTGGAAGCAGTGCATTTGGATCATCTTCCTCTCCTAAAGGGCCTGGTCTAGGGGATGCTGGGAGCTGTAGTCCAGAAGAGAATGTGGGTATGCTATTGTGTGTTTTGTTTCCTAGGTGTCTTTATGGGAACGCCCTTTATGAGATCCCTGCTGGCATTTCCAGGCCTCTTAATGGTATTCCTAGGCATTTTATGGGGTCTGTGCTGGCAGTCCTAGGCCTCTTCAAGGGGTCCTAAGGGCTTCCACAGCACCTGCTTGCAATTGAACAGCAGGAGGAAAGGCAGAAAGTCAGTGCAGGGGACCCTCTCTTGCCTGGAGGGGTCCAGAGTTTCTGCATCCTCCCTGGCCGGAGGAGTCATGCAACCTTCCTTCATGACCCAGGGCCGTTCTATCTCAGCCGGGTTAAGAAGACGACAAAGGTAGGCGCCCTCCTGTTCCAACTCATGCTTGGGCAGGTTTTATATTCCTTTTCCGCATTGTGGACACTGCTGTTGCATTTTTCAGGGCAGGGCGGGGGGCGGTATTGCAATCTTTGAAAACAGATATGAGTATTATGGGACAGCATATGTATTAGCTCTTGTTGATCTGAATGACTATTGTCAATGGTAGTGGGAATAATAATTACGTTGGTTCTTTCTGCATTTATATAATTTACAAATGTCCCAGTTTGGTAGTGACAACCCTGATTAATCCTCTGTTGTTCCACTTTAGGTGCCATTCATACCTAAATTAGGCAAAATTAGTGATATTCCGGGCCCGTTTTGCCCAATTGGTGGCTTCTAACAGTTTTTGAGTGCCCATTCAGAGCTGTTTTATGGGCTGTCTTCCACTTTTGGAGCCTTTTAAAGGTTGTTCATGTCCTGTTTACAGTTGCTGAGGGCCGGCCTGTTTTGCCCTTCTGCTGCCTCCTAAAAGTTGTTCAGAGCCTGTTTAACACAGTGTTTCCCAACCAGTGTGCCGTGGCACACTAGTGTGCCGTGAGTGAGCATCAGGTGTGCCGTGGGAAATTGGAACCTCCAATCCCCTTCTCCCTTCTGCCGAACACTTTTTCTTCTCCACTCGGGCTCCTTTCTTCCCAGCCTTGCTCTGCTCACTTTGCCTCGCTTTGCTCTGGGGCGAGTCTGCGCAGTAGCGCCCGCATGGGTCACATCTTCCTCCCTCCCTCCCCCCTCCTGAACACGCTCACGCTGCCCCCTCGGATCAAAATGGCGGCAGAAGTGGCAGTGTAGAAGAAAAAGTAAGTGTTGGGCAGGAGGGGGAAGGAAGGGCGCGAAGGGAAGGGGGAGGACGAGGTCTCTGTCGAAACCTGGCATGGGCAAACTTGGACCTTCCAGGTGTTTTGGACTCCAACTCCCACCATTCCTAGCAGCCTCGGGCCCTTTTTCTTTCCCCCCCTCAGCCACTTAAGCAGGAAAGGGTCTCAGGCTGTTATGAATGGTGGGACTTGGAGTCCAAAGCACCCAGAGGCCCGGAGTTTTCCCATGCCTGTTTTAGGGAGCTTAAAGTGGTGAGCCTCCTTCCAACATTGTGATTCTGGATAGAAAACAAACAACAACATAACATAACATTGTTTGAGTCCACAGTGCTCTCTGGGTGTAGGTGAACTACAACTTCCAAACTCAAGGTCAATTCCCAAGCAAACCCTTTCAATACTTTCTGTTGGTAATGAGAGTTCAATATGCCAAGTTTGGTTCAATTCCATTGTTGCAAGAGTTCAGGATGCTCTTTGATTGTGTGTTAATTATAAATCCCAGAAACTGTAACTCCCAAGTGTCAAGGTCTATTTTCCCCAAACTCCATCTGTGTTCACATTTGGGCATATTGAGTATTCATGCCAAGTTTGGTCCTGATCCAACATTGTTTCAGTCCACAGTGTTCTCTGGATACTCTTATAGCATTTTTTCTTGGTTATGGGAGTTCTGTGTGGGAAGTTTGTGTCTTTCTGCCATTCCTGCCAGGATATCTATGTTGTGTTCATCGAAACAGGCCCAGGTTTCACACTGAGTGTATAAATACATTTTAAAACATATTAACTACTGTATATGTATGACTGTGTTAGAGTGTCATTTTGGTTGGTGGTGTGCCCCAGGATTTTGTAAATGTAAAAAAGGTTGAAAAACACTGGTTTAACATTTCTCAGGGCCCTTTTTGGAAATACAATATAGTGTTGCAGTTTTCCATAATATCCACAGATGGTAGCACGGAGGCACCCTCCATGTCTCAAGGGTGCACTTCCCTATCTGGCCGCTTGATGGCAGGAAAGAATCAGAATCTCAAGGCCAGGGTACATATTCCTGTGTCCACAAGAGGGTGGCAAAGGGAATGGCCATTATGGCTTAACCTGCCATATCAGGGATATCTTTGAGCCATGGCAATTTAAAATAATAATAGTAATACTACTATTACTAAGAGTTATGCAACCTTCCTGTGTGACCCACCGCCAGGACCAGTCTCAGCCAGGTGAAGAAGACGTCAAAGGTAGGCACCCACCTGTTCCAACTCGTGCTTGGCCAGGTATTTTATTCCTTTTCTGCCTTGTCACCACTGTTGTTGCACTGTTGTTACATTGAGGAGGTGGGGGGGGTACTGCAAACTTTGAAAATCTATATGAGTATTATGGGATAGTGTATTTATTTATTTATTTATTTACAGAATTTCTACTCTACCTTTCTCTATCCCTGAGGGAACACAAGGCGGCTTACAAGTAGGCAACCATATAAAGCCATAGGATGTGTACAATTACAAATGTATAAATAGGGCTATAAAATACATTAAAACAGTTGAAATATATTAAATGCAGTTGGGACCCACTTTAAATGCCATTATTATTATTACTAGCCACCCCCTGCCACGTGTTGCTGTGGCCCAGTCAGTGTATATGTGTTTGCTTTGTGTATATATTTGCGTATATGTGTATATATGTGTGTGTTTGCGTAAATATGTGGTTTTGCGCATGCATTGTAATGTATTTTTGGCCCTTTAAGTCTCTTCTGCTGTGTTTTTCAGTGTTTTTATGAGTGATCATCACTTGTTGGCCTGATATGTGTATTGTGTCCAAATTTGGTGTCAATTTGTCCAGTGGTTTTTGAGCTATGTTAATCCCACAAACGAACATTAAATTGTTTATTTTATTGTTCCCTGTGAATGTGTATTTATGCATTGTTTGTTATTCATAAAGTACATTGACAGTAGATTCTTGCTTATCCGACTTAAATGGGGCAACACCTTAGGGCAGTGTTTCTCAACCTTGTATAACTTAAAAAAATCAGAAAATGTGACACTCTCACAGGATACCTGCTGGGAGTGCCGAAGCCAGGAGGAGCCAGGCCGTCTCCTACTGTTACCCATCTGACTTGGTGCTAGACACCTAGAATACTAATAACAACGACTCAAAGGGTTAAGGAAATGCAACACCTTAGGGCTCGAGCGGCCCAGCAGGAAGTGCCTGGATACTGCCTTAGGGCTCGAGCGGCCCAGCAGGAAGTGCCTGGATACGGAAGAGGAGCGTGGAAATCACAGAGGAAAGGAAGGAAGACGCTTCCTGCTCCGGTCTTGCCTCTTCCCCCCCTTTCCTTCTCCTCCTTCCTCCTCCTTTTCTTGCCTTTTTCACTTATTGGGAATGACGAGAGAGTTGGGGAGTGCTCCTTTAAGTGAAGGGGAAATGCTGATGGAAACAGGGAGTGTTGGATAAGGGCTTTGGATAAGACGGAATGTCAGATAAGCAAAGGTCAAATAAGCGAGACATTATTGTATTTATTTAAAAACAGGTAACAAAAATTGGGGTGGGGAGGTTCATGGGGCCAGAATGGATTAATAGCATTTGAGCCGGAAAATTCACTTTGAGATAAGAGCAATTTGAGTTAAGAGCTCAACCACAGAACATATTAAACTCTTAAGGTATCACTGTATTTGAGATATTTGGGGACTATCGCTTTGAACAAGCAACCCAAGGTGGCGAACCTTTTTGGGAAAATCGTTCCTTTGGACTGAAACACACCTCGCTGATACCAGACTAGATCATGTCTCATTTTCAGCATGTGACATGAATTATTTTTATTCTATTCAGCCAACTTTAGTTAAAAAAGCAAAGTTTCCCATGATTCAGAACAACAAGTGTTAGGTCTCCCAGCCGTCGAACTGTTCGTTTCAAAGAACAGTCTTATTATCTTTCTAACTACTTAATTTTTTTAAATGTAAAGCGAGGAGAAGCTGAGGAGCCGTCTAACCAAGGTGAATGAAGAAAGTGCAAAAGCTGGGTTGCAGCTAAACTTCAAAAAACCCAAAATGATGGCAGCCAGGCTGATTGATAAGTGAGGAAGAAAATGTGGAGGCCGCGACAGGCTTTGTTTTTCTAGGTGCAAAGATGACTGCAGATGCAGAGTGCAGCCAGGAAATCAGAAGACATTTACTTCTTGGGAGGAAAGCAATGACCAATCACAATAAAATTGTGGAGACATCACACTGGCAACAAAGGTCCTCATAGTTAAAGCAATTGTATTTCTCGTAGTAACCTATGGATTTGAGAGCTGGACCATAAGCAAGGCTGAGCAAAGGAAGAGAGATGCTTTTGAACTGTGGTGCTGGAGGAAAATTCTGAGAGTGCCTTGGACTGCTAGAAGGTCAAACCAGTCCATCCTCCAGGAAATAAAGCCCGACTGCCACTGGAGGGAAGGATATTAGAGGCAAAGATGAAGCACTTTGGCCACGTCATGAGAAGACAGGAAAGCTTGGAGAAATGATACTGGGAAAATGGAAGGGAAAAGGAAGAGGGGCTGACCAAGGGCAAGATGGATGGATGGTATCCTTGAAGTGACTGGCTTGACCTTGAAGGAGCTGGCAAGTAGATATGAAGGTGACTTGGAAGGCATGCACGCTACTCCCAGATGTCAGAGGTGCAATCCCCACCGGGGTAGCGCATCTCTTGCGCCCGAGCTGGACCAAATGGCTCATGTCCGAAATCCACCAAGAATCCTGGGTTCACGCAAAGGCCGCCCTGCACAGTGTTCACGTCCAGCTGGAGCATGACTGAACCTTCCCTGGAAAAGATATACTGTGGGTGTCAGTATCACCGTATCAGCCTGGGATTGGCTGCTTCAGTTCTCTGCCATAAAGAAGGGAGGTGGGGTGGGGAGGCTGGGTACAAGTTGGGAAAGGTAGTGTAGATAAGACAGTGTTTCCCAACCAGTGTGCCTTGAGCGATCATCAGGTGTGCCATGGGAAATTGGAACCCCCAATACCCTTTCTTCCCCCTCCTGCCGAACACTTTTTCTTCTCCACTCGGGCTCCCTTCTTCCCAGCCTCGCTCTGCTCGCTTTGCCTCGCTTTGCTCTGGGGCGAGTCTGCGCAGTAGTGCCCGCACGGGTCACGTCTTCCTCCCTCCCCCTCCCCTCCTGAACACGCTCACGCTACCCCCTCAGATCAAAATGGCGGCAGAAGTGGCAGTGTAGAAGAAAAGTAAGTGTTCGGCAGGAGGGGGAAGAAAGGGCACGAAGGGGAAGGGGGAGGAAGAGGTCTCTGTCGAAAGCAGGCATGGGCAAACTTGGACCTTCCAGGTGTTTTGGACTCCAACTCCCACCATTCCTGGCCCTTTTCCTCCCCCCCCAGCCATTTAAGCAGGAAAGGGCCTCAGGCTGTTAGGAATGGTGGGAGTTGAAGTCCAAAGCACCCAGAGGGCCAAAGTTTTCCCATGCCTGTTTGAGGGACCTTAAAGTGGTGAGCCTCCTTCCAACATTGTGATTCTGGATAGAAAACAAACAACAACATAACATAACATTGTTTGAGTCCACAGTGCTCTCTGGGTGTAGGTGAACTACAACTTCCAAACTCAAGGTCAATTCCCAAGCAAACCCTTTTAGTACTTTCTGTTGGTGGTTCAATTCCATTTGGTTCAATTCCATTGTTGCAAGAATTCAGGATGCTCTTTGATTGTGTGTTAACTATAAATCCCAGAAAATGTAAGTCCCAAATGTCAAGGTCTATTTTCCCCAAAATCCATTTGTGTTCACATTTGGGCATATTGAGTATACATGCCAAGTTTGGTCCTGATCCAACATTGTTTGAGTCCACAGTGCTCTCTGGATATAGGTGAACTACAACTCCAAAACTCAAGGTCAATGCCCACCAAACCCTTCCAGTATTTTATGTTGGTCTTCGAAACAGGCCCAGGTTTCACACTGAGTGTATAAATACATTAAAAAACATATCAACTATATGTATTACTGTGTTAGAGTGTCATTTTGTGTCATTTTGGTTGGTGGTGTGCCCCAGGGTTTTGTCAATGTAAAAAATGTGCCGCGGCTCAAAAAAGGTTGAAAAACACTGAGATAAGACATCTGTTATGTGAGGGAAATTGAAACTGCAATTAACATACTGTGGGCACAGGGTTTGGACACTAGGGGGCGGATGGGAGTTTGGGCTGATATATACAGGAAGTTTGTGCCGGAAAACTTTTTAGGATTGTGGAAAGAAGGAAAAAGCCACTTGTCTCCAGCGTTTTATAGCCATGAGCTTGATTTTAACTCCAAGATCTTTCAGAGTCTACCAGCCGGGAGAAATCAAAGTTGTGCATCGTCAAATCTTTTCTGGCCCATGGCTACCTTATCACAAGGTTTTCTGGGCTGGATTTGTATAGAAGATGCCTTTCTTAGAGGCAGAAGGAGTGCGACCCACCCAAAACCACTGTTACCTGGCCAGCTTGGGATAAAACTGGTCGTCCCAAGGTGTGTAAAAAGAGTTGGTGACAAAGAGACGAGTGCCATCCAAGCTTAGCTGCAGCATTTGAGGTCCTCCTTGGACCTTCTTGCCCTAATATCAAGGGGAAGAAATAGCCTCAGGATTAGGAAACATGTCAGTAGGATAAAGAAACATGTAAAAAGGAGTATTAAATATAGAAAGGCCATTTTTCTATGCAGGCTCCCTCAAAATCAGGTTGTGAATGTAATGTAGCCAATCCAAGGTCAGGCCAGATTTCTGTGCAGCCTATTCCCATTTTGTTCCGTCTCCAAATCCCAAATCTGTCTGTTGTGTCGTTATCTTACCTGGATCACAAAGGGATCGGGTTGGAAGTCCAACTCCGGATCCTCAAGGACAATAACGGGACCCCCTTTCTCAAGGCTGCCCCCTACAAACACCTAAAGATGCCAAAGAGACATGGTCAGTTGAGAACTAAACACAACAGGGATGGAGAAATTGAAGTCCCTGGGCTCGGACACCAGTCCCCATCATCCCCAGCCAGCAGCTGGGGGCAATGGGATACAATGTATGGAGGCGGGTAAATAGGAAAAAGTTGCAAACTTACTTGCCCGACCAATTTGGGACAGTGCGGGTTGGTGATATCGTATTGCCGGACATCGCCATGCACCCAGTTGCTGCAGTAGAGGAACCGGTCATCCAGGGAAATGACGATATTGCTAGTGAATGCTGAAGGAGGAGCAGGATCATTGAATCACGGGAGATCCCGAGACACTATAGGATTCCTAGGAAGCATGTTTCCCTATTGAACAGCTCTTCCAGTCAGGATGTTAAAGGAGTCCCCGGTGGCTCAATGAGTTAGACTAGGCAACCTCAAACTGTGGCACTCCAGCTGTTTAGGCCTTCAACTCCCAGAATTACTAACATTTGAACAAGCTCATTGGGGCTTCTGGGAGTTGGAGGCCAAAACAGCTGGAGGGCTGCAGTTTGAGGATGCCTGGGTTAGACCCTTGTGATGGCAGGACTGCTGACCGAAAGGTTGGTGGTTTGATTCTGGAGAGTGGGATGAGCTCCAGCTTCCCATGAGGGGACATGAGAGAAGCCTCCCACGGGATGGTAAAAAACATCAGGGCGTCCCCTGGGCAACGTCCTTGCAGACGGCCAATTCTCTCACACCAGAAGCGACTTGCAGTTTCTCAAGTTGCCCCTGACATGAAAAAAAGTCAAGATATTCTTTCTAATGTTTTGTAGGAATCTCTATTTCTTCAGTTTCTGTTCATTGCTCTATATGGACTTGCGTTGGTAAAACCACACTTCCAAATGGCTGCTTTCTTGTTACTAACCTGGCATTTCGGGGTAGATCCATCCCGATACTTTCTTGTTTGGGACTTGGATCACTTTCTCAGCCGTCCAGCATCCGTTCTGCAGGGAAAATCAAATTGACGAGTGAGGTGGTCAGAACAATGGACGTTCTCCCCACAGTTTTTCTTGGAGGAGGTTTGCCTTGGCCTTTTCCCGAAGCTGAGAATGAGAGTGGGTTCCCACATTGGAGTAGGGGTCTGAACCCAATGTTCCAGGCGCCAAACTATTAAACCACCCTGGCTCCCTACAACCAATTGACTTCCCTCACGGCCACCCTTTCCCTTTTTCACCTCTGTCTTGAAGAAATGGTGGATGGAACTCTCAAAAATGCAGACCACGTAGCCGTGGACTGAGTTGGGGTTGTGCAAGAAGCGGATCTCCACCGGTTCTGAATCTTCACCCAGGTCGATCGACTGGAGGTGGCGGTGGGTGGTCCAGTCCCAAACATTGAGGTGTCGGCCATAGCGCCCTGCAGACAAACGGGATCCAGGGTTATTCCAAGTGAGGTCTGACCAAAGCAGAATAGGAGACTATGGCCTCTCCCGATCTGGACACAATCCTTCTGCTAATGCAGCAGAGAATCACATTGGCCTTTGAAAGTTCCACATCACACTGTTTGGTTGTGGCGTGCCAGAACTCCTAGATGCCTCACACATTGATGTTCCCACCTTTTCTCAGATTGTCCGGGTTGAACCCATCGATAATAAACTTGGCCTTCCCCACTTCGGTGCTGATCAGAACATTATGTCGCGGCTGGTACCAGAAGTCATACATCTCGATGGGTCTATCTTCCGGACACTCCCAGGTCCCTTTCACTTCCCAGGTTTCTGGGTCCAGAAGGAGAAGTCCACCTGGGAGATAAAAACGTCAACCACTGGTGTCAGAAAGCAGTGTGTTTGTAAAGAGCATTCATATTATTTGCCATATATACTTGAGTATAAGCCGGATTTTTCAGCCCTTTTTTTAAAGGCTGAAAAAGCCCCCCTCGGCTTATACTCGAGTCAAAGTTATTTATTATTATTACATTTATTATTATCATTTCTATTTATTATTATTATTAGATTTATTATTTTACTCTATTATTATTTCATTAATTATTTAAGTTGGTTATTATTATATTTGTTATTTTATTTTTTATTATTGTTATATATTTATATACTGCCTTTCTTACTCCTGGGAGGACTCAAGGCGGTTTACAACATATTAATGACAAAAATTCAATATTTATTATTTTACTCTACTTATTATTGATATATTTACATTTTTAATCTACTCTATTATTATTACATTTATTATTTTTTCTATTTATTATTATTATTATTACATTTATTATTTTACTCTTTTTATTATTATTGGAGGGGTACATAATCTCATTTCCATTAAGGAAGGTTAGAATAATAGTTTAATCAGAGTTGGACAGTTTTATCTTAAACTAGCTTGGGGACCCAGCGGTGCCCGGGTTATTTGAGGAAGGCATTGTGTGCCATAGTTCGTCATTGGTGTGGGCCACAGTGCTCTGAGGAAGTGAATTAAAGTACTGCAAGTCCCATCATCCATGGTCCATCCTTCCTCAAACTGCACCAGGATGTAGGGTGCATCTTGGGGGGTCTGTGTGCCAAGTTTGGTCTTGTTCTGTCATTGTTGGGGGCCTAGTCAGGAAAATCAAGTTGAGGAAGCCTTGTTGTCAATTTTGGGCCTGGTCTGTGATTTATAGGGGCTGCAGTGTTGTTTGGGAAGTGAATGAGGTGAAGGTACTGCAAATCCCATCATTCGTAGCCCCTCCTGCCCTAAACCACACCAGGTTGTGAAGTGGGCCATTGATCCGTTGTTTGCCATGTTTGGTCCTGATCCGTCATTGCTGTGGGCCGCAGTGGCTGACTGCCTGGGGCCTTTTGCTTTCCCTCTGAGTCACCTTAGAAGTGTATTGGGTGAAGGTACTGAACATTCCATTTTCAACAGAAAAAACTGTCAACTGGCTAACTTCAACTCGAGCCATTTATGCCTGCCTCAGGCTCTTTCCTTTCCTCTCTGTGCTGTGTTGGAATGTTGGGTCGCTGGCCAGTCAGAGCCATTTATGCAAATAATCCCGGAGTGGCAGCCAATCGAAACGCTGCCACATATTCCTCCCACCGCTCGGCCGCAAACACTGACTTTTATTATATACATAGATAGATAGATTACAGTTTTATGTATATATTCAAAAACATTTAACCTACTCATGCCTCAATTAATGTAATTCTATTAGTATCTTTTTTTGTGTGAAGTTGACCAGTAGCTGCTACATTTTTAACCCTCAGCTTATACTTGCATTAATATGTTTTCCTAATTTTTTGTGGTAAAAGTAAGGTGCCTCGACTTATATTTGGGTCGGCTTATACTCGGGTATATACTGGTATATCCTTCTTTCACACCAATGATTGAGATTCAATGAAGGTTACCTATTAGTATACTGGCAGATTTAGGGTTTTTGTGGTTTCCTCCTATTGTAGAAAACTGATTATATTCCCAAATGGGCATCTATGCCTCCAGTACCTCTATTGTTGCCAAATGCATCTGAAAATGCGCTGATCATAACCTCCCCGCTGCCCAAGGAGTGCGAGCTGTTTAACAAATTCAGGTTGGTTTTCCTGATGATCTCTTTGGGTTCGATTACCTGCCGAGGTGTCGGAGAGAGAGAAAGCAGACCATCTCATCATTCCTTAAGATTTGGGTTGCATATTCTATCTTTATTATCACATTAATGCAGTTTGATACCATTTTGATTGCCTTGGCTCAATACTATGGAATCCTGGGAGTTGTCGCTTTGCAAGGTTTATAGCCTTCTCTGGTCAAGTTGCCGGTGCCTTAGGAAACGACAATTCCCAGGACTCCATATTATATGATCACATCGCCCCCCCGGTGTTAGAAGCGACTTGAGAAACTGCAAGTCGCTTCTGGTGTGAGCGAGTTGGGTGTCTGTAAGGACGTTACCCAGGGGACGACCAGATATTTTTACCATCCTGTGGGAGGCTTCTCTCATATCCTCACATGGGAAACTGGAATTGACAGACAAGAGCTCACCCCGTCTTCAGGTCAGAAGTTCAGCCAGCACATGGGTTTAACGTCAATACGCCACCATGGCTCCATAACATAGCATACGAACGGCATACGTTGCGCAGTGTAGATGCCCCCTGATTGTTTTCCCTGTGTGATTCCTTGACCTACTTTGCGCAAGCTGGGAGCGCACTGGTCAGAGCCAGTGTCCACCACATAAATACGTCCAGAGCCCCCACATGGCAGGATGAGCTGGTTGCGCTCTTTGCTGGCATCTCCGAAAGAGCTGCTGTCGGTGTTCCAGCCTGAGTGATAGAGTTCGTCATCTAGGTAAGGCATGCGCAGGCGGTGGATGACCTGTTGGGGAGACGAAGGGGATGTGGCATTGGAAAATCAGGTTGGGAAGGGTCAGAGAAGGACTAAACACACGCTGGGAAATCCAGCTCACTAAATATAGGGCCAGGGATGAAATATGTGGGATATCTGGGCACAACTCCGTCATGTCTAAGTGTGGCAATGGATAACTATCTCCTCAATCGCAATTGCCACTGCCCTGATCTCAGAAGGAGAGAAGAGGAGGTGGGCACAACTCCATCATGTCTATGTACGGCAATGGATTAATGATTATCTCCTCCACCCCAACTGCCACTGTCCTGGCTTTGGAGGGGGAGAAGAGCAGCCAGGGTGAAACACCCTTGTTCCATCCCAACTGTCATTGCCTAGCCCAGTGTTTCTCAACCAGTGTGCCGTGGCACACTAGTGTGCCGTGAGCTATCATCAGGTGTGCCGCGAGAAAAGCTCTCTGCCCCCCTTCCTCCCCCCTCCTGCCGAACTCCTGCTGCTTGGGAGAGGAGGAGGAAGGACGGGCGGCCGCAAAGAAAAAGAAGAAGGGGCCGGGGCGCCGCCTCCTTCGGCCGTTTCCCCAACCAGCCTCCAATCTGCCATGACTCTCGCCCCTTGCTTGTTGAAGCCGCGCGGAGGAGGAGCCCCGCCTACTGAAGCCCGTCCACCGCTCATGCGCCTCCTCTGTGAGAGAGCTGAAGCCGGGGGGAGGGGGGCATGATGCAGCCTGGCTCCGCCCCCTCCCCCGGCTTCAGCACTCCCACAGCTTTGCCAGCCTTGAGGGGACAGTGCCAAGCCAGCAATGGCAGAGCCAGCACAATGCTGGCTTGCCCCCTCAAAGCTGGCGAAGCTGTGGGAGAACTGAAGCCAGGGGCGGGGCATGGTGCTGCCTGGCTCCGCCCCCTCCCCCAGCTTCAGCGCTCCCACAGCTTCACCAGCCTTGAGGGACAGTGCCAAGCCAGCGGTGGCAGAGTCAACACAATGCTGGCTTGGCACTGCCCCTCAAGGCTGGGAAGGTGGGAGAACTGCACCCAGGGGGAGGGGGCGGGGCATGCTGTGGCCTGTCTCCTCCCCAGACGTCTGCACACCCAGCAGCAGCTCCCAGCAGCTCACCATCCCCCTGCCGTTCTTTACTGTGTTAGAGTGTCATTTTGTGTCATTATGGTTGGTTGTGTGCCCCCAGATTTTTTTAATGTTAAAAGTGTGCCGTGGCTCAAAAAAGGTTGGGAAACACTGGCCTAGCCTTTCAGAGAGAAGAGCAGCTAGGTAGGACATCATGCCTAGGCTCACCAGTGAATGTCCTTGTTCCATCTCAACTATCACTGCTGTGGTCTTTAAGGGAGTGCTGTGCCCAGCTGTGTTTGAGATCATCCCCAGACCAGAGACCACATTGAACTGGATTATATGGCAGTGTGGACCCAGATAACCCAGTTCGAAGAAGATATTGTGGGTTATCTGCCTTGATATTCTGGGTTATATGGCTGTGTGGAAGGGCCCTTTGTGTCTCAATCAAGAGATAAAACAGATATAAATGATAACAACAACAACATCAATGATGAAGATGAAGATGAGGATGATGATACCTTAGATCATTTTTTCCACGTCAGGAGTGACTTGAGAAACTGCAAATCGCTTCTGGCGTGAGAGAATGAGCTGTCTGCAAGGACGTTGCCCAGGGGACGCCTGGATGTTTTGATGTTTTACCATCAAAAGGAAGGAAAGAAAGAAGGAAGGGGAGAAAATAAAGGGAGGGAAAGGAAGTGAAGAGAAGAAAGAAGTGAGGAATGGTGGGAGGCAAGAGAGAAAAGGAAGGGAGAAGGAAGGAACGAAGAAGGTAAGGAAGGAAAGAAAGAAGAAAATAGAAAAGCGAGGGAAGAGAAGGGAAGAAAGAAGTGATGAACAGTGGGATGCATGAGAGAGAAAGAAGGAAAGAGAAAGAAAGGAGAGAAAGAGGAGAAGAGAATTAGTAAGAAACGAAAGTAGAGGAAAGACGGCCTGTCCGAAAGGTAGTTGCCAGATTCTGGCCCTGGAGACATTGTGAGGTTGGCCTTATCAGAGCTGGAGAAGGAAGAAGGCAATGTCAGGTATCTAGACTAGTTTGCTATAAAATAGGATTTTACCTGGCAATAACATGGTGATTCTGGATCCACGTCCACCGTGGCCAAATAGTCAGGTTGACGAGTCCCAGTTAAAACGCACAGTACGTACATCAGCTTTTCTCTGGGGCCTGCGGCCACAAAATCTAATATTAGGATCTTAAAGTAGAGAATGTATTTTGTTGGATATGTAGAATTGGAACCTGATCCTGGGTAGAAAATATCAGCCTGACTTACCTCTCATGGCATCCAATGGCGAAGCATATCCAGGTCCATGGTAGGAACCATGTCTCCCTATACAAAAGATCAAAACGAAAGGTCAAGATTTGGTGTATTCACATTGAAAGGAAATACTTGGATCAAAGGAGCAACTGAATTATAAGAGTCACGATGGAGGACCTGGAACATTTCTAGAGAGGACACCTTTTGTCAGACATGGATAAATGAAATCACGTAAAATCTTGACTGAATTGCTCTTCTGTTACATAGTCTAGGGCAGTGTTTCCCAACTAGTGTGCCGTGGCACACTAGTGTGCCATGAGCAATCTTCAGGTGTGCCGTGGAAAATTGGCACTCTTCCCCCTCCTAGCAGCTCTTTCTCCCTCTTTCCCTCCCCAAAGATCCTCCCTGAGGCAAAGGAAGGGCTCTGCCGAATGCCAGGACCAGGCCTGCCTTGAGGAATCCTTCAGGAGCCTCAACTCATGATGGCTCCAGCTCCCGCTCAGGGCTGCTTCAGCCTCCCGATGCTCCCAGGTTCGCTCACTGCCCAATTCACCGACAAGGAGCTTCCGGCTTTGGCTGTTCAAATTGAGCCTCTCCGCTTGGAAATGTGGGTTTTTTTGAGAGTTGCCTCCCCCCGCAAGGAACAGCATCATGACATCCATAGTTAACTGGAAGCAAGTTTGACTCAAGAGTGAAATTTCACAAGGGTCTGGAGAACAAGCCCTATGAGGATCGGCTTGAAGAGCTAGGCATGTTTAGCCTGAAGAAGAGAAGGCTGAGAGAAGACATGATAGCCATGTATAAGTATGTAAGAGGAAGTCATATATATGTTGTGTTTATCGAAACAGGCCCAGGTTTCACACTGAGTGTATAAATACATTTAAAAACATATTATCTATATGTATTACTGTGTTAGAGTGTCATATTGTGTCATTTTGGTTGTGGTGTGCCCTAGGATTTTGTAAATGTAAAAAATGTGCCACAGCTCAAAAAAGGTTGAAAACACTGGTCTCGGGATCTATCACAGTGCTCTTCTTGGGATAATAACTGTCACAAATAGAGACAGATGGACATCTTACCTTTATTCAGGTGCCTCTGGTCTGGATTTTTCACATCCAGGGCTTTGGTCTGGATCTTAGACATCTGCTTTGCAACCTCCATTTGTCTGACAGAGAGAAGTGTTTCTCCACTCCCCAAAGGAACCTATATAAACACGGAGGATATCTCTCCATCTTTATATATAACACATCTAAACAGTGAGAAGGAACGTGTCTTCGCTGCCGAAACTCATTAAGAAAATGTCTTACTCTGGAGGGGGAAAAAAACCCCAAAGCCATTTCAATGTGGTTTTTTTCATTGTGGCTCCAATCCGCTTCACTAAATTAATTTCAAGGAGCATAGCCAACTTTAGGGATACCTCATATCTCAAGTTTTACAGGAAAGGGAAAAGCTGCACATCACAAGTGCTGAATCTGACTCAGCACATAGATAATGGTTTTGAAAGTCAGCAGATTACAGGTGCTGTCTTCATAGACCTGTCAGCAGCTTAGGATACTGTAAATTACTGCCTCCTCCTGAGAAAAATGTATAATATCACAAAGAACTACCACCTCACCTGCTTCATAGGAAATCTGCTACAAAGCAGATGGTGAGAACAGAAGAATGGTCTGTCTGATGGCGCATGCTTGCTCCATCACTGTTTAACATTTACACAAATGACCAGCCATGGCCAGAAGGGACAGAGAGATCATCTATGCTGATGATCGTGCCATCACCACTCAAGCAGGGAGCTTTGTAATGGTTGAACAGAAGCTGTCCAGAGCTTTTAAGTGCTTTTACTGCCTATTACAGGGAAAACCAGCTGATTCCTAATCTATCTAAAACACAGACATGTGCTTTTCATCTTAAGAACAGACAAGCATCTCGCGCTCTGAGGATCACCGGAGAAGGAATCGCACTGGATCATTGCAGCACACCAACATACCTGAGAGTTAGTTTGGATCGTGCTCTGACTTACAAGAAGCACCGCTTGGCTGTCAAGCAAAAAGTGGGTGCTAGAAACATTATCATATGAAAGCTGACATGTTGGGAATCACAACCAGGCACGATGAAGATATCTGCCCTTGCGTTTTGCTTCTCTGCTACTGAATATGCATGCCCAGCGTGGAATACTTCACACCATGTTAAAACAATGGAATCCAGACAAATTGAATCCAGACAAGACAGAAGCACTCCTGGTCAGTCGAAAGGCCGAACAGGGCATAGGTTTATAGCCTGTGCTTGACAGGGTTACACTCCCCCTGAAGGCACAGGTTCGCAGTCTGGGTGTGATCCTGGACTCATCGCTGAGCGTGGAACCCCAGGTTTCGGCGGTGACCAGGAGAGCATTTGCACAGTTAAAACTTGTGCGGCAGCTGCATCCGTACCTTGGGAAGTCTGACTTGGCCACGGTGGTCCACGCTTCTGTATAGATTACTGCAACGCTCTCTACGTGGGGTTGCCTTTGAAGACTGTTCGGAAGCTGCAACTAGTCCAATGGACAGCAGCCAGGTTGATAACAGGAGCGCCATTCAGAGAGCATACAACTCCCCTGTTGTGCCAGCTCCACTGGCTGCCAGTTTGCTACCGGGCACAATTCAAAGTGCTGGCTTTAGCCTTTAAAGCCCTAAACGGTTCTGGTCCAACTTACCTGTCCGAACGCATCTCTCCCTATGAACCATCAAGATGTTTAAGATCATCTGGAGAGGCCCTGTTCTCGGTCCCGCCTTCTTCGCAGGCGTGACTGGCAGGGACGAGAGACAGGGCCTTTTCAGTGGTGGCTCCTCGGCTTTGGAACGCCTCCCTAGAGACATAAGATCAGCCCCCTCCCTCCTGACATTTCGCAAGAAGGTCAAGACTTGGCTGTTTGAGCAGGCATTTGCTGAGGAAATGTAACGGTTTAATTAGATCTATGGAATGACGACGATGTGACGGAAACTGATTTCAACATGACGCTGAGACTGCAATTGTATGTTTTTAATTGTTAATTTGTTGTTATATGGTTATTTTTTTGGTTTGTTTGCTTGTGTTGTATTGAGGGCAGAGACTGCCTTGTGTAAACCGTCCCGTGTCGCCTTCGGACTGAGAGGGGCGGTATAGAAACGTGACGAATAAATGCGACTCTTAATGAGACATGCCACATTATCACAGGATGTCTAAGTCCAACACCACTGAAGAAATTATACTGTTTAGCTGATATCAATCAGGAATTAGAGGGCAGCAATGAAAGGACCAAGGCATTGGCATCTCCAGCCTATCCTCTGTTCGGATTTCAGCCAGCACACAAATGTCTTAAATCAAGAAATAGCTTCCTAAGATCTACAGAGATACTTGCAGGAACACCTCAGCAAGAGAGAGTCCAAAAGTGGCAGGCAAAAACCCGCAACCTCAACCATTGGCTGAGACTGGATGAGAAACGTCCTCCTGGGCACACAGAAGACTGGGCGAGTTGGAAGGTGCTGAACAGACTGCATTGTGGCACCATGAGATGCAGAGCCAACCTTAAGAAATGGGGCTACTAAGTGGAGTCCAGGACATGCGGGTGCGGAGAAGAGCAAACCACAGACCACCTATGACAATGCAGTCTGAGCCCCACCACATGCACAATGGGGAACCTTCTCACAGTCCATGTGACCCGCTTCTGGTCAAAGGACATTTAGTATAATGCCAAGTTTTTAACTTTGTGGGGTTTTAAAAAATACATTATAATTGTATTCCCAATTCACTTCTGACACAATAAATAAATAGAATCTCATCCCCCCCCCCAAAAAAAACCATGTGAGCTTGCAAATGTTAAAAATAAACAATTAAAAACAAACAAAAGTTCAACCATAGATGGAATTCAAGCATCACCCAGCTTTCCCAGGTGGCCAGGCGCCACCATCAATGGCCACAAAACCTCAACAGAAAGAGGAATCAGCCTGACTTGGCAGACCTTAGGCTCCGTTCCTGCCTCTTCAGCGATGGCTCAACCTCTTTTTCCCCCCAGCAAAACATGCAGGGCTGCCTACGTGCTTTTGCACTTTTCTAAAGAGGCCAAATGTGTTGCTGAGTCCTTATGGGGAGATAGGGCGGGGTATTTTACTTGACAGTGTTAGAGATATGGCTTTTTGGAGATTCCGGTTTCCCTATTTGTTCAGACACGTGGAGATGAATGTGTTTTTTAAAAAATGTTAAGACATCAGTTCTTTCCTTGCCTGGAGGAATACATTTGAGGGAAGACTATACGCTTAAAGAGCATGAAGTCAGATTGTAAATCCCCAACCGATTTCATAAGTGAAAGACTCAAATGCTAATTATTACTCCAAGCCATTGACGAGTGATATTCACTAACAGGGAAACAAACAAAATGCCTCAAACCCCAACAAAGCTCTTGGTTATACGTTAAAGACTTGTGTTTCCCTACTTAGAATAAAAGTGTTTACATTGACAATGGACATTCTTATCTCTTCCACTATTACTTGCATCGATCAAGGAAAGTCAATATTTCCATGAGCATTAATACTTCCATGCCAATGAAGACAATTGACCCAAGGTTTCTGCTTATAGAGCAGTGGTTCCCAACCATTTTTTTTACCAGAGACCACTTTGACCAGGGATCACTTTGACCAGGGATCACTTTGACCAGGCACTACTTTGACCAGGCACCACTTTGACCAGGAACCACTTTGACCAGGGACCACTTGCCCAGGGATCACTTTGACCAAGGAACACTTTGACCAGGCACCACGTCGACCTGGGACCACTTTGATGAGGGACCACTTGCCCAGGGACCACTTTGACTAGGCACCACTTTGAGTAGAAACCATTTTACCATGGACCACTTTGACCAGGGATCACTTTGACCAGGGACCACTTTGACCAGGTGCCACTTTGACTAGGGACCACATTGACCAGGTGCCACTTTGACCAGGGACCACTTTGACAAGGGACCACTTTAGCCAGGAACCACTTTGAGCAGGGATCACTTTGACCAGGGACCACTTTGACTAGGGACCACTTTGACCAGGGACCACTTTGACCAGGGACCACTTTGACCAGGGACCACTTTGACTAGAGACCACTTTGACCAGGGACCGCTTTGACCAGGGACCACTTTGACCAGGGACCACTTTGACCAGGGACCACTTTGACCAGGGACCACTTTGAGCAGGGACCACTTTGACCAGGGACCACTTTGACCAGGGACCACTTTGACCAGGGACCACTTTGACCAGGGACCACTTTGACTAGGGACCACTTTGACCAGGGACCACTTGACCATGGAGCACTTCGACCAGGGATCACTTGACCAGGGACCCTTGCCTGATGTTGTTGTTGATGATGATGATTATATATGTTTATACCTCGCATTTTCCCTGCCAAAGGATACTCAAGGTGGCAAGGCTATCTCTGCAAGACTATTCTTGTCTCTACTGCTCTTTGTTTTTAGTGGCCTTGGTTGTCAGTGTGTGAATCTGAGATATTTTGTGACCCTCACTTTGAACTAGGAACCCAAGGTTGAGAAGCACTTTGGTGAGATCGGTTCATTCCCTCGGTTGCCCATTCCTTGAAGCTTCCTTGCTGATATCAGACCAACCCTACTTTCATTTGTGGCATGTGCACATTGATTACATCATGTGACATGGTTTCTATTACCAGGTTATAAATGTCATTTCCTAATTGGTTCTATCACAAAAATATGGAAAAAGTTTATTAAACTGCAAAAACGTTGTTTTTATGGGACATCCCGAAGCACATTTTGTGATAGTATTTCAATGAATATTCTCATCGAGTCTCAACCAAATCAACCTAGTTTGCGGCTGCCACAAAAACAAAGTTTCTGGAGTAGAACAGCTAATTTCAAAGTAATTGCTGCACAATTAAACAGGAATAACACTTTCAAACAAGGCACGATTTTCTTTTCACATTTTGTTACATAATGATTATTTTTATTCCTTTTGACCAACTTTAGTTAGAAGCTTTCCGTGACTCAGAACGAGCGTCAGGTCTCCCAGCCGTCTAACCATTTGGTTTTTTTTAAAAGACTTATTATCTTGCAAATAGCAGTTTATTTGTTAACAGGGTCAACTTCTACAGAACCCACCTTATAAAAGCCCTTGCACACCAAGCTATTCCTAGGAAGGTAAGAAAGAGAAAAAGAAGGGAAAGAAAGAGGACAGAAGGAAGGGGAAGAAAGAAAAGGGAATGAAGGAAAGAAGAAAAAGGAAAGGGGAAAAGGTATGAATGAAGGGAAAGAAAGGAAGAGCCAGGAAAGGAAGTAAGAAGGGAGAAGGGAGAGAGCTAAGAGAAAAAGAAGGAAACATAAAGGAAAGACAGTAGAGGGAGGAAGGTTCTGAGGAAAAGCAAGGAAGAAAGGACAAAGAGAGGGAGAAGCTTATGAGGAAAATGGAAAATGGAAAGAAAGCCGCAAAGAGAGCCTGCTCACCATTGCCAGAGGGTTGCCATAGAGACATTGTGAGCTAGGCCTTCTCAGAGCTGTAGAAGGGAGAAAGCAGGAGGGTAGGACATCGAGGAAACGGTAGGGATATATGCTAGTACAACAATTGTGTGTCTCATGTTGACCTTTACAGCAAGGAGACATGACAGCGAGCATTGAACAAAAAAAAAATTTGGATAGATCCCAATTCTAGAGTGATCCTCTTGCCGATATGAAGAGAAGGAGAAGTTTGAGGAACAGGAAGAAAGGAAAGAAAGAGCCAGAATTGCCATGTAAGGTAGTCTTTGTCAGAGGTGAAGAGCAGAGCCAGCCTGAAGGTCATCTAGAGAATGATGGGGATAGACCTCAATTTGTTGAGCATTCCCCCGATGTTATGAAGTTGACTTGGACAGGATACACTTTACTCCCAGATGTCGGAGGTGCAATCCCCACCGGGGCAGCGCATGTCGTGCGCCCGAGCTGGACCAAACGGCTCATGCCCGAAATCCACAATAAAGTTCGGGTTCACGCAAAGGCCGCCCTTCTCGGTGTCCACGTCCAGCTGGAGCATGACTGAACCTTCGCTGGAAAAGACATAATGTGGAGCAAAAGTCAAAGTTGTGTCCGAGCCATGGACACCTTATCAGGAGGTTTTCCAGGCTGGATGTGCAAAGAAAAGACCTTCCTTTGAGGCGGAAGGATGCGACTCGCCCAAGGCCACTCTTACCTGACCAGCTTGGGGTAAAATTGCTTGTCCCAAGAAGTGAAAAATGAGTTGGTGACATAGAGACGGGTGCCGTCCAAGCTCAGCTGCAGCATATGAGGTCCCCCTTGGACCTTCGTGCCCTAAAGACAGCGAGGAATAAATAGCCCCAGGATTAGGAAAGGTGTAAAGAGGGTAATTCAACATATAGAAAGGAGTATTAAATACAGAATTCCCAGGTTTCTTTGCA